>VZRQ01002121.1:859048-1145033 GCA_013397975.1 Machaerirhynchus nigripectus
AACCCCAAAAAAAAAGATTTGGGAAAATTTTGTTACCCTGGAGAATGAAATACCATAGTTCCATATTACTTCTTTTAGGAAACCCAGTAAGACACTTTGAGCATGCAAATATCTGAGAACCAAAACATAAGCACACATTCTCACACTGTGTCTGCTGTCCCTTTTGCCTCTCTGAAGACTTGCACCGATAAGGTACCAGTGTCTAAAATAATATTGCTGTACACAAATACATCACTTTCCATTCTCCTAACCTTAATATGAATTTACTCGCTGTAACCTTGAAATAGTAAAATGAAATATAGCTCACTGCAAATTTTGAGTAGGAAAAAAATAACAAAGATAAAGTTTCTTGAGGAGACTGCAGTTGTACCATCAATGGGAACAAAATTACTGGGGAGGTTCCAAAGAGAAAAGAATGTCTTAGGTGCCCAAGGAGGTAGCTGGAGATCAAAGAGGATCCTTATCTTCACATAAAAATCTCTGAGTGAGCGCAGGCAGGCAGGCAAGCCAGTGAAGACCACCTGAGGGAGAGAGAATAATTACATGGGTATCAAGTTATGCTGTTTCTCCTTTAAAATGATGGAAGTTACTAGAGTTCCTGGGGCTAAAAATTGTGAGAAAATTTTGCAAGCAGTCCTTATAACTCTTACTTAATGGGGAAATAAAACCACTTGTTTTTGGAGAGGCTTGAGTTACTGTGTCACTTGCACTGTAATTTTTACCTGAATGTTCACCTGTGATTCTATAAACAATAGTTGGAATTGTGTTGCATGTGTAATTTAATAAAAGAGATAATCATAATTCCATGAATCCTCTGCCAGGAGGGGCCCTATATAGTTCTTCAAAAATTAAAGTGCAGAGCCTAGGCTTGTGGCAGATGGGAGTGCAAATATACAGCTTCTTCTACAACTGTGACATCCTTTAAACCCAGATAAAACAATGCTCACAAGGAGTTTGTTCATTTTGAATCTTTTTGAGAGGCCACAGAGAGCATCAGTGCACCAGAATTTAGGTTTAAAGTGAATGGAAAAGTTTAACTTCTGGCTAATATTTTACTGGCCTGAGTTTGATCTTCTTTCAAAATTCTTAGATATGAGCAGTTCAGCTGAAGTGAAAGCATTTCAGTTTCTTCAAGTTTTCTAATTTTTTGGCTGGAGGAATTGTTTTATCTTCCTGGGGAAAAAAAAATCCGCTTTCAGTTAAAAAGCCTACATCCTTTTTCTAACAGGGATAAAAACCTGCACTGAGACAGCAAGAAAGGCCAGGCCTTGCTCTGTACTTTATCTTTGTGGTGTTTAGTTTTCCGATCACTCTCAGTAAATCTGATTTTTTTTTTTGATGAACAGTAATATTTCATAGGGAAATATGGAATTTTACATATAATTGAAAGTATTTTATTTTTAAGGTTGCTACCAAAATTGTCAAACCAGCTGGTGAGTTTAAAATGCCTTTGATTCCATTAGACCTTCTCAGTGGCATAGCTCTTAACAGCATATTATACAATAAGCTGCTTGTGCTGCAAATTAATCTGTGGGATGCAGGTATCAAACTGTGGAAGTCTATAGGATTGAGGACTAAGGATTCTGTGTTTTATATACACTAGTTCTGGCTTCCCAGCTATTGGGGTTTCAAATACATCTAGTAATTAAATCAGTGTGTGGTACTCATAACATTTGCTTTTTTAACTCCAGTTATTGCACAAATCTCTGTTATAATACTTCAGTTGTTCTATACATATCTGTATCCTGTGGTTAATACAGCAAATACAAATCCTGAACTAGGAATTTTTTTTCTGCCTTAAAAAAAGTGAAGATGAATAACTGACTTCAGGTTCCATCTAGTTGCTTAGATTTGCTCTGTAAATAAAATAATCAAGTTCTTTAGAATACTCTGCATCCTATAAGCTTTAATTTCCTGAAAAAGACTTTTCTCTATTATACTTTTTTCTGTGTTCTTCAGTGAGTTCGCTAGATGATCCATGAGATAGAACAAGGAAATGCTGAGGGTCATTTTTCCTATATAAAAAGTAAATTAATGATAGAAAAAGTACAGATATGTGTAGCAGAATATGTCAAAGGTGTGCCATGTGAGAAATGTCCATAATTCATCAGGAAATGTTATGACAGACTATACAGACACCGTTTTTAGTTGCACTGATAGTTCCACAGGTAAACTTTGATTAACAGTTTCCATGTACTGGGATAAAGCAACCGGGATTTGTAGACTTCTTGCCTGGAATGTGCAACAGTACTGAAAGCCATAAAGAGAATAAAACCTCTCCCAAGTGACTTTCTGGTTGTCCCTGTTGCTTCAAATATCACATTGTTTTAATTATACAATCTGGAGCAGGTTTTCTGAAACTGAATGTTTGCAGTTCAGTTAGAATCACGCCTCAGGATTCCCCTGCAAACATCCGTCTTGCTTGTCTTTCACTGCACCTGTTCAGATTAGGAAAATGTTACACTCATTTCAGTCTCACTGGTTTTTTTTTGAGGTAGCAAAATCTCAATTTAATTGGGTGTTCTAAAATACCATTTATCTGCTGAGAAGTGTTCATTGCAGGGCAGATTTGGTCTATCTTCTACAAGCTGCAGTAGAGGTCAGACTCGGATGGTACAAAGCAAAGTGCTTCACTGTATTCCATAGGACTTTGATCACTAAATCCCACACTGCCTACCTCCTGTCTCAGGTATTGCAATCAAAGTATTAAAAGAAGCGAAAAGGAACTCAAAACACTTGTTCTTCAAACCCTCCCGCCCACCCCACCCCAGCTTCTTTACTTACTGCAATCCTTTTGGTTTGTGCTTTGGAAACATTCCTCTCAGTGCTGCTGTTTCCCTGGTACAAAAAGCCATCAAAAGGCAGAAGAAACAAAGTAGTTTCTTAATGTCTCTTCTGAGGTTGCTGTAGGTTGTGCACGTGTACACACCCATACACAGTTTTTGTCAGTGAATTCTTGCATGAATTTTCAATACAATGGTACCAGAGTACATGTTATCACAGTCACGTGTTCATGTCCTTACCTCCAAGCACTTTCTACCTCTGCTGTTTCTCATCACAATATGTGGCTAGCAGTGGAAGATCAGCGAGACCAAGTGCTTTCTGTGCTCTCTTTTCTGTGCTTCCAGTTGCAATTTTAGGTATAGGATGTTTTCTTACATCAGCTGTGATACAGAAATATCCAGGACTACTTTTTTTGGTGGAAGGGGTGTGTTGTCAACTATAACTGCAGTACCAAGGAACTACCAAATAAGAGAAGTTCTTGGGGCAGTTCACGGATTGTAATTACTAAAAATAAAATTGCTTGTGTGGGTTTCTCATTTTTCACCTTGGCTGTTGATGTACCTAGGCTCATTTTTCCCTGAAGAGATTGTAGAAAAAGAATGATTGGTCTGACTTCTTAACAGGATACAGAGAAGCTGCATTCTCCCTGGTGTGTCCTTGGTAATATTACTTACAAAAATGTCCAATATTAACTTTAGAACAGCCAAGGACAGGAAATCAATGGTTTGTTTAGGAAACCATCCTAAAAGTCTTTGCTCTAAAAATATCTGGATTACTCAATGTAATGGGAATTTTTTTTTTATTGTGTTTTAGATTTCACTGTCAAAATTTTCTTCCACTCTTTATATTCTTCTTCTTTAACTAGCTGTTTGATTGTTCTTCTAATATCTCTTCCTACTGTTCTGTAATGTCTGTTTTCTGGTAGTAGAATTGTTCCTTGTGGATAACTCACGAGCAGTTTCTTATGAATTTTAACACCGTGAGATACATTATTCTGGTCCTGATTACATTGTCAATATTTCCTCACCACTCCGACTTGATTCCCTTGGTTGTGTACACACAGACTGCAGTAATCTTATGGTGCAAAGACGAGTCAAGTCTTTTTCTCCTTGTCTGATGAAGATATTGGTTTCTCCTTTACAACTGGTCTGCTTGGCTATATTTTAGAGGAAATAACTATTTAGCTATAACCACGTGATTACTTAAGTTATAGTCATTTGTGTGCTTAAACATCTGCAGTGTCTGGGCATTAGATTTGCTCCCCTCTCCTCTGAAGAATAAAGATTTGTAGTATTAGAAATACCATCCTTTCCCCCCTCCCTTCTCCCTTTAAGTTTGGGCTTAGTTTCTAACTTTATTCCCTTCCACTTTTAGCCATAAATCCCTTCTCCCAGATTCTCCTTGACCCTCAGCATTTTTCATTTATGGGCTTTCTAGTTTCTCCTTGACTAATCATCTTGTATTTTTTAATAGCCTGAAGAACTTTAACCAAAATGCCATTTTTAATCTCATTTTCCATTTCCAGCATGCATTTTAGTAATCCTCTTTTCTTATACTACTTACAATTAATGTATCCCATTAGCGTCCCAGACTATCAATGTGTCATTTGCTCAAAGGATTAATGTTGAAAAATGTATTAGCACTAATACATAGTAAATGAGAGGGATTCCTCTTATGCCTCTGACTTCAGCATGCTCACTGGAAACAAGAATGCTGCTTTACCTGGAGTCCTAACTAGAATGAGCATAAAATACAAACATGGACTGCCTCTTAACGGATGGATTTGCCAAGACATGAATTAAAAACTATTTCAATAGCAGGAAATATTTTCCTGCAGTCTATTGAGAATCCTCTTGTGGTTGTGTGCTGTGTGCTTTATGGTGACAGTCTCTGCCAAATCTTTACTTCTGCAGAAGTAAAGGTTAACTCATTACTGAAATATTGCACTGAATTAGCTTTATAGCTAGTTTTGAGAGGAAAGAAGAGTATAAGAAGAGATTTCTGGTGTTCTTGGACCTCTTCACTTCTGACCAGGCCCTGATAGGAGTAAAACAAACCTTCAGAAGGATTATAATCTATCACCTTGGAAAAATGCTTTCCTGTGGAGAGGTCAGGTGCCCAATGTGCATCCTGGTGCACATAGGTTTGAGTCAATTCTGTACCTTCTTAGCAACTATATTCAAGATGTCAGAGTAATTTCTATTTCTTGGCCTTGACTGAACATATATGTATATACACGTTCTTAAGTGTCTTCTGTAGATCTCACAGGTATTTTGAATGCCAGTGGAAAACCATAAATTGGCTTAATCTGTACTTGGGAGTGTTTTACCTGTGGCCATTACTGTTTTCCCAAGCTGCAAGGGCAACATACGCTATTTGTGAAACTGCTGTTTACTTGCAGGAATAGCCAAAGACTGAAGTGTCAGGATTTTCACGACTCAGTGTTTTATATTTATGTTGCAGGAAGATCTCGAAATGGATATATTCCCTGTTAAGCCTTGGTACTGACAGAATAAGTGTCTTCTGTAACAGGAGCAGGCCCTCCTCCTGATACTGGCCTGAACTTTGCCAGAGTTCAAGTGGCATTTCATTGTCAATTTTTGGACTCTTTTGATCAATACTCATGTGCAGTTTCAGTTTCATAATCTGTTGAGTTTGCAGTTGTTCATCAATAAAACTAACTCAAACTGCATGAATTTTGTTAACGATCTGCTCATTTTTGTACTTGTAGATTTTAGAAAGAAGCTTCCTAATTAAATTACAGGCTTTATTTTAAAGTATTTGTTTCATTCCTGCATACCATGGAAAAAGAGGATCCACAGGCTGCTCAATCTCAATCCTTATTCCTGAATCCTTAATCCTGAAGAAGATAGCTCAGAGGGGAATATCATCACGATGTATAAATACATGACAGGAGTAAATAAAGAAAGTGTGTCCAAGTTCCTCTTACTTTTGTCCAGTGAGAGAAAAAGGGGAAATGGGCACTAACTGAAATACCAGGGTGTCATAGGAAAACCTTTTTTTGGTTTTAAACTTTGAAGATGATCAAACATTGGAGCAAGTTGCCCACCTGGTGTAGTCTCCATCCTTGGAGATATTCTAACAGGACTGTATGCAGTCTTGAGCAGCCTGTTGTGCTGACCTTGGTTTGAGCAGGCAGTGTTAAAGTAGATGAGTAGATATCTCCAGCTACCCCTTCCAAGCTTGACATTTCTGTACTTGTTCCTTCACTCTTCAAGTGAAGAGGACGTTTGAATTGGATTTTATGACTGCTGAAACCTTAAAATGAATAAGTAGATGAGAAAGCATTAACAGAAACATTGGGAGTCAGGCTTCTGGTTTCATAATAACTGAGTTCATTCTGTGATGCCTGAGAGCCCTGGTGCATGAAGATGGTTTTTTCCGTTGTTTCTGTTGCTTGCATGATCTCATTTATATTGGAAATAGGAACTAGTGGCTTCCTTTTTCCATATGTGTCTGTCCGCAAGACTTTTAACATCAATTCTCAAAAACCAACCTAAATCCAGTGGTCATAAATGGTCTGTTCAACATCTTTATAAAGAATAAGTTGCTAACAGTTGATGTCAGGAAGTAGGTACCTATAACATTTTGAAGACTTTTGAAACTGTGTCCAAAAAGAGTTCAGTCAGGGTCTGAATCGTGTTTTTGCCTTACAACTTTATTCTTACATATGAGGATTCAGGATGGGCAGATAGAAAGCTTCAACCATACGACCCATCGTTAGAGATGATCTAATCCTGCAAGCCAGTTAAGGCAGGATGATTATGAGGGCTGGATGGAAAATGAAAAAAGTGAAAATTAGGTAGTAAATCAGAATAGTTAATTTGATTGTTTAAAATAGTTATTGATGTTATTAATTGATGGTTGGATCTCTTCCCAGATGGTATTGTTGAAAAAAATTGTCATTTCTTCCTCTATTATACAGAGGAAAGGAGATGTACTATTCCCATCACTAAATTAAAAAGTACCTGCATTGGGGACGGAATTCAGAGGAAGATTGAAGGTTAGTCATTTTTCCAAAGTTTGTACATGTCTTATATTTGCATGCTTTCAAAGATGTTTGGCTTCAGCAGTACTCTTGCAGAGTGTGACAGCATGGGAATAAATGCTTGCATTTCTGAGATTCAAAACTAAAGAGGTGCCACTTTTCAACCATTAACTAAACTAGTAGGGCTTGCAACAGGGCTATTTATTCTTTTCTGTCTGTTACCATGGCTTGATACTTTGTCTTGTTTGCAAATGTTTATTGCAAAATTCTGAAATAAACTTGAAAGGGTTAAGAGCCTTGCTCTTCAGTGAGTGCCATGATATGTAATTTTTGGGGAGCAGATTTGTGCCTGTTTGGATTTCATGGACAAGTATCACTTTCCATTTATTGGGAATTTGGACTTTTCTTAGCATTCTACAGGCAAATAGAATAATTTCCAAGCTCTTCCAACCATCAGTCTTAAAATTCACTAGAGTGTGCAAATGTGGCATCTGGATCTTCTTCAGAACCAGAATGTGACACGTTGCAGAAATGCAGAACAGTCTGGATAATATTGTTAAATATTTTTGTAGATGAGTTCTTCATTTTGTCAGTCTCTTTCAGCTTGTTATATTAAATATAAATTCTTAGTGTGTTCATTTCTTATCTTGCAAAATGACTTCCTGTATGAATTGCCCCACATTCCTTAATAAGAAATACTTTTAAGCCAACCTTAATGTGCAGCTTGATATAGAACTTACTGTTGCCCCTAATTATCTGATACAAAGATAGTGCTAAATTTATGATGCAAGCTGCTAACTGAGTGTTAAGGCAATGTCATTTAGCATAGTTCAATTAGTGTTTTGTTGACATTAGGAGGTAATTGAAACAATTTGGAGGTTACTCTTAATGGTCAGTTATTGTCTAGTCTTAACTCATTGCTTGAATATGATTTGATATAATTTTCTGAAACCATAAAGTACCCTTAAGTCACTGTGTTTGTTCTTGTGATTGTTACTTTTGATTGTTATTGCTAATATTAATTTGTTCAATTAGGCTTTGATTTTTTTTTTCCTTAGAAATGTGTAACAACACAGTTTTCATTTTGGACTTCTGTTGTTTTTTTATAATTTTTTCCTGCCTTTGTTCAACTGTTGTTTGGAAAATCTGTTCTGACTATAGACCCTTACAACTTGCATGGGGCTTAAATTCCACACAAATGTGCTGGTTTTCAAAAAATACTTATTGTGATTTTTGGCCTGTTGCTTTCTTTGCACAGCCCTGAGACTGTTGCTTGTACATCACTTCTCTGTATATGCTCACAGGACCCTGCTATCACATTCTGACTGTTTCCACAATACCTGTTTTGGTTCTTTTTCTCTCTGCAGATGCAGTTAGGATTTGGGTCTCGCAATGGAAGTGCTTCTACTTTTTCTGTGGTAATTGAAAGCCAGCACATCTTATCCCATTCACTAAATTGCAAAGCTGTTTCAAAGACCTTGCAGGACTTAAAAGTATCTGCAATCATTATTCTTCAGTGACAAATTAGAGTTCTTACTGACATCTTTTCAAATGTGTCTGGCAGTACAAGCCAGGGGAGACTTCAGTCAGTGGCTTTCCTTTGAACAAGGTTCTCTCATGATTGATTTGAACACATCAGGGAAAAAAGAAAGAATGGGAACTGTATCTAATTTTTTTTCCTGAGTGCTAGTAAATTAACAAAAAGAGGCATTATTTAGGAAAAAATGGTGAAATGTATGTGCCTAACTCCAAAAGTGTAATCCTGGAAACCTGAAACTTGGTTATTGACTAACCCTAAAAGCACAAAGTCTGAATAGGAGCTTCATTGATAATTTCACTTGTTTTTTTATTTGTGAGAAAACACATCTAACACACAGCTTTACTTTCTTGGAATATCTCAAAAAGACCAGAAAATTTTAATGGAAACTAAAGCTTATATTACTTCCAGCTTACCAACTTGTGGTTGCTTGTTCTTGATTCCTTGTAACTATTAGTTGCTTATCTTGTGATTATGCTTTTAGGCTTATTAAATACATGAACAAGCATAAGTTGTGGCAATATAGCTGCACAATTAAGGAAAAATTAGATCATGAAGAATGAATTAACACCTTGTCATTCATTAACTCATTTTACATTTTAGCAAACAAAAACAATACCACTCCCGTATATTTCAGCTATATAAAGCTTCTGCAGGCTTGTTCACATCAAAGATTTAGTGACGTTTTATAGTTTCAGAATAGCTCCCAACCTAGCAAGAAGAATCCTCCACTGGGGAATGGTAGTATGGGTTTTAACAAAAATGAAGTTTTGATCTCAGTGCAGAAAAGAAAGGAGCTGCCCTTATTTCTAAAATGACATATGATATCCCTTTGCTTAATCCCTGAGTGAAGTGTAGGAGATGGAAGCAAGTATGAGGCTAGGGACTCTGAGTGGAGGCAGGAACTCCTGAGTGGAGGCAGGAGGGTATTAACTCCAAACTAAGATAAATAAGAGAATAAAGGTGGTATTACCTTTTAATTTTTTCTTTTATTTAATACTTTTTTTTTAATGACTATTGGGATTTTAGGATCCCTGTTTCTGCAAACTGTACAGGAAACCTGAATGTCTGACATGAGATTTTGGAGTACTTAATGCTTACATAGAAAAGCTACAAAATTTCATCTTCATGGTGCCTAATTGATTTCTGGACCTTACCGCAAAGAGTTCTACAGTAAAAGCACTCATTTCACTGACATACTGCCTTTTGTTAATTGAGATCAGAAAATCAAGTGCTTCCAGAAAGTGGGATGCTGCAAGCCTCTATTAAATTTGTCATTTATTTCTAGTGTTATGTTAAAAGCTTGTATTGACCTTCTTTACAAGGACTGATATTTAAATGGAAAACTAAACAGTTAATGGCATTACTGAATTATCTAATATGGAAAGATAATGGTTTGAATTATCTGCAGTCTTGATTACAGGAAAAGTTCTATCATTTTGTATCTATTTACGATAAGAAACAAACTCTGTTTTTTCTCTTCCATTTTTTTCTGCTAAGTGAGAGGTGATATCTTTTTTCTCGAAACTTTTTGGTTGTCCTCTCTCTACCAGTCAACACTGATCAGAATTATTTTATGGTAACCCTTGTATCAGCAGTTTCAAATGAGGTTTGTATCCTTCTGTGTTTCTTCCTTAGTACATACAGTGGCAGAGAGAAAATACCTGACAGAGAATTTAGAATTCTAGATACATACAACAAAATACAACAAAAAAATTGTAACAGTACTTAGCAGAATTTTATTTGAAGGTATTAATCTAAACCAGAGGATTTGTTTGGTGTTGGCCTAGTGAGTTTGAGTCAGAATCAATATTGCACCCAGATCTCCTCAGCCTGAGTGTATTACCTTTACTGCAATATTTTTTCTTCTCTTGAAATACACGTGTGTATGTGTACATGTGTACAGACACACACACACGTGCACAGACATGTTTGCATTTGAACTACAATACAATTACCAAGATGCTGGCTCATAAACAAAAAAAATAATACCAACAGGTATATAATATGTTTTTGAACAAGAGACTAATGTGGAGAAAACAGATGTAACAGAGCCTGACTGCTCAGGCTCACTCTATTTCATTACTTCTGTGGAAAAATTGTGTGCCTGCTTAGCTGTTGTAGCTATACAAAAGCGCAGCCACTGTTTGTGTAGCACAGAATATTTCCTGAATTGTGGAAGGGAGGAGAACCAGAAAACACATAACTTCTGTCAGTTCATAAGTTACAACTATTACAACTGGCTTGTTTTAGTCTTAAATTCTATTTACAAAAAAAAAAAAAAAAAAATAGGATTTTTGGTTGATTTGTAACAATTTATTTTCCATGTGCCGTTCACTTACCTTCAAAGTCTGTTCTCTCAGCTCTCTTAGATAAACATTCTGCTATAAATTGTTGTTATTTTGTTAGGTAGGCATAGATAAACAAGTCTATTCTTTAAGTATTTTTATACCAAAATAATCTATAAAAAATGCTACATTTATTGCCTGTGGGCTTTTAACTTATTACTTTTCTCAGAACAGTTTAATGTCAGAGAAACCAACCAATAATACCTTAAAATGTTTATAGGATTATTTATAATGCTTATAATGTAATAATGTGCTTCTTACATTCCTTTAAAAGTTAAAAACTATAAACAAGGGTTTAAGTTCTTGATATCCAGGCTGCTGGTAGATATAAATTCTTTCAGATTTCGGTAAATATAGTTTGATCCTTGTCACAAATGTGGTGTAAATACCTGTCAAGAGGGTTGAGATGTTTCCATGTCCTGCTGCATTGTCACTGTAGACAGAACCTTCTCTACTGTCAGTTGCTGAACATTTTGTGAAGCTTTCCTGTACATTTTAGTACCTTCTAAAAGCTCCATTCAACAAATCAGATTCTTCCTTTCTCTAGCCCCTTTATTAGTAATCTAGCAAAGCTGCAGGATTACGTCATCTGCATGAATATTTTCAATCATGTCTGTCCAATACTCAGACCAAAAGTTGACTGTGTGGGTTGTTAATAGTTTGCCCTGAAGGGTGAGGATCTGGATGAGCAATAGCAGCCATTCTACTAGATGTAGGAAAAGTGAACCAAATATAAACCTTTCCACTTTTACTCCTTCTTTTCTATTTTATGTTGGTGGGACAGGGTGTGATACACTGCTTCTGTTCTGAAACCTATGCAAACTTTTTGCTCATAACTCTGGCAGCCACAATCATAGTCTAGAGTGGTTTGATGTGAGCTGGATGGAGGGGAAAAGGAAGAAATGCTAGGAAGATGTGAGCATTCTCCTCTTTACAGGTAAAAGAGACCCAAACTCTCCTAGTATTCCAAAATTACCACAGACTTCATTTACAGCAGTTACCAAAGTCCTTAGAAATCTGAATCTTGGCCATTGTCTTACATTATTGCAGATGTAATCAGGCATTGGTGTTAGTACTTCAGATGTCTGCGAACAATAAAGTTGGCAAAATGCAAAAACCCTACCTTGATTCCATGATCTGAGTATCTTTGAATAAAGATCATCTAATCTTGCAGTCTAGTTATAGCACAAAAATCTTAGAATCTGTACAGCATTAAAAATACTATTTTTCAGATATCAAAGTAAAGCTTGAGGCTAAAAGACCTCTGGCTTATTTCCAGTTTGTATCCATATGCCTTCCTGACTCTTACAATAAGAAACACTATATTCCTCCATCCCTGTGGCACTCTTGTAATTTATTTACCTGGGGAAGCTCTGCTTTTAGATGCAGCATCTGGTTTTCAATGATTTCCTGCTCTTAGCCAGCTGAATTGACTGAACTACAAAGAGGTCAAATCTGTTGCCTGAGGTCACACATTGAATGAATGCCTGAGCTTGGATTTAAAGTGAGACCTGGAGTATTCCCTCTTGTTTCTTTGCTACTTGCAGTAAATACTTATTTTAAAATGTCAGGTGTATTTGGGAATAATCAATCTGTGTTATACACAAGCAGGAAATTATAATGCCTAACCTGCTATTTGCCGAGTGCATACATAGTTGTTGCAAATGTTATCTGTCAAAGCAGCTAGAAAGCAGGAAAATGGTAGAGTATTTTACAGTTACAAAATTTAAACATATATAAAGCAATAAGAAAATACTGTTAACTGGTAAATCAGGAGACACTTTTAAAAACTCAGATAATTATTTATGTTAAAGGGAAATCTAGCACAATGCTATTTCCTATAACATTATCCAAGTGAGAAGAAAATATCTTCTTTATTCTTGTTCTCAATAATAAATTACTCTGTGTGTGTCTTTATAGAATCTGAATTAGAGGACCATGCGTCTCTGTGTAGAATTTTTGTGGTATTCTGCTTGAAGAATTCATTTTTAAAAAAAATTAATCATCATGTAAGTTGTGTAGCAGAAGTTGTAGAAATTCAGTCTCTACATCACCATATTGCAAAACTTTAGTTGTGATTAAGGATATGGAAAAATGAGTTTATCTCTAGAGCTGACAGATATGAACACTTTCATTGTAAATTAATTATTTGTGGAGATTTCTGTTTTTTCTCTGAGGAAAGACCCCAAATGTGTGTATCTACAGAGATGTTTTATTCAGTTTGGAAAAAAACATTGATAACATCAACAGGACTTAGAATGTCTCAAATCAAGCTAATTCTGAAATACTCTTTCAAAGTAAGAAGTGAGATAATTCTGACTATTTTAAATTTTTTTCTATTAAAAAAAGTACTGCTACAGTTCTGTGCAATTATAATTGCAGCTTCTAGATGGAAACAAGTCATCTGAAAAAGGACTCCCTTTTCTGGCTTTTGTGAGTTTGGATAGTCATAAAGCACCTAGGAGAGCAGTTGAAATGACAATCCAGTCTAAATGGAGTAGTAATAATTATGCTCCCAACTCCTGAAATGAACTTCACAGTCGGTCAGCAATAGCACTTAACCATAATAGTTTAAACAGCTCCTGGGAATGTTAAGAAGTCCTCTCCATTATGCAGAGGCTGAAACAGCAAAGAAGCTGGGTCAGTCACGCAGAGAGACAAAATTCAATGAAAAATAGCAGAAAGCATTGACAGGAATTATTTTGACCCATGGCACCTTTTTATTTCCTTTACTTTCTATGGATAATGAAAGGGACCCCTAGAAGAAATGTATGAGAAGTTTTATCTTCTCTTCTTGGCTGTAGAAACAGTGTCATGTAAGGAGTCCTATAAATCCAGAAATAGGCTGGAATGATTTAGGAAAGACCATGTATTAGTGGAATCAGGAAGAGTTGGTTGGTTTTTTTTTTTTTTTTTTTTTTTTAAAGAACTCACTGTCTTTTTCATGGAGTCTGACAAGAAAACAAAATTGTTTCTGTAGGGGTCTCCCTGCTTCTCCACAAAATGTCCCCAGGAAGGATAAGAGTGCTCTCCTTTATTGTAGTGTCCCAGGAACATGTGGGTAGAGAGCAAGGAAGAGATCCTGAAAGGAGTATGAAATACAGCAAAGCAGGGAAGGGGAAAGCCAAGGCAGGAGGCCTCGAGTTGATGGCAAGAGGATCTGTGCAGCTGGTGAGACAGAATCCAACTGTTTCTCTGAGCTGGCACTTGGAATAAATAAGCATTGAATTTGGAGACTGTTCAGGCCATCTTTTACTTTATCCTTTTATGCACGTGGAAGAAAGTGGTAAGGTTTTCCTTCTGCCCCTAAGCAGTGAGCCCACAGTCAGATTAAGTCTTTACTGAGGTTCTAAAGGACTGTAGCATGAAATAAGCTTTTTCAGTCAGTAGCTTAGTAGCTGTAGCTACTTCAGTGCTTCTCTGGAGAACATGGATTTAAAATAAAGAAAAGAATGAGTTTGAAAAAATTAATGGCCAAGATATTGATGGAATAATGAAACTAGTTAGGAATAGACTTCTACAGTTCTGTATTATAGAGGGAAAAGCTTTTTTTCTTGGTCTCAGTATTGCTTAGAAAACATGTTTTTTATTTTTTATTTGACAAATCAAGAATACATAGAACCTTTTCACTTAATTTCAAGTAGGCTTGCTTATTATCACTCCACTGAAAATGCTTGAATTTACAGGAGGGCATTAAGTCAATAAGAGAGCTAGTGCTTAAGTTGAAAATATTCAGCTTGGCAGATCAAAAGAACTATTAGGTCATTCATGAGAGGAATAAGTGTTTTCCCCGAATCTTCATTTGGACATAACTTGGAAACATTTTCATCCTCTATACGTCATTGTGTTTTAACTCTGCTATCTGGCAAAGACAGGAGATACTTAGTTATGCCTCTTGTATGGATAAAGCTGGAAGTGACATAGGCATAATAAAAAGCAAGGAGCAGAACAAATAAATGATTGCTGTTAACTTAAAATGAGAGTCAAGTTACAAAAACCAGACATTACTCAGACACTTCAAACATGTTTCGAAGCTGATGTTTTAAGTGTATATGAATATTGCATTGTTTCGAAGTTGCAATTAATAATGAATTACAAAATATTTTCTGCCTATATACTGGCACAACTAACAAATAATCTGGTGTTGACTTCAACCAGGCCTAGACTTGGACCCTTTTAAAAATTAGACTTTCATTAAACACAGTGTATAGATTAAAATACATTCTTTTTCCTTATAGTCTTTATCGACATTTTTTTTTAAAGCTCCTTTTGAGGGTGCATTTTGCAATTGCTGCTTTTTTAGGTTTGCTGCAAGTTTCAGACTTATTCAAGAAGTTTTCTATACAAAGTTTAGTTAAAAAGAAATCTCTCCCTTTTCTACTTCAAATGCACAAACCGCATACAGTGTCTATATGCTCTGGAGGAACTCCAGGAATGGCTGGATATCATTTCTTGTAGCAAACGCTTTATGAGTGACGCTCGCACGGGAGCACCAAGCTCTTGCTGGGCAGTGCTTTACTTCTTAAATGAAGTACAGGGAACAACAGTGCAGGCTGCAAAATATACTTGAAAAATAGAAACAGATTTGTTAGCTTTCTGCTATCGTGGCTATGATGACAGCAAGTATCAATTAATTTTTGGTTATGTTAGTGAAAACTAGTCCAGTAACTTAGAGCATAACCAAGCTCTAAGGAACTCCCAAGACCTGCTCTTTTTTAGAGGTATGATCTGTCCTGTATTAGTCATACCTCATCTGAAAACCTTTTATGATGTTTGCTATGAAGTGTAAGTGGTCCTAGAAATGTCTAATACCACTTTCCTCTAAAGAGCCAGAGGCAAGCTTCCGGATTTTTCCTTCAGTACTGTGTGGCTTTGGTAGATTTCCATCTATTTGTTAACCGGCACATGGCATAATCTGAAATATTCCTTTCATCATAAAATGCACAGCTGTGATTAAAAGCTCTGTGTTGGAGGACTAAAAATATTTCACTGTCCTGCATAATACTAGGAATTAGAAGATTTATGTATTTCCTTTCCATTATCTGCTTTTTGGAACTTTATTCTTATCTCTTTATCTTCTCATTTGAGTGTGTAATTAAACTTAGATGCAACCGTGCATACCAGTACCTTGTTCTTTCTTCACTCTCTCACACTCTGCTTTTGAGAGCTGTTCTCATTGGTGTTTTTCTTGCAGCACACTAGATATTGTAATGCTGTGCTTTGAATAGTAAAAAATTATTGTTTCTTCAAGCCACTACAAGGCTAGACTTGTATTCCAAGCTTTGTACGTATATCTAGCTTGAAGGAAGCAGGTTGGCTTATAGAATTATTTATTTATTCATCAATTACTAGTTATTTATGTGGTTCCAGATGGTGGATTTAAGGACAATTTATCACTGTTTGATACACATAGAGCTGAAGAGAAGACTTTGCTTCAGAAAACTTAACCTTTAGGATCCCCATGATATCTATCTGCAAGGTGTGCATTCTTATTCTAGCTTCTAATTCGGTTAAATTTTGCACTTGTTTTCTCATATATAAAGCACTGTTTTGGAAACATGTCCCCTATGCACAGGCTAGCAGTATCAGAGAGTTACACTGCATTGTGATTTATTTTTTTTTCCTAGTTACTTGAAACCACTCACTTCATTTAAATTTCCATCAATTCAAAATTTTTTCTTTCCCTTGAGCACACTTTTTCCATATTTTTCGTTCAAAGTACTATTAATACTTTGTGATTATTCAGCAGAAAACTAAAAATGTCTCCTGAGCTACTCAGCCTGATTTAATTGGTTTTGGTGTATGGCAAGCTAAATTCAGATCTCCATTTATCAAACCCCAAGTCTCTCCTCCCCTCTAAAAGTGAGCTGTGCTCAGGTGAAAAAAAATCGTGAGACAAAAAGTCCGTTTGAGACTGTGCATAAAAGATTTTGTAACATTCACAAGGTCACTGCAGCGCAGGAATTAAAGGAAAGTTGGTGCTTGTATCTTTGCTCCCCCCCCCACTTCAGTGCTTCTCTAAGTCCCTAGACTCTTATTCCTGACAGCTTTCCAGGTTTCTCTGAATTGGTTTGAAGTCATATTTTTACTTTGTTCTTTGTTTCTCTATTTTTTACCTACATGGGAACAAAGAAAAAAGGGTGGGGGAGTGCATAGGAATATAAAATATTCTTTTTTTGTGTATCAAAGACAAGCAGTGTATTCAGAGGGTCAAAGTTCCTCTTTTTCCTGAAGAATTGCAATTTCTAGTCCCCTTGGGAGATGTGCAGTTGAGCAACCGTCACCTTAAAACCTTTGTTTTCTGTTGGAATTTAACATGCTTTCCCAGTTACCTTTGAACACCCCCTTGCCTTCTTCCAACCCCTCTAAATTCTACCTGGTAAGATTTTCTTATTTTGGACTTCTCAAAATTCAGGACAGTTGAATAATTTCATTCCAATTCATTTACACGCTTAAATAAAAGATCTGGCATGCATATTTGTCCTGATCTTGGCTAAATGTCTATCGCCTAATTGGTCACAGTTTCACAACTTGGACATTTTTATTTCAATTCTATGCTGTTACCACCCCACATGCTGCTGGGTCTCTTGGTTTATTTTTCTCACAGTGGATAGAAGAGGGGACAGGCCCTCAGATCAAAGCCTAAGAGAATTAGGATTGTCCAGCCTGGAGAAGGGAAGGCTGCCTTCTAGTATCTGAAGGAGCTTACAAGGAAAATGGAAGACTGTTTAGGGCATGTAGTGACAGAAGGTGGAATGGCTTCAAACTAAAGAGATTAGGTTTCGATTAGATATTAGTTCTTTACTGTGAGGGTGGTGAGGCACTGGCACAGGTTGTCCAGAGAGGCTGTCTGCCCCATCTCTGGAAGTGTTCACAGCCAGCTGGGTGGGACTCTGAGCAACCTGGTCTAGTGGAAGGTTTCCCTGCCCACAGCAGGGGGGTTGGAACTAGATGATCTTGGAAAGTTCCTTCCAACCCAGGCCATTCTACAATGCTGTAATAAAGTAATTCCTCTGTGGTCTTCTCAGCTGTGTACCTGTGTAGGTCACCATTCAAACGGCTCAAGAGTGTAGGAGAAAGGTAAAGTTTGGGTAAGGCTTTTAGCCATCTGCCGTTATATGGAGTATAGAGTAGTCTCTTAAGGATGCTGAATGCCACCATGGCTTCAACAAAAATAAATGTTTTCAATTTTTGATACAATTTCTTTTTTGGGTGACTAAATATTTGGAAAGCATGCCATTTATTTTGGGGTGTGAGGGTGTTATTTGTACATTGCTAAACTGCTTCATTCGAAGTTTGTAAGATCAAAAATGCTGACATGGATAATGGCGAAATCAAACCAACTCCTAACAGATTGAGTCCAGGAGGAAGAAAAAAATGAGAAACAATCTTTCTAGCAAAATCTCATGAGCAGAACCCCCGGAGTGGGTTGGGGGAATATTTCCAGTTTCCACTTACATTATGCTGTTTACTTAGCGATGGGAGTGTGGTGTATGTTTCTCTCTGAAAATTTCAGGCTTGGCTGTTGTTTACGTAGTGAAGAGTTTGATGGCAGGAAGGGGGAGACACAGGAGTAGCGCTCCTGCACATTTAAACAATCTACCTTGTGAATAATGCTTAGTTATGGCAAAGACACACCAGGATTTAAAAAAAAAAATCCTTGCAATGCCTGTATGTACAATAGAAGGAAGATAGAAAATACGAAAAAGATAGAAATCATTCCTGGTATAATTAGAGGCTGCACTGAAGTTGAGCAAAAGGTGAATCAGGCCCCTAGCTTGGAGATCAACATGCTGTTCACATTTCCATGAGATCGTGGAAAATAACTGAAATGATTACAGGGGTAATATGCAGACCTGAAGGTAATTCTTAAGAGCTTCAGCTCATTAAGCCTATTTGTAGGAAGATTCTGGTATGGGAACACTGTCTTCTACTGAGTAACACAAATCAGAGGTTTGTCCCAGTAACTGGTGTTTTGGCTAAAGTCATAGGATTGGAGATGAGTGGGTGAGCTTAGCTGATTGGAACACTTTCTCACTCACATGCTGTGCTTGGTCTGTACGCCCAAGTTGGGTCTACTCTACAGATGCCATATGGGATGCTGTACTGTCAGGCTCTTGAGTGGGACAGGTACATTCCCCTACAGCAAAATGCTACTGAGGTGCTCAGGGACCAACTGACTCCAAAGGACAAGAAGAAGAGATTTGACTGAAGGTTATAATTTCTGACTATGATCCCTGTGCCTGATACAAACAGTATTCAGGGTAACTTGAGGATGCTGATGGGGAGGAATAGCTGTACCAAGGTATGCTTTGCCAGCAGCTTTGAAAATGCCAACACCACCAAAATTGCAACTATTTGCCTTCTTAGGTACTTAAGTGTGGTGTAGAAAATCATTGCCTCACATATGTGTGCTTTGTAGAGCAGTTGTGAGTATTCCTGCGTAGGTCAGAGAGACTCTCTCGAGCAGAGCATCTTACAGAGAAAGCTCTTATGTCATTTGAAGATCTAATTTGGGGATCTGTGGTAACACTGGCTGGGGCTGGCGGGCAGTGGGGGTGGAGTTCAGTAAGAGATGGTGTTAAGTCATCAAGTTATTAGTCATAACTCCTTAGACAGTAAAAGTTACTAGTCCTAATTCTAAAGATAGTAAAAGAACAAAAAAGCAAACAACATTTAGGTCAATGAATAGAGTTCTGTTCACATCAGAGTAGAAAGCCTAATTAACTGAATATTTTATGTCATTTGCAAACATCATCATACAGACTCTGCTCAATTGTACATCTGTTTTATCAGTGCCAAGGGAATACTCAGGGCACAGCTGATCTCCATCTCTGGAGTGCTCCTATGCAGTAATCTTCTGTGTTACTTTTAATTAATAATAAAGACAATCATTAAAGAGTTCTTTCATCTTAAATCCTTTGACTTAGTCTAAGACATCCTGACTGACATATCTTGCCTTTGCCTATCTGCTCCCTTTCAGGGCAGTGAGGAGGAGAGGCACTTGCCAATGCCTGGGGTAGAGTGTAGGGGAGAGGCTGAATTTCCAAGGGTCTGTTCTCTGCTCTTCTGCTGCCTCCTGCTTTTGGATACTTGATCTCCAGGAGTCCCTGTCCACAGCCTCATTTGGATCTATAAACAATATAATAAAAGCCTGATATGCTTTTTAAAAAGTTCGATTATGTAGGGAGAGCCAGTACTTGCTGCCTACAGGCTAGATATTGACTTTAAATACAGCCCCAAGCAGGTGAAACACTGCTCATAAGTAGCCTCAGGAAGTACTGACCTCAAAACACACCTGCACAATACAATCCTTCTCCCGGTTACTTTCTATTCTGAAGGCCAGTACCTCAGTGTTGCCTTATAGCAGTGATACATGACTGCTTTCTATTGCCTTGTTTTCAGCTACTTTGCTCCTTTATGTTACAGTGCTATCTGTTCCATGCCCATCAATTCTTTCATTAAAAAACAAAGAAGTGCATGCAATGTCCTGCTGATCCTGGGCTATTTCATTACTGCTTATGCACATCAGCTGTACTCAGCTGCAGTGCTGGAGTTCAGAGTTTACAGTAAAATTCTTCATAAAAAGAACAGACAAAAAGAGCAGAAAGATCTGGGTTTGTTTAAAGTAGCTTGAAGAAGCTTGCCCTCTCAGTAGCAACCCCACCTTGGCTTTGTCTATGACCTGATGCTTGCACTGATACTGAATTAACAGTGTTAATTTTCTTACTGCAGGCAAGGTCATAGTGATCAAGCGACTTAAATAGGTTTAAAGTCCTGGGTACACTAACTCCTCATGCCTAATTTTTATTCTAGGCAATTTCTTCTAGACATCAAATACTCATGAAAAATCAATAGTCAAACTCTCACTGTAGATGATTTGATATTTTTAGGAATATAGATGAATCTGTTAGGTGTATTTTAAGAAATTTTCTAAAGAAATCACTGGGACATCACTCACTCCCCAGTTCACAATTATTGATATAGCTACGGTTGAGGATAACATTTTAGTTTTAGGACTGGAAACAGTTTACAGAGTGAAAGGACTAGTAAAAAATGTGGAGATACTCTCAATGCAAAATCTTCTCTGGCAACATGAACTAAAGTTATATCTCTATTAATACAGAAACTCACCGCACTTGAAGGGAGCTGCGATACAACACTTGGCTTGTTTGTAGGGTTCATCAGTTGTTGAGAATGCCCAGTAATGGCTGTAGCAAAAATGGCTTGCACATATGGCTCCATTCATGAACTTTGTCCTTAGAGTAAGACTGATTAGAGACCTCATTTTACTGATGAAATAAGGTTTAAATATTTAGATTGCTCCTCTCTTGCAGATAATCAAATCAATCCAGGTCTTTAATTTAATATGTGTGTTTTTACTATAATTTAATTACAAGCAAAAATTCATGTTTTGAAAAATTAGAAAAAGAGGCAGTTCTTCCCAAAGGGTCCAATTCATTTTCAGGTACTATTTTACAAATATTATTGTTGAGGGGATGGACACATGCAATATGTTACAGGCCAAGTGGGATGTGTATTTGTTTCTTACACTATAGTCGTATAGGTGGTTCTGCTCTGTCAACACTGTATGGTAAAATTACATCTTAATTTAACTTCTTGGAGCTGGTTTGTCTGCTCACACTTAGAATATTTTATAGGATATAAGTATCTGAGAAGTTTAAGAAAGATGTATTATAAGCTTATCTAAAATAGCTGTGGGCATGTTGGTGTAAGACAAGGAAGGAAGTGCAAAAGAATCAGTGGGTGACGAGTAGAGAAGAATGTTTCCATCCATTCAAGTGATGCGTCACTGCATTCCTTCTTCACTCTCTATTTGTCAGCCACAAAAAAAGGCAAAAGGTAATGGAGAAAAAAAGGCAGGAAAGAGTTAAAACACTGCTTTGCTGTGCTGTAATTGATTCAGCTGTATCACCCATCTTCTATGGCTAAATTGTTATCACTATGTTATGTGGTAAATACATGAAGGTGGCTTGCAAAGAAGAAACTGTTGTTTCTGCGTGGAAAAGAGTTATGGGCCAAATGGGCAAGTAAGGAATGGGCATCATTTAATATATTGGCACAGTGGACAGTGCAACAGGACAGAGCAAATGTGTCGAGTTAGGAAAAAGATTTCAAAATGAGAATAACTTTTGAACTTTATATACCTGAAAAAGGGGAACAATGGTGTGAATTCAAGTCAAGTGGTACTTAAAACAGTTGGGACTGGGAAAACAGCACAGTGGAAACTGCAGTTAATTAGAATTCTATGGAGATAAGTTAAAAGAGAGTTAGAGTTGTATCCAGCAAGTTTTGACAGTAAAAATGTGAGTTTTAGATATATACCAAATATGGTCATGTTCTGGGTGCCTGAGGGGAGTGGGTCAGGGATATCAAAGGTCCTTGCACTCAGATGGCAGGAAAGGCAGTGAAGTTATCAGAAATGAGAGGGTATATACAGTAGATGGAGTGTAAGAGGAAAGATAAATATTTCAAATAAGACCAGACTGCTTATATTGACAGTGAAGTGCCAAGAAGATTTTGTTTGTGAGACAGCTGAAATGCAGAACAGGAGAAAGTAATTGAAAAAGTAATTCTTCAAGTGGCCACCTATAAAGAATGCAGGAAGGTAAGTATGAGTTGCCTTAGACTAACACTTTGTGATACTGTTTGAAGTTACACCTTCAGTCTCTGGGTTTTTCACTTCTGTCCAAGAGTGAAAATCTTCTCATGGTTTGTGTTCCTTATGAGCCAACATGGTCAAAACTAATCACTGGACTAAATATGCATGCAGATCAAAGACTGCAGATGGTGTACACACTCAGTAGTGTGTAAACTATAATGCTAATAATAAAATACATATATTAGGGACGTTTTCCCCACTTATGTCACAAGCCCCAAGAAAATTAAACTGCTTCCATAAGCCACCAGGCACAGCATTGCATTGGTGTTCAAGGAAGGAGGTGCTTTGAAGAAATCACATAGTTCAGCAAGATTTTGTCTAGATTCTTGCTGAAATAAGTTTAATTCCAAATCACTGTTCATTCTGGTGGTATAGAGCATGATTTCTTTTTCTGAGGTTGGTGACACTCCCTTGTAGTATATATTTTGCTTGCAGTCTTTAAAATTCCTTAATTTGTTACAGATTTTGCCATTATACTGCAGTACTGACTACCTTTCCTCATAAAATGCATGAACCATATAATTATTTTCCTAGGTGGTGGTGAATAGGGAAACTAAATGGGTTAACATATTGAACTGCTGGGTGACTGGACCTCAAAAGAGCCTCAACTAGTCTCATCAATTGGTTCGGTTAGACAAGCATGAAGCCGTTGATTTAATCAAGAAATAATTATCTAAATGCATAGAAGGGTGAGCTTCTTTTTTGGTTTTTTTTCAGATTTTTTCAGTGCTAGTATTATAGTATTTGAGACACTATGAATTCATACAACTTTAGGGAGAAAGCATAAAAACTTTCCTGCTAAAAAACCTGATAATCTCTTACGTCTGAAGCTGTAAGTCTGCTGGTGGTCACTGCAGGTTGCTTCACGAAGTGTAACCCAACACTCTACAATAATGATTCCACCCTAATTGGAACTTGATGATCCTTGAGGGGGGAAAATGGGTGCAGTGTATTCTCTAGTTCTTATTTCTAACCTTTTGGGTTCCTTGCAGACAGTGAGAATTGAAGTATTGTTGCAATGTTTTTCAGTACAGCTTCTGTAAATTAATCTGATGTTCAAAACTAAAGCACTTGTCCTGGTAAGCCGTACTTTCCAAAATAATATCTTGCAGCTGTTTGTGATGATGTTGCCTAGACTGGAAGCAGAGATGTGTGCTGGTTTTGGCTGGGGTGGAGTTAATCTTCTTTGCAGTGGCTGGTATGGGGCTGTGTTTTGGGTTTGTGCTGAACGGAGTTGATAACGAGGAGATGTTTTTGTTATTGCTGAGCAGGGCTTGTACAGAGCCAAGGGCTTTTCTGCTTTTCATTCTGCCACGCTGGGGAGGAGACTGGGGGTGCTTTGGAGGTTGGGAGGGGATACAGCCAGGACAGTGACCCAAACTAAACACAGGGATATTCCAGACCATACGGCATCATGCTCAGCATATAAACTGGGGGGAAGAAGGAGGAAGAGGGGATATGTTCGGAGTGATCCAAGTTACTGTTACCTGTGATGGGGCCCTGCTCTCCTGGAGATGGCTGAACACTGGCCTGCCATGAGAAGCAGTGAATTAATTCTTTGTTTTGTTTTGCTTGTGTGCTCGGCTCTTGATTTCCCTATTTAACTGTTTTCATCTCAGTCCATGAGTTCTCTGGCTTTTACCCTTCTGATTCTCTCCCTGATCCTGCTTGTGGGGAGTGGCGCGTGGCTGTGTGGTGCTTGGCTGCTGCCTGGGCTTACAGATGACAAACACCATACACCTTGAAACCAAATTATTTTTGGAATGTCTGGCATAAAGAATACACGAAGTTAGCTAAAAAAAACTTAACTTTTAAAGGAAAATATTTTTTGCAAAATAAATTCTAGCAGTTATTCCAAGCCTGAATCAACCCCCAAGCATTTAACATCTGCAGTGTAATCTTTCTCCCCTTTACATTCTGTTGATCTTCCCAAAGTGCAGTGCAAAACATCAATAGGTTAAAAATGGGCCCATGTCCTAAACAGAAAGTAATAAAGGGAAGAAAGTAATGCATCAGGTTTTATGAAGAGCAACACGAAATGCTTGACCAACAAGCTAAGAACTGGAAAAATTGAAGCAGAGGAAGAACAACAGAAGAGACATGAAAAAGGTGGGGAATGCAGGTAGAAACTTTAGTTTGTGTGCCACTGAAATTGATACTTTATTTGGATGCCTACCATTTTGGTTTCCCTTGGGCAAAAATAAAGTGGTGCTGGCCAGGGGCTTGGCTTTTTACATGTTAGCGGTCAGAAAAGATATATTGAATGTCATTTAGGATCTTCACTTGTCTTAAACTCAATTTTCATTATTATCTTCTTCCAAAAGGTTTCTATCAACTTTACTGTATTTTAAACATTGCAACAATATCATGAATGGTGCTTTAAATGAAAAATTTGTGATGATGGTATGTAACATAATAAATCTTGTTTTGTAAGTTTATGCTTAGAGGGCTATATCCATTGCAAGTTGCTATACAAGCACTAACCTTTGAAAGAATTGTCAGGTTATTTTAATTATCTCACAGGTATCCTAGGGACAAAATAATTTCACTATCATAGATAAAAAAATTTTCTCTATTTATGTGAGGTTTCTTCAGAGTTTTTCCACATAGAAGAAGGAGGACTCTTCACAAAAAGCACTTTGTTGCATCATCTGTGAAACTAGCTGATCAAGTTTGGTCTCTGAAAATAGGGAGAAAGCTGAAGATACCATATAAATAGGTTTTGGATGGTGTTGTGCTTAGGTTCTTTGTTTGTGGCTGGGTTTTTTGTGATTTTTTTTTTCTTTTAGTAAACGTTTCTTATGATTTGTAAGTTTTCTGAAAGATGTTATGGTGGTCCACAATATTCCATAGCTGAGTAGGACTGAATGTTTGCCTTGAGGCTGGGACAGAGTATTTTCTAAAGCCAAACTTTTTAAGAATGAAAGAAAAGAAGTGGTAATTAGATTCTAAAGATTGCATACTAAACCCAAACATTTTCTCAGACAATGCTAAGATCTGTCTCTCTGTTATAAAATATTATCTTGCTTATTGATTTTAATTCTTTTGGCAGCACGTGAATCCAGCGTGTAATTAGATGCTGGCCACATCATTTTGTCATTGTTATTAAAAGGCTATGTGTGAATGTGTTTGCTAATTCTGTAGTGTTTAAAATCCAGATTTCATTCTGTCATGGGAAGCGTCATGCTTTTGCTTCATAACCAGACAGTGTATGTTTTCAATAAAAACTTATTTAGGAAAGTACAACACATTCATCCTTGATATTTAAGCAAATTCACATTGCAGAATGATTAATTGCATTCAGCCTTTTCATCCACTTCTAGTTTTTCAGGGGACATAATTGGATGCAAATTGGCCAGTGTTAATCATTAGATACCACTAATTAAAAACAGAAGCTGTAGGTAATGGTATGATTATTGGTAGAAATAAATGAAGCAGATCAGGTAACACTTTTCTTCAGGGACTCATGACTTGTGCCTGAGCCTCATTAAATTCCAACATGTGAAGGTGCCCTGCTGGTAGAGGCTGCAGGAGAGCTGTATTTATAAATAACTTAAAAGTAACATAGGAGGGCAGTGCCTGAAAAAGGAGGTGTGGAACATTGCTTCGGCTCAAGGACTTAGCAGTTTAATGAATTAGAAACTTTAAAAAAGCAATTTAATTAGGTGAAAACTGGTTTTGCATAACAAAAAGCCAGGTGAAAGAGAAACTAAGGGCATTTGTTTTCTGACAGTGTTTCTGAAGCATACTGAAATGCCATGTTCTGAAAATTCAGTGGGTATTTTTTGTATCCAAAGAATTAATTTCATACTTTGCCTTTTAAAACTGGCTGTGATGTTAGATGACCTGTATACTGACTGAAGTGGAGGCTTGCTGAAAAACCTGTGATCACTCATTCAGATCGATAACAGTGTTTTGTGTGGGGTTTGAGATAATTTCCTCATGAAGAATCTTCTGACTTAACTTTTAAATTACTTTTAAAATACACTGATGACCAATGAACCCTTTCATTCCAGTGCTTTTGGTTTTCTTCCATCATAATCACCAAAGTTCATCAGGAATAAACGGTAGTAATAACTCCCTTCAAGGGATTCATAGAGTGATGGAATATTGATACCAAATAAAAGATTCTAATATTAAGTACTAGAGGCTGTTCAGTCTTATGGACAGAATAAGTGAAATTAGGGATCTCTGGGGGGGAAAAAGAGCCAATAATGAAAACATTTTAATTTTCACTATTCCTTCCAGTTCCCCACTGATGCAGTGTTCAGCAGTGATGTAGGCAGTGACTGGCAGCTGTTTTCTGGATGCATGACCTCTGTCCAGCAGCTTTGCTCTGGCACTGGTCTTTTCTGTCTGCCAGCTGGAGTGAAGGACCTGCACAGATGGCAATGCCCCAGCTCTTTGGAGGCAGAGGCTGAGGCTGGAGTTGTAACAACCAGAATTAGGACTTAAGCTTAGAGTTGTGCATACCACAATTTTACACGTGCGCCACATTTCATCTTTTTGATAATGGCTGCTCTTATATATACTTAGAGTTGCAACTGCTAATGTGATATAAACATCATATCACCACTTGTTCATAAACATAAATGATAGCTTCAGCATAAAAAGTTATACTGAAAATAAATGGCTTAAATTTGATTGTTACTGTTTTAATGCCATAATTTTTATTATATCCAGTGACTTTAATATCTACACATATAACTTTCTTTTTCAGGGCCACATTCTTGTGTCTGAAATAAGTATTTTATATTGCAGGATGCTCATCAGATCTGAACAAATATTGGATAGTTCCAGGAGTACCAAAGCCAAAAAGAATATAAACATAAGTAGTTTCTAGGACTAGTATCAAACCACAAAAGGTTATTTTTACACTGCTGGTTTCACAAAATAGAGGCCATCAGAAATACAACTCTCTGCATACTACTACATCTGGTTTCAAAACAGTCAAATTGTTTCATAATGGAAGTCCAATTAAGCTTAGACCTTGCTTCTAACACATGAAGTTCATCAAAAGTGAATAAAATTTTACTGAACTGTATGGATAGACATTTTTTATGATTGTGAAGCCTACTGAATACATCTTTAAGTATTTTTAAGAGGTAATGCTGTCCTCTGAAATAGTTAGTAGAGCAGATAGACTGAAAATTCTATTTTTCAATTTGAATGCAATTGTAAATCCAAAGTCTAAATGTTCTTGTAAAAAAGGATGGTCTGAAAGGAAGAGTATATATTCAGTGGGGCACTAACTGAAAAATTGGAAAATATGAATAGATCTATCAGATGAGTGATGATAAGATACTTGCCTACTATTGTGAATTAAGTGCTCTTATTTCAATTGCATCTTCCACCTGGCTTTTCATGGTTACAAGAAATACAGCATTATTTATTGGCAGCTGTCTTGAGAATGGTCTGGGAGTTACCCTGAATCACAAGTTAGTACAAACCAAGAGTATCATGTGAACATTTGGACAGGCTGTGACTAGGTAAGGTTTTAGCTGCATGGGGATGATATCCTGTCTTGGCCTCAGCTCTGTGCAAGAGATGGACTGATTAAGAAGAGCTGAGTAAAATGAGTAAAAATGAGCAGAAGCTGACAAAATATCACTGGCCTAGAAAGATTTTTAAAAGAAGAGAGAACAGTTGAAGGTCTTTGAGTCTTCAGGTGCTTACAGGGTTGTGATAAAGGAACAGTAGATGATATATGCACTATGGATTAGAAAACTGGTAAAGTAGTTGACTTGCACATCACAAGGATGTTTAGATGACAGCAAAGCCCTTTTTCAAATGAGTTAAAACAGACTGTTCTCCACTGGAGATCTTTTGGAGCAGGTTGCACCCTTAAGGGATGACATAGCTACAACTGAATTTTTTTAAGGCAAGAGGCTAGATTAGGTCAGACTGTGACAGTGGGGCTATTGATAGTCTCGATGACATTGAGAAGTAATTCAGAAAAGTGACTGTACAACACAGAATCTCTATAGAACGTGTTGAAAAGCAGGCACACAAATACGCTGTATGAACTAGGATGAGGGAGGCCAAAAGTCAGCAATATTGAGAATATAGTACAGTATTAATTCTGTTGTAGTTAGAAGATACAGAGTCCACCTGCCAACATAAAGAAGCCCATCTTTGGAAGAGATAACTTATTTCTAATTTGATTTTTGGAATTCTATTTAACACTTTAAAATAATTTCTCTATAAATGCACACATTTTTAATTAACATGTAGAGTATGTAATTTTAAAAAGTATGCTAAAATGAGAAACCAACAGTGCCATAGTGAAAAATATGGCTCTACTTTACATTTATTAACATTTCCTGTTTGTTCCTTCTATATATGTGCAAATAACTGTACTGGTGTAGATGAGGCACTTGGTTTAGTGGCAAACATGGTGGTGCTGGGTTGATGGTTGGACTTGAGGATCTTAGAGGTCTTTTCCAACCATAATGATTCTACAATCCCATGACATTATTCTTGCAAATATATGAGTTATGAGATGTTTATTCCCACTACTGTGATATTTTTCTAATAGATCTTTACACTAAATACATTACAATTCCAGAGTCTCATGCTCTTAATGTGTTTTGGGGGTCCAGGGTATGACTGTAGGCTTGGGGTAGCGTGGGGTGTGTGAATGGGGTGGTCACAGCAGGGGTTTGTGTGAGATGGTGGTCTGCCACCCCAAGAAAGCTGTTTCTCCTGCCTGGACTCGCTGCTTCCTGGGGTGTGTGGAGGGAAGAGTGGCACCTTAGTGGTGTGCGCTCTGCCTTGGGGAGAAGGTGGCCAGACTCTGTGAAAGGATATCTGCCAGAGTTACCATTTTAGAAACACAGATGTACTGTTTGGTATGTTTGTATCAAACTATGGGGGACACCTTGCTGGCAGATACCTCTGTTTCTTACCCAGATGTTCTCTTGGCAACTTCTGCTTTTTGTACTGTAGTTGCCTTTAGATGCTGTGAGATGAAGAGCTGACAAATAGTCCTTCAAACCAGACTGTGTGTGCTGGCTTGTAGCAAAGAACATCTGACCCAGGCTCAAGCATATTTTCCTTTCCAGGGCTTCACAAGTAGAAAGAAAATTTATTTCAGATTTTGCTCTGAGTCCCATCAATCCAGGAGTGTTGTAGTAGCCTAGAAGATGGGTCCTCTGCCTACCTTAGCTTGTTCCAGTGGCATTGCAGTAGAACCCATGAGGAGAAAGGCTCTGGACTCTCATTCCAGGGTTGATCGCTCTGAGGGGTCTAATCCTCAAGTTCAACCATTCAGGGCAGCTCAGCATTCAGGGACAACTCTGCCAAGTGACACTGGAGTGGCACTACCTACTCTCAGCCATAATGGACACACCTTCCAATATTTTTCACTTTCATTACAGAAAGAATGCTGATGCAAATGCTGTGTAAATGGCAACTGTGACTTGATGTTCTTCTTTGCACTGGACTTCACCCAGCTGTCTTTGCCCCATACTGCTGTGTAAACGAGCAACTTCTGGTTCTATTAGCCTGCCATAGTGAATAGACATGTTACAGCAATGCAAAAGATGTGTAGAGCATGATCTGACCATGAGGCCTGCTAGTAGATTTTGCCCCAGAAAATATGTCAAAGTAGCAAGGAACCATTAACACACAAAAGAGCAGAAAACTCTATCCTCTTTGTTCCTCCCAGCAAACCCGTCTGTTGAACCTTGCCCATAAGCAGACTTCTCTGCCTATGAAGAAAACCAGTTTTTAATTTTCATTACAAGTTAAAGACAGTAAGTAAAAATGCACTGTTGAAGTGAATACCGATGAGTTTTTCAACATGCAAACTCAATACTGTCAATGCAACAAAACATTTTTGGTGTAAACAAATCTGTTAGTGTGTTTTATATCTACATGGTCAGTGTACCAGCTGCCACTTTTCAGGTGACAGTCTAGAGTTAAACTGGCTAATGAGTCAATCCATCATCATTAGAAATCAATGGAAAAACTTCCATTGGCTTAGTGAATAACTTCATCAGCTGTCATCATAGCAAATGCTTTTGACCTATGCATTCAGAAGAGCAAAATAATGAGCACATTCTGCTGTTGCTATTGACCCCTTCAAGCACATCTGGGCCGATCCCATTGTACAAAAGGAATACCAAGTGGAGAATGTAGATCCAAGGTACCTCTCTGAAACACTGCCAATCTGCACATACCAAGCTGGGAAAGGCAAGTAGTAGTTGCTTTGGTTGTGAGATCATCAAGAAGGTAGACAAAGTCATGTGTTTGGTTTTTCCAAGCAGGAAGCTGGGTAAATCCCATGCTTGATTGTATGAGGTTTCATAAACCTATTTTGCCTGCAGTTGTTCTGGATTGCATAGCACTGCTGAACAAGCACTAGAGTCACCAAATTCATGTTTCAGATCTCTGTTCCTTCTATGACATATGACTCTCTCCAGTAAAAAGAAAAAATCCACTAATTAATACTTATTTTTATTAGATAATAATCCTTCATTCTTTTTCTGTAACTGTGAAGAACACTATTCTGGGTTTTATGGGTGATGACCAGTATTCCCTAAAGCTTATTTGAAGTGGTTTTCTAGAATAGACTGCCAATTTCATGTTTTCTGTGCCTTTTCTCTGCGTAAGGCAGTATTCTCTTTCTCAAAGGCCAGAAGTTTGTATCATCCTGAGTGCTCAGCATCTCTGAGTTTTTCTGAAGAAAACTGCAGAAGCACTGTTGGTGGCATGAAACACTTAACAATGCTTGGATGTGATGCATGGCTTTATGCACCCTGTCATTCTTGCATAAAAATTATTAGGATGTGTTACTATGTCAGCATCATAAAGGGCCTACCTTGTCTTATTGTGACCTAAGAGTTGATGCATGTTTTTCAGTAGCAGGTCTGATTGAATTTTTCATGCACTCAACAGAGACTTTATTTACATTTTGTGGATTGTTAGAAGAAGAATTCAGTTTTTTGAGCTCATATGATTAATGCCTCAGTCTCAGAATTTCAAACGTGTTAAACACAAGAGGGGAAAGAAAGATGGTGCCAGTCTTATGTCAAACATAACTTTTTCTTCTTCACCTTCCTCCTTCCACTTTCATCAGGACTCATCTTTGTCACAAACTGCACTGAATTTTTATGACATTGCAATGGCTCAAGCCAAAAGAAAGAGTGGGAGCAAAAGGCTGTGGAAAAGCACTAACGCCCTGAAGTGGCCAGGAGCTGAGATCCTGCTATGTGAATCCTGCAGGTCCTACTTTCAGCTGGCTCTCTGCGTTATTCCTCTCTCCACCTAAACCAAGGAGAGGGAGAGAGAAATAAGGGAGAAGGGCTCTTTCCAGATTCTTAACATATTTGTAGTTGTGTAATGTGACTGGTACGAATGTAAATGTGGATGGAGTTAAACCTGAGAACATATATATGTATATTAAAAGAGGAAAAAATATGGGGCAATAGAATGTAAGTATCAAAATACATCTTGCTGTAAGTGCAGCTAACATTTCAATGTTAATAGTCTACCACATAACTTGAACTGACTCAAAATGACAGATTACTGATGATTAGGTTAAAATCACGTTAAGTTTAAAGGCTTGAATCTTTTGATAATTTTTTTTTTCTGCAAATGATAATCTCAGTATTGCACAATCTATAGCCCTTCCAATTTTGTGAAAATGTCATGCTTTTGAAGTGCAAATAGTGCTTTATCCACAGTAATTAAAACAGGGCTTCTTTGCCCTGCTGTATATGTACGTCTTCTATTTCATCTTTCAGCAAATCTATTTTACTGCAATAGCCTTGTAATTGGGAATCTGTGCTTATCTACCCCATGCCCTTCTTTCCTCTTTTTTGAAGATTGTAGTATGTAATGTTTGAGGTTGTTTCAGAAAGCTGAAATTTGTATCTGTGGATAAATAAAAGTGAGTTGTCCAGCTTTAAAAAAGCAGCTTTTTGAACCACATTAAACACTCATAACATTAAATTTACATCATTATTAAATACCCAATATATGCAGTTTTAATCAGAAGACAGTGATACCCCAGGTGTCCTGTTCTGATTTCCAGTAAATTGCTGTGTAAGCTCCTGTAGATTTCATACTCCTGGCAGATACACTATAGGGTGAAATATTTCATGAGATTAAATGAATTTATTTCTTTTTTCTTTTGTTTATATTTTTAAACAAATCTCCTTTTCTTTTATAGATCAGCAAAATTAAGCTAGCTGTATCTAATTTCAGACATGAACCAGCATGGTCTATTTTCCATACAAATTTAATCCAGTGTAGTGTATATTATCCATGACTCAGAATAGCATAAAAAAAAAAAAGCCATCAAAGATTTCCATTATGAATAAAACAGCTGCTAGATAAGATAAATATTCAAGATAGATGATAGCAGAAATTAAAATTTTGTAATTGGCCTTCTACAATCAAATTCTAAATTGAGAAAGTGTTTCTTCCCATTCCATCTATTCTTCGTAGACACCATTTATTTAATCTTTGTGTAACTTATAGAGGGGAAAATTCATTAAAGTTTTTTTTTTAAAGGATTATTATGATGCAAATTGCTGCTTGTAGTGTGTGGTGCACAATGCTGCTAAGAAAGAAGTTAATCAGAAGAAGAATGGACAGCTCAGTGCAGTGTAAATGAGAGAAGATGCCTTTTACTTATAAGGAAGGCCAGTTTAAAACTGGCTATGTATTGGTGATCTCATTTATTTTCCAGTGAAGACAAAAATCACCATACCTGACAAAAATGATTGCTGTTCGTGACAGCAATTTCTTTTCCTGATTAATTCCTCATAGGGAGCATAGATTAATTAGTAATACCAAATAAACATTACATGACATGTCCTGTGTAGTCAGAAAGTGCCTTTGCTCTTTGAACATGTAAAAAGCAAACAAATAGGGAAACAAGAACTTCCCAGCTCATGTTCAAAGAGGAATGCTAGTGATTACATGAACCCTAAAGAGAAGGCACTATGTTTTACTTGGCATGCTGTTTCTTGTGTTTTTAAGGGCTCAGTGTCTTTCCTTCTTAGGTCCTGTAGATGCACAGAGCACAAATGACCTTTCTAATGACCTTTTATAGTTTTGTGCTTCTTGGTGGCAATTTTAGGGATAAGCATATCATGGGCATGAAAAAATCCTTGGGGGAAATGTGAGTGGAAGAATAATTGGTACTGAAAGCAGTATATGGAGAGTCACTTCTAACATGTGGAATGGAGGCAGTCTTTAGAGGTAAGGGAACATGATGGAGAGGACAGATACACACTGGAGAGGAATACAAGAAAACTGGGGCCAGGGGGAATATAAAAGGAGAAAAGTGAACTTTCACCATACTGATCTACTGGAAATGATACTAAAAGACTGGATTACTAGGTAACCCTGTATTGTGGACAAGAAATGCAAAATACCTGATCCAGTGCTAGAGCTATGAATCCATCTTGCTTTTTTTGATTTTCTAGAAATTCAAATTTTCTGTTTTGCATAAAGACTTTTCTACCTCCACCTCATCCATTACCTTCATCTCTCTCAGATGAGGAAATATGGAATATGTGTCAGAAAGCACCAGCCACAGAAAAATATCAACTGTTGTTTGATGGAATGAAATAAGGCAGTAAGTACTGAATAAATAAATCAAAAGTAGCTGGGAGTTAGACATACCAAAAGAGCTGTCTGAATTGTGATGCTCTCTTTGCATACTGTTTTGCCTGTGTTTGCCTGAGAATGTAGGTGCTTTAATGCAAAGGTAAATGAAAACAGGGATTCTCAAGTTCTAGCAGGCAAAGAGAGCTTGTAATGTAACTGACACTATGTCTTTTCTCCACAGTAACTCTTGCATAATTTATTGTTCCCTTTATTGTTTCCAGAAAAGAAAAAACTTACATACTCCTATCATATTAGATGTATATGCTTGCTGAAAAATCTGTACATCAATACTAATTAGTCATCTTTATTTACAGGCTAACTTACAAGACACTAAATTTCCTTTTCATCATGATGGTGTTCCTGCTGTCATTAAGGAAAAGTCTCTTAATGAGATGTGAACACCCCAGAGTGCTGGCCTACAGTGTCTTTGAGCAATGGCTCAGAGAATTACTGTGTGATGTCCCCGGAGTAAGGAAGGCAGTGAGGAATTCACTCTGCAGCTGGGGATGCTGTGAGCCCTGCTGTCACCCTGCTGTCACTCTGCTGGCTCTTGTGGGCCTGCTGCTGCCCTTACATTTCTGATACTAATTAAGACACGGTGTTATATATATATGGGACTATACTATAAATGTCACATAGTCTTACTATATTTGTGGTTCACTGGAAGACCTTTTGCAGGAACATAGATTAGCAAAACAGAATTTTGCAGTGTTGGTTTAATAGTTCTTATGCTTCTCTGGATTTTGATGTACACAGGACATAATTTCTTGGCATAAATTTCGAGATAGTACAAACACAGATTTAGCTGAAACAGCAGAGATCTTTTCTCATCACTAGAAAGTAGTCTTAGGAGTGATATCACTGATATGAAAATGCAAGATTTTTTTCATTGTTTACTTGTTTTTAAAAGTAGCAGAAAGCACTCTCCCAGTTTAATAAACCTTATGAAAGTCCTGTTTTGAACGTACATCAAAAATTCATGCATTTACAGCTATTTGAAGTATACGGATTTAAGTATCCATTAAAAAAAGAAAAAAGTTTTATCGGTCAGCTCTCTTAAAGACAGCCAAAGAAGTTTGCTGACATGTAGTCAAAGAAATCTTCTGTTCTAGAACCATTAGGTGAAGTCTCTGCTTAATGCTGACTGTTCTGGAAAGCTGTTAAAGATACTGAAAAGAAGTTTATCTTGGAAACCCCTCTGTGATAGCAAATAGAGCAGCACAATTTTGAATATGTAGAGGTTTCTATGATTAATAATTTACATTGTTTTGTTATGTATCCTATTTTTTTGTTTCTAGTCCAGTCTTACTGGTAGCGACAAGAAAGAAGCTAAAGATATCAAGAAATATAGTTAATTTAGATATTGACAAACTCTGAAAAAAATAGAGGAAGTGTTATACTATTACAAGGAGAATGCAAGTTATTCATTAACCATTTAAAAATTTTTTTTCTCATTGCAAAATTGACTTTAAAAGGTAATAAATACAAGAGCTTACTGAGTTTTGTTTTGAATACAGTCATCTAGGCTTATTGTCAAAAACTTTTAAGTAGTAGACAGGGGATGCCTTGGCTGGAATAATCTGCAAATCCATGCTTGAGTGAACCCAGGAGACCAAGGAATCGAAACAGTGAACCAGGTGCGTTAACAGTGACAGGCCATTAAAGAGCAGCGCATTTATTACATGTCAGTTTTGGGCCATCCGAATAAGATGCTGAAGGTTAAAACTACATCGAGGGTTAGGCTCATGCTGTGAATACATAAGCCATAAATAAGTCTCTCCTGGCAGTGGTTGTCTGGTATGTCACAAAAATGAATGGCTGGCCCTGAGGAGCAAAGCAGGGAGCTTGTGGAGCTACGCGAGGCCTGGAGTTACCTGGCTGGTAGGGGTGAGTAACCTGGGGATACTTTAGCTCGTTGGGTTGGTGTTCTTTGTCCTTTGGGACGAAGAGGCATGGTAATGTATAAATTGCTTAGGAATTTATATTTTATTTCATCTAATCCGGTGCAAAATGTGGGCTGAGTTAGGATGGTAGGAAGGGATGCTAATAGACTGTGGCTAGAACATGGCTAAAATCATTATTTCTCATGACTTCCATCGAGTGACAACAGTGGATTGTTCATTCCTGCTCATTTCTAAAATTAATACGTAAAAATTACTCTGCATTCTTGCTCTCTGAATGATTACTGAGTTTCAGCCATCATTTTTAGGCTTCTAAGCCAGTGAAACAAAAACTTGTAAGTGGGTCTGAATGACTCAATAGTATTATGTGTGCAGCTTACAAATGACCTTCAAAATGCGAATGGGATACAAGAACTGTTGGAAACTGCTTTTTTAATGACTCTTTTCTTCTTCCTGAATAGCACCTTCCACAATTAGATAGCTCCCTGGTTAGTATATTGACATAATACTTTTATATGCTTAAAGCTGAGAACAGCTAATATGTGTAGCAGCATTAATTTAATAATTTAACTAAATAATTATATCCCCAAGAAACAGCCTGATGTGATGACATGCCAAAGACAACAGAAAGAACTTTTAAAATCTGCCGTGATTTAATTAAATAAACACATTTAATATTTGCATATAGAGATTATATTATTTATAATTAACTTTCCAAATTATTTATTTTGCAGCCTTTCAATTTCCTCCGTATCATTCTTCCTCATTGATAATCCAGCCACATTTGACAGCCAGAATCTGGCATTTAAATATGACCACAGGAGATGAACAATCATTCTTCAAAGAACTTATCCTGAGTGACATATTAAAAAAATCTTAAAATCAGTGCCAACGGCCACTTTTGCCTATAGCAGTCATAGTTCTGGCCATTTTGAGGCCAAACACACTTTATTATTATTTACTGTATTCTGATTAATTTTATCCACAGCTTAAGGAGAACTGAACTCTCTGGATGCCTTCTCATAAGAAGTAGTAGCCAGGAAACCTTACAGACAAGAGAAAAAAATTATCTTTTTAATGTTAACAGTAAGTGAAGGTGTAAATTCTTTTCGAGTTACTTTACATTTATAGCAAAGACCACATACAATCTTATTTTTTTATCATCACTCTATCTCACTACCTAAATTCTTCTCTGCCTCCAACTGAATTGATGATCTTTTCTTCTGGCTTTCCTGAGAAATACAAAGAAATTTTACTATGTGACTCTTATACTTTTAGCACCTCTGTTCACTCAACCTCTTCTCAAGCATGGAAAATGATGTGTGCTTCTTTCTCGTGAGTAGATTTCAGTAAAAGCCCAGTAACAGTTGCTTGAAAGATTATAGTACAGTGAGAATGGAATCTCTCTTTATCAAAATGCCATTATCCTGCTTCATCCAGGTATGTCCATCATAATTTTCCCTACAGTTTGACTTCATGACATGACCTATTTCTCTGATGTCAGTCCCCTTCCAATAAGCAAGGATGGGTGAAAGAGAATTGCATATAAAAATAGGGGAGCGGCATACAGTAAAGTGGAAACTGCTCTGGAATCAGTGTTTCTCCCTTTCACATTCATTACACACCAGCTTGCTACTGAAATTATAAAAATTGGATTTTGTTTTTTTTTCTGAGTAATGTTTCTTCTTGCCTGAATAGCCATATGGCCACATAAATTTCGTATTCAGTGTTTCTAAAATGTTGGTGCTAAGTGTGGAGAAGTACATGCTTTCAGGAGTAAACGTAGAATGCAGACGAGAACCAGTTAAACGCAGTCTTTAGTATCTGGACTCAAGGTACAAGTTCTACACCAAAAGTGAAGTCATGGTTTTGACCAGACATACATTTCCATGACTTAATCAAAGAATAAACAAGTAAATGGCTAGTATGGATGCCTGCATGCTTTTGCCAGCAACTGTTCTTTCCAGAACTCTTACTCCTTTTCATCACAATTGTTACTCTCCAGTTAATAGAATACAGGCTCCTGGTGGGCTGTTGTGAGCAGTCCCTCCCTATTATACGGGACCTCTTTTTGCTTAGTTGTGGTTTTAGGCACAACACTGCAGTTGAGACCTTGGTTACCTTTTTCGTGTGGGATTGAGCCACAAAGTGGTTAGTATACATTAATATTATTAGAGATAGTACTTATTTCCACTTGCTCAGAAGTCCAACACTTTTTTTTTTAACTGATACTACTTTTAACTTAACATTGTGGTATTTTTCTTTTCTGCATCTCTACCCAAAGGTATATTAATTTTCTCTAGGTGTATCTGATAGCAATACCATCCAAACATTGCTGGGTGTTCTGAGATGCTTTTTAAAATGTGGGTCCACTGATTTTACTGACATTAAAAAGAAGTACAAAAAGTTAAGCTGTTTTGACTGCCTAATGAAAAAATATTGGCATACAGGCTGCAGAAAAGCTTTCTGCTAACAAACAAATAAATAGCCTAACTGAATTGGGGAAAATAGTCATGATTTAAAGGTTCAGTTTCACTGAAGCACCGTAAGTCTTTTGGAAGTGATGGAACAATCTTGTGAAACCTAAATCTTATCTGTGATGGCTTCTATTCAGATATTTAGTGTGTGAAATACTCATCTTGTCAGAATCATGATGGATTCTATGATTTTTATGTAGAATGTTGCTGTAAGGAGCTGTATTTTTTGACTGTCAGGTGAAAGTGTGGTATGTATGCAAACTGATTTTGTAAAGCAACATCTCTTTGCTTTTTAGGACCTTATTCTTGTAAAAGTCTCTTCAAAGTCATAAAAAGAGATTAATTTAAGGTAAAGCTCATTCCTTTTAATACAGCCTAAAGGAAATAATCAAGCTTTTCCAAATGGAAAGAAATCCACTCGATATAGTTGTGGTAAGTGAAACATCCTGATGTGAATGAACATGTTGGATATGACAAAATAGACTTGGCCAGGTTAAAACTGTGCTGATACAAATCTTTACATCAAACCTTGATCCAAGCTTTCTTATTTATTTTTTTTTTTTAGATAATTCATTCACCTGTTCGTCTGCATCTTGAAATTTCTTCTATTTTGAAGCAAACACACTGGAGATGGATGTGCTTATTGGAGAACTCCTTCGGGCTTTTATGTTTGTTGAGAGTCTTCTGAACTTGCACAAGCTCCTTGGTATTTCCATATTCAGTGGATGCTCACAGATACTCTGAACAACAAGTTAGGTTTCCAATTACTGTAATTTCCATTGGTCTGTCAAACTATGAAGCAAATGTTGTAGATTTAAATGTAGGCAAAGAATGAAGAGTATGATTCAGGCTCCAGTGAAGTCAATGGTATTTTTTTTTAATTTAGGGAGGCAATTTTCAATTAACTCAGGACATCCATAGAAACCAGATGTAAAAGTTAAATGTGAATTGGTACTTTCAGGTATTGATATCTTTCTCTCACTGAATCCCATGTCAATGAACTCTAGTACAGTTTCCAAATACTTCAATGATTAGCCGTTTTACCAGTGTTTATCACTCTGGTGTAACTATTTCTCATGTTTTCCATACGACAATGAAAAATAATTCCTCATGTGGGCCATATGTGAATAACTGTAGCATAAAGTTGTACTAAAACAGTCCTATTAAATTAAAGTTACAGTACCATACATCAGCTATTATGCCTTTGTAGCAAATGGGAAACCAGCTCTATTATTGCATATACTCTACTTTTTGTTGATGATAGTAGTAAAATATGTTCAGAACCATATGAACCTCTGACTTCAAGCCTAAGACACGTGACCAGTGTAGCAACCTGCTGCTTTCTAGAAATTAAGTGTGTGGTAAATCCCTGAAGTGTTTCACATCTACCATTTCCTTTGACAGTCTTTCACAGGACTTCACTGATTAATTGTCAGACTGAGTATGCTTGAATTAAGTCATTAATTTTGTCTGAAAAGGTATCATTCCAGAGCACTTTCTCTGGCAAGATGATATTGCCTGCATTATTAAATACTTTCTCTAGTGCCTGTCATATATAAACCCTCTGCTCCCTAAGCGCAGATCCCTTCTATTTACCTGCTGTTCACGGATAGAGACAATAAACAAAGATGTGTACTTCAGGTGTCCTTTGATGAAACAATTTGTTTTTGTGAATCTAAAAGAGCAGTAAATTGTGGAATTTGGATATTTTGAAGGTTTTTACTGTGTTAGAAGTGCCAATACTTAACTTTTTCTATACTAATTTTTGCATAATTTAACCAGAGTTCCCCATTTTCCCTGAAGGAACTCCCAGGCCTCTTAACAGTGGCCTGACAATGATGAAGTAAGTAGGAAAAATGGAGACATACTGAAGAGAGAGGGAGTTAAAATGTACTTCTTTTTGCTATTAAAAATATCATAGCATATTAAAGATTTTACCAAATAGTTTACTTTCATTTTAATTTAAAGTATAAATAAAGGTTTTGTTCTATTGGCATGCACAACAACCTTAATTTATCTGGTGTGATCTTACATAAAGTAATAAAGTGCTGAGGCTTTTTTTATGAGCCTGTCAACAGACTAATATAAAGTCTTACATTCAGTAGAAGAAATAAGGATCCTGGGCCTTATTCATTTAGGGAATGTTCCCTGCACAATGGTTTGCCTGAAAGGTTCCATATTATTTACTGGACAGTGTAAAGCTGTATAGGACATATAGTCTTGGCATATTTAACACTTTATAAGGGCAGTGTGTATGACTTTATTCCCCTAGTTATGAACATCAGATCCTGAGGGAAGTGTGGAAGCCAAGAAGAAGATTTTAGTTTCTAAAAACAAAGAGAGCTTTCGTTTGCAAGGTAATGTACTTTTCAGGGGTAAATGTCTTTTTAATGTTCATGGAGCACATAGATCTGAATTAAGATCTCTCCTTCAGTTTTCTCCAGGGGAAACTTCCTCTCAGTTAGAAGAACTTCTATGGAAATCAGGCACAAATATGTTGAATGTCTGTGAGGTAACCCTCCTCAATCAGAGCCACAAATTATTTTGTGCAGTTTTTACATTGCTGCCAGTAAAACTTGAGAAATATTACTTATTTTGTACAGTTTTCACATTGCTGTCAGTAAAACTTGAAAAATATTACTTATTTTGCCTTCTTTAAAGTAGGCGTGGCTTGCCCAGATTTGATTGAAAGTATAGACTGGGCAAAATGATATCTTTTGAAGAAAGATTTTTTTCTTAGAAAAAGGCTATCAAGATGGAACACTAAAGATTAACAAGCTGTTTGGTGTATTGTGTGCTCTAACATGTGCACATTACATGACCACATAACTACACAGAATATTTTTTGACTCATAGTCTTACTATTTTACAGAAATTAGTTAGAAAACTTCAGCTGAATTTGAGATGGCTCTGACACTATTGCCAGGTTAAAATGAGGCACGTGTTCAACTTTGATATGTGTATTTTATATTTTTAATTAAAAAAAATTAATATTATTTTAATAAAAAAGTAAAGATCAGACCAGAAAAGAAAGGTTATCATTGTGGGAGGTTCATGACATGGGTAATTGGAAGGCACAGCAGGCAGTCATAGAGCATTCTTTAAAACCTAAACAGTTTTCCACTTGCAACACATGTTGATTTACAAGCACAGGCACAAAAAAGTAGGATGATTAAGGAATTTATTCTCATTCATTGTACCCTGTAGGCAAATGTCTTCAATATTTAACCAAGAGATCAATGAAAGCAAATTGTTCACTGACAACCAGCTAGTTACTTTCCTTCAGGTGAAATACTGCTCTAAGTACTCTACCATTATGAGGACAGTTCTCTCTCTTTATTTTCCATTACTTCCTGCATTTCTTTTCCTCCCTGTTTTTATTACCTCTCCTTCAAGAGTCTCCTTACAAGATAAAACTGAAATTATGTGGAACCAGCTAGTTGCTACTGAGACATATATCAGTCCAGCTCCAGTAGGGAGCTGCATGTTTCAGTTTCATGTATGCATGTATGCAATTTCAAAATGAAGTGTAGAGCCACAATGTACAAAAATATTTCAGGAGGATCTGTGTGCAGTCTCCCCAACTGGGCAGTGCCATTTCACTTGCAACACCATTTTATCCTTTGTTGGGCTAAGAATTTTCCAAGTATCACTACTAGCCAGCACTGGAGGGGGCACAGCCCCTGGAAAAATGATGTCACCATTTCCAAGGAGGTAATAGTACTTTCTCAGTGCCATGAGGTCAAGTCTGATGTTCTGTATGATTTTTTTTCACGGACTGCAGGTAGTGATGAGAGACTCCGCTCTTGTCATATCCTCTTCTTGCTACGGGAAGTGTGACAGTAGTTGTGAAATTCTTTAAATAGCTACCAAGCTGGGACACAGTACTTTTCAAAAGTTGCTGTATACCTTAGAAACTAACCATCTTTTGAGCCCTGGTGGCTTGGAAGGTGGCAACACATTGTCAGCTCTCAGAATCCTACATGAAAATTATTTGGGCAGTTATTTTTTCTGAGGGTCATAGATAAGGAGGTTTTGATCCTTTTTAGCTATATTTATTAAATCCTAAATAAAACACCAGTAAACCTGAAGAAGCTGACCCCTGTGGTAGACAATCAGCTTACAATATCACACCAATATTTAGAACATCCACAAGTTCTTATCTCTAGCATTCTTCATATTGCTTTCCTTAAGAAATGGCCTCATTTGTATAGGCCAGCTCTCATATGCTAGTTGCTGGTAACAGATCCTGACAAATCATTCCTCTCAAGGACTAAACTGGCATTTTCTACTCATCTTCATCAGTTACTCCTCCAGGTGCAAACAAGGAAACAACAGAGAAACAGTTTCAAATAAAAAAAAAAAAAATTTAAATATAAGATGCATCTGACTGCTCTCTATAAATACTCTGCCCTGTCCTAGAAGTTTTCTGTTTTCTAGGATCCTGTAGTGCTTTGTTCTCTACAAACACAAAACCAGAATGTATTTCCTGTAGTGTGCTCTTTGTTATTGTATGCCATGTATGCTCTGAAAATCACTTTATAAAAGACTTTTCAAAAAATCTATAATCATTATTTGTCCAAGAATGATCCTTGCCTAGTTAATAGAACTCTAAGTACTCTAATGAAAATTGAGTTCTCAAAATTTTTATAGAGAATGTTTTGGGGAATTTTTTTATTTTCAGATAATTTTCTTGCTTTTAAGAAATATGATTTAAGAGAAAGTGTCATTACTAGTTCTTGTAACATTAATTCAGGAGCAAGAAGTAATAGTGGAAAAAAATATTGTGCTGCTTAAAAAACTTACTAAATGGGCTCTGAAGGCATACCTATAAATAGGGGAGGATACTAGAAAAGTACTTTTTAAATTAAACATTTATTTTTCAGACTTCATTATGCTTTGCAAATGTTTTTACCCCTTAAATTAGAGGTTACACTTCCATTTATTTTAATAGCTCGGTACTCCACCCTGTTGATTATTTATCAAATACAGTCATAATAGCGGGATAAAATAGACTTGGTCAAACAGATCTTTAAGGCAAGATATAAATCAATATGGCAATTTTGACAGCAAGAAAATTAGGGCAGTTCAGATACACTGAGGTTTTTTCCCTATGTCCTGTGCATGTTGTTCAGTTCTCAGTCTGTCTTTGATGGAAATTTGTAATCAGTGTCCCTATCTGGAATGTCTATACCTACTAATAATGAAGTGAGAAGGGTGGGTTTGGATCAGGTCAGATGTTCATCTAGTCTGGCACCCTGTCTTTGTAGCAAATGCTTAGGGAAGGAGAGCAACAACAGTGGTACTTCCCCTTGCATGTTCTTAGTAGGTTTTAGTATCTTAAGTACTTAGGATCATGGAATGGTTTGGTTGGGAGAGACTTTAAATGCCACCTAGTTCCAACAGTTCCATAGGCAGGGATGCCGTCCAGCAGACCTGGCTGCTCACAGTCCCATCCAATCTGGCCTGAAACCCTTCCAGGGATGAGACATCCACAACTTTTGTGGGCAATGTGTTCTTGTGCCTCAGTACCCTCTGAGAAAATAATTTCTTCCTAACATCTATTCTGAATCTCTCCTCTTTTAGTTTAAAACCAGTCAGCCTTGTCCTATCACTATCCTCTCATGTAAAAAGTTGCTCTCCCTCTGCTTTACGAGCCTCTTTAGGTACTATAAGGCTGCTCTAAGGTCTCCCTGGATTCTTTTCTTCAGGCTGAACAACCACAGCTCTCTCAGCCTTCTTCATAGGAGAGATGTTCCAGCTCTCTGACCATCTTCAAGGCCTTACACTGGACTCTTTTTAACAGGTCCATGTCTTTCTTGGCTGAGAACTCCAGGCCTGGATGCAGGACTCCAGGTGGGATCTCCAAAGGGTAGAGCAGAGGGGGAAAATCACGTCTCTGGATTTGTTGGCCATTCCTCTTTTAATACAGCCTGAACTAAAATCTATTTTACCATTCTAGATGCACTGTACTGTTAGTTGGTCTGTATTCTCAGTTGTATACTTATCTGCAATTTTATAATTTCTCATACAGACCAGGAACATTACATAGAATAGATATATATCATATAGTTCTTCTCATAAACCCCTACTCCTGATATCCAGGTATTTTTGTTCCTATGATTGTGTCACTGAAATCCATCAATTAATCACAATTTCACAAAGTGGATTTTCCTATTTTATGAAGCTGTAACTCCACAATATTTTGTTCCATATCTATTTGCTATAAAAAGGTAAGTTAAGCATTACTCACCTTTCAGGTTCTCTGGTCTCATTTTAAATACACCTAACTTTGTTACATCAAAAGGATCATCTATGCATACCTTTCACATTAGGTTTTCCCATTTGTGTTCATTTTCCCCTCATTCCTATTAGTGTTATTTCCCCTAATTCCTATTAGTGTCATATTGTCATGACATAGCTCCAGCCAGTTATCTGCAGGCTGTTAGTCTGAACACGAGACAGAATGTGTATTTGACAGCAACCAACTGGGCTGGTAATCCATAATTTGTTGATAGCAATAGACACAGGGCATTAGGGGATTGTAAATTAAGTGCTGATGTAGCAGTAATTACAGACTCAGCAGCATTGCCAGAGTTAAGGGCTGAAGTTTGCTTTAAAGTCTGTTTCAGTGGTTTATGTATTCAGCTAGGGTAATTTGCAGTTGAATGAAACCTGACATGGAAGTCGTAAACCCAAATACAGATTTTCTTCTGAAAAGGGTTCAGACAAGAACTGAGAGCACAGCAATCATTAGAGAAGAAGTTGATTCTGCTAGATATGGTTAGGTAATTAATCAAACATAAGCATTTTCAGCTTCCAAGATTTTATTTTTTGAATGATTTACATCTTTGTTTTTAAAATATATTATCAATGAAATGGTATTTGTTACTATTTTATGAAGCTGTCAAACAACAGTCACTCCCCATATATCAGTGAAATGTGGTGCTGTGTTGCAGGATGGTGTGAGACCACAACCAGATGAACAGGTAAACTTGGAAATTAGTTCTGGGTTCTCATGTGAGTAGCTCTAAGGGACTATTCCTAATAATATTCTTTATTCTTTTCAGGTGACACTGAATCTCGGTCACCTAAAGGATCATAGTAGGTGAAAACAAAAGAGGGAAATAGCAGAGCCTATAAAAATTCAAATGGATATTAAATTAAGTTTACAACAGTATTGTGGCTGTATTTCTCATAATATTGGATTATTTTGTGGGCCTTCACTCATTTCATTTGGAGCTTTCTCTGTATTCCAAATTCAGAAGTTGAAGAAGAGGTTTCTGGCCAATCAGCACAGCAAATGGATTGTAATTACTCCAGTCCCCAAAGGTACTAACATTTTCCATCAAGTGACAGGTCTGCATAGCCTTGGTGGTAACCAAGGCCACTGAAAAACTATAATCCTATCTAAATATTTCACCATGAGAAAGGAAACCCTCTACTAGGAAGACCTTTTTTTTTAATTAAAACTTCTGGAGTTCAACCTTAAGTTCTGCTCAGTTCAGATTTGCCTTTGGTGTATTTATCTTCCAGTACTGTATGCCTGTGCTTACTATTATGATTTTTTTTTTTTTTCAGAAATAATAAAAGAACAGATTAGGTATTTGGTATTGAATGTTAATGTTACTTTATGAGATGTGATCTAGTGTCATCCTCTGGATTATGGTTTCTCTTTTCAAAATCTCTAAGTTATATTTGTGTTGTTTGTTTTACAGGTGTGTTACTGAATTTCTAGGGACAGATAGAATTACAGAAGCACAGAATGTTTTGGGTTGGAAGGGACTTCACAGATCATCTAGTTCCAACTCCCCTGATATGGGCAGGGACACCCTTTACTATACAGGCTGCTCAGAGCTCCATCTAACCTGGCCTTGAACACTTCCAGAGATGGGGCATCTAAAACTTCTCTAGGCATATAATATTCTACTTTAGTAGTGAACCATACTAAAGACAAAAAGAAAAAATTAGCAATAATTCCTCCTTGGGCTCAGACCTCTTTAGTTGAGATCTCAAGGTTCCTGTGTTGTCACCATTCACCATGATGGGATTTGCTCCTCGGAGGTTGTAACATGAAATAGAAAGTGTTATAGGCAGTATTACTATTATTGTTTGTTGACCTGTGCAGCACAACATTCAAGCTTGTTTCAATTATAAGGAGAAATTGGATGTATTTCCTTGATGTCACTTTATTTATAGAATCTGTTTTCCAAAATACGGGATGTATTAAATAGAGGCATCTTGTGTTCATAACGTCAACACTTTTTCCACTAGCTCGTGATACAGAACATTCTTACTGTTGGTTCTAAGGTTGCATTGATGATATTAAGCACTTTATGGGAGCTTGGGTTTCATTGGTCTTGAAATGCTCTGCCGCAGTACACTGCCACATGAAAGGAGTTTTATTTAGATAGACCAACTTGAATTCTGTGAATGCAACAACTACCTTTGTGGCACATTTTGTTAATAACTTTCCTTGGTCAGCTATACCAAGCTATGTACTCAATTATGAACATGGTTCTCCCCGTGTACTAACTGACAAAGACCCAGTAACCTCTGTTTTCATTTCAGCTGAGAGAGAGCTGATTTTCTACTCAGTAGCTGGTACAGCACTTTGTTTTGGGTTCAGTGTGAGAGTAATGTCAATAACACGCTGATGCTCTGGCTGGTGCTTAGAAGGCTTGCCCCGAGTCAAGGACTTTTCAGTGTCTGGTGCTCTGCCAGCAAGGAGGTGAACAAGAAGCTGGAAGGGAGCATAGCTGGGATAGCTGACCCAGAAAGGCCAGAGGGATCCCATACCATAAAATGTCATTCCCAGTGTAAACTGCGGGAGTCACCTGAAATGGGCCTGACTTAGGGGTGGGCTGGTCACCTGTCAGTGGGTCATGAGCAATTTTATTGTGCATCACTTGCTCTTTGTAGCTTTTACCTCTCTCTCTCCTTCTTATTTTAATTAAAATTTGTTATTTTTATTATTATATTTTATTTTGTTTCAGCTATTAAACTGTTCCTATATCAATGCACAAATTTTACGTTTTTTTTCCTGATTCTCCTCCCTGTCCCACAGGGAAGTGGGGGGGGGGGGGGGCAAGCAGTCATGTGGTAATTTGTTGTTGGCTTTCATGCTGAAAGTCTTGAAAAATAATAGAGCCTGTTTGACACTCCTTTTTCCCTGTCTTATTCTCTACTCCCTCCCTCTCCATTAGTCTGCATTGCTGTGTACTTTTCTCTCTTTCACTTAAGTGTATTCTGTCTTAAATGGAAAATACTGTATAGTGCTGAGGGTTGTTTGGATTCTTGATGGAAATAGTATATAATTTTTGGTATTTTCAACCTGAAGGAAATGAGGGGGAGTGCTGGTGAAACATTGTTATTTCTAGTCAGTATTTTTTTTCTGTAAATTAAATGAAGAATAGGTGGGATAGGTATTACTGCTGCTAGTTTTAAGTGGGCTATTCAAACTAAAAATAATAATTTCTGTTGTAATGGCAAAGGGAAAAAAATAGGTGTGGGAATTCCCAAACACTCTCAAGGCTTCTGTTTTTCAGAACCTGTTTCAGAATCTGAAACTCGATGAGATCTGTGTGGTGGGTTTAACCCCACTGGTTAACCACTGTTCATGAGACCTGCACTCAGGTGGCTTTTGTTCTCTTCTGGACCAGGACTGTAGAACAGGAGAACTTGCAAAAATCAGTACCCTTCAGAAACATGGGTTGCTTGGGATTTTATATTTGGCACAGTAGTGCAAGAATTCCATACTCTGAGCACCGTTCAGTGTGTAGGTCCCTGCTTTGCTATGGCTCCCCTTGGGAAGACTGCACAAATCTCTTGCAAAGGGTATTCATGGTGCACCTAAGGGGACTTGACAGCTTTCCTTTCCAGAGCATGTAAATAAACTACAACCAATCTGCCTGTAGAAAGGTGTTTACTCTTCAGAGATGTGTACCTCACTTGCCTTCTTGATCTATCTAATTGATAAATGGTATGAGACACTTTCCTTGTCTTATTTTTCAGGTAAAAAGGAATGAATGAGCAGTTTCTGAAAATGAAAATCCTTGAATTTGGTCTTTGTTTCTTCTCAAGCTGCCATTTAGCTTTGAAAGATCTTCCTTGCCACTGTTGTTTACTTTATGTCAATCAGTTACATATGTTACAAGAAGTTTGATTTCTCTTGGCTGTGTTGCTGTGAGAATTCTTCTTGTTACTGTGTCCTTATGTGTTACATGAAGTACTTTGTAAATTACAATTTATGTTCTTCCCACCATGTGGACAGCTTCTAGGCTCTGTTACCTGACACCTGATTGTGTTCAGTCAATGAAGTTGAAGCAAATATGATATTATCAGGAAATCTGTTAGTTTACTGTCTTCACTTAGGATTATGACTCGTTACAGACTAGATTTAGACAAGAAAGGAAATTATGCTTAAAAGCTGCTAGACTGTTACTGTATGTTACTGGTTTTGAGTGGGGAAGGAGAAGAAACAACACACCCAAATCCTCCAAAGCTTGAAAAATACTAAAATCTCTTGGTTCTTTGTTCGTATGACATTAGTCTTTGTTAGTGATATAAGCTCTTCAGATTTCTGAACTCAATTTCATGGCTGTTTAATGCAAGCCAGGATTTAAATGTTCCCTGTGGAATAACAGGACTTGTCTAAAAGGAGGAATTGCTGAAAAAATAATAAGAAATATATTCATTTACATAATTTGTTTTAAGTGCTCTCTTTATCCTAGCCCCTTTCATGGGCAATTTTTGAGCATGTGCCCAACATGCATAGCAGAGAACTGCCCATGCTGGCTTCAGAAATGGAAGCAATGACATGGATGTAGCTATGTCCTTTTAGGTCGAGCTGGTTTATAGGTCTTTGTTATGTCATGTGTGTGTACGTACGGCTTTGTTGGAGGCAGCTGCAGGCTGTCTGTCTGTGTGCTGCTGAAGGGTGTAGATATGCTCTTTGCGTGTTTGTCGATAAAAGAGTATGTAATCTTTCTTAGATTAAACTAGGTTTGTTTGCAGTAGGGAATTCTCACAGAGCATGTTGTGCATTGTGTGTTTAACACAGGTTAGTGTGCAGTGTAGTCTCTCTGGGTGGGGAAATTGGCAGCCTTCAGGATAGAGACTCTCTGTCCCTTTTTGCCTCTCCAGACTAGCTAGGACCAGGGGCTAGAAAAATGTTAGATTTTAAATTCACAGCATCTCCCACTAGAGTGCTGCAGCTGTTGAACAGTTAAGAAACATTTGTATGGTGGAAGGAGAGTATCTTATTCCTCTGTTTATTTAGGATCCGTGCAAAAAATGATTTCTTATGTTCATTGTGTGTTAATGACACTGCACAAACCATACTTTATGATGCACTTGGGTGCAATAACTTAGCTGGATGGTTGAATACAATTTAAATATGCAAAAAGAAGGGACTAATGGAGTATCCTCAAGGACTAGCTAATACCTTTATTTATAGTTATGCCATACTATCTAAATTTGTGAGAAGATTTGTGTTTGTCACTACCATTATGTCATTGAAATGTAGCATTTTAGATTTAGGTATTAAAGGACCTCATTGTTTTCTCTGTGGAATTATGTTATTTTTATTTGGCTTTGGTTTGTTTATTTTTCTTTAAATCTGTAATCTACCACTAATTCAAATGCCTCCTGACAGTGGGCTCTGAGAGTGCTTTTAGTAGGTACTGCTTCTCTGCTTAGAAGAACCCTACAGACAAAATAAAAATATAAACCCAAGCATATTTAGAGAGAAAAGGAACAATGGAGAAAAAAATAGCGATGTTCTATATCCAAGAGGAAGAAAAGTGCTTAGCCTGGGAAATTGGAGTAATCCAGGAATTTGATCTGAGCTCGAGGGGTGACTGCCTAGCAAAACCCGCTTCATGTCATATTTCCTGCTCCCCATCTGCCAAACTTTACTTGTCAGGAGTGAAATGTCTTGAGTGCTATGTTGAGTGTGCAAGTGGATGATCTTGGGAAGGGGTAGGTTCTTTTCTGGGGCTCCATCCCCTTACTCAGCTAGGGTAAAGGCTCAGGTAATTCCTTCAGGCTTGCTAGTGCCAGTAGTATTCCATTTCTTCAACAACAGCTAACTTCTGCCATTTCTCCTTATGAAATTCTCACTGCAGGACCTAGTTTAGGAGTTCTGAGCCTTGCCTATTGATGCAAAGCTTAATGTGAGTCACTGTGTTCAGAGGAAGAGAACCAGTACTGTGTAGGAATGTTAAGTGTTGGTCTCTACAGTGGGCACTCCGTTTTCTTCTGCGCAGTTTAACTGGCCAGATTTTGGGGACTCACAAGTAGTAATCCAAATAATTTGCAGATGAATATCTTTCTAACCTCTGTAAGATATTTACTTAGAATACCAGCAGGACAAAAATACCAAGAACTCTGGAAAATGTAATATTTCCTAAAGATTAACTGCTTCATTATAAACAAAGCTTGTTCATCTTTTCCTGAAAGAATACATGGCCTGGAATCTCTAGAACATGCACTTTCTGTGAAAGAGCAATGAACTAAATGTGTGTGTTGTGGCCCCAAGGATAACTGCTGCCTTGAAGGAATTTTCTTTTTTTTTAAATTTAAATGCAGTTAATTTTGAGCTCTCCCTAGGTGCTTTCACAGAAACTCCTATTCATATGCAGTGAAAGCTAGTAGTTCTTCTGATATTTTCAATCAATATGATTGTCAGTCACTAGTTAAATAATGGCCTTGGACATAATTACATTTTTTTCATCTACAATCTGCTGGGCTTGTTTCTATTGCTCTCCTGTCTACTTTTATTCATTACAGGAAATTTAAATACCCTATTTAGTGTGAGTGCAATACTCATTTCCTTTGTATCTGTAAAAGCAGTCATCTTAAAGAAGTCATTATGTTTCATGTTAACATTTAATAAGGTATGTGTATATGATGAACTATTCTGATACATCTGAAGTCTGCATGTGATATTTCTATGTTGCCAGTCCTGTCACTGACTAGTAATGTAGCAGTACATTTGCAGTTTCAGAGCAACATCTCAGTTTTTTGAGGTTTTGTGGATTCTTCCTGTGAAGTAGTTTTGGTCTTGCAGTGCTGTATTGATTGTTCTAGATTCTTCTTCAACTAATATCAAGTATGACAGCACTCCAGTTTGGAGTTCCAGTCCCACTGTTTACTAATACTGGTAAACTGAACTTTCAACCACTGCAATACTTCTTTTTCCTTTGGTCCTGGAAGAGGTGGAGGCATGAGACATTTATTACTTACTTTGCAGTACCTTATCCTTCCAGCCCTCACTGGGCACTCTGGAACATGAGCCAGTGTAATGAGCTGCAGCAAGAGCATCTGTGACTCAATAGACAATCTGCTTGATAAATGTTTATTGATTTAAATTACAGATTATACACATGCATGAGATAGTGAAATGAATTAAGTTAGAGCTGGTTATGCATCTGTCTACACTGAAGAGGACGGGGAGACAGTGATCTCTGTGGTGAGCAGTGACAGGACCTGAGGGAAGGGCCTGAAGCTGTGTCAGGGGAGGTTCAAGTTGGATATTAGCAAAAGATTCCTCACACAGAAGGTGGCTGGGCAGTTGCATACGCCCCACTCAGGATTGGGGGTGTTGCTATCAGCCACCTCAAATGGCATTGATACTCTTCAGGGTTTTGCCTGAGGATGAAAACATGGCCGATTCAGATTTCTTTGTGCTGCCACAACTGCCCAAATGGAGTTGATTGTGGTTTTAGTTTTTCTTAATGAGTATAACAGAGAGCCAGCAGGCTTTGGGGGTGGGAGATGAGGGGTGGACGAGAGGCCACGGTGAGAAACTTGGTGTGGTTGTGTCTGATCATATTTCTCACTTCTGCATGTGTTGTCCAGGTGAGAGTACAGGTGAGCTTGAACAGTGAGCTGGGTAAAAGAGCTGGTCCAACTGAAGTCTAACCATGTCAACTCCCATCCCCGTTCTTTTATGTTTAGATCACGCGAAGTTTCATGTTTTACTAAAAAAATAAAGCTGGATCAGTTTCACTGTCTGATTTACCAGGTATTGGCACAGGCTGTTGGTGGGGAAGAGGGAGGATGTGGGAAAATAGCATTCAGGAGAGAAAAGAAGAAAGGCCAATGACTGACTTAATGGTGGTGGGTGTATTCTCAGTGTTTTAATAGGGCTGCTTACTTGTCCTGATGGTCCATCTGCTTTCCCTTTTTACAGGTGATAATCTCAATATCTCATCATAATTATTTTTCGTTTGGTTTTATGTGAATTTATGTAAATTTGGTTTATCATATAGTCTTTCACTGAGTGCAGTCTGAAGAAGTTTCTCTTCAATCCTCATAAAATACCTTGCTCACTCTGTATTTTTGATCTGAATCTCTTGCTTGTGGCTATATTGACTTACTGAATGGTTTATATCATTTAGCACATCAAGATGATTATTATGTTAGCAAAAGGGAAGGTTAATGGTCCCTGTTTTGTTGGAGAGCTATTGTATCTCTTACTAATTATGCTGTCTGACTGCTGAATTTTGGAAATGTCAGCTGCCTTCCATGAATCTTCCATTCATAATAGTAAATACCAATAGCAGTTACTTCAGAAAGGTGTTGCATGGCTAAATTCATGTTTGGAAATTATTCTGAAACCCTAAAGTGCCAAATTGTCTGAGGTAACAATTAATGTTGCTAATATTAAGTATCCTTCGATTTCTATATTACATATTCATGTCCTTTAACAAGGGAACAAAGCAGAATGTAATGCTCATTGGTGTTTTTAAGTTCTTCATTGGAGCTAATGTCTTATTAATAGCCTGGAAAAACTTCTTTGCAAATATGATATTTAGCTCTTTTTCCTGCTACTTTTGAAGTCTAAAGACTCTACAAAACAGCTATTACTTCTTCATAAGCAGTTTCTGGGATGATTTTGCAGATTTACTCATGTATTATCTTGGGGTAGTCCTAGAGATACTATTTCATGAATATGTAGAGCATGTTTCCTATCTTCTTTTTTATGCTGTAGACTCATGGCAAGTTCCTAGTTTATTCAGCAAGTGGCTTTCTCTGCTATATTCTCTCTACATAACAAATGCTTCTTTCCTTGGCAACTCAGACTTCATTATTGATATGAAATGAATCTGCAGTGCAGCATTATTATGCTTTGAAAGCATTAAAGGACATTTTCAGTTCTTCTGTTGTATTACAATGAATACTGGATTTTTTTAAAAAATAATTTTCTGATAACAGATTCCTTTCTGTCATTCATGATTTTGCTTGCCACACCACAGATAATTTTCTGTTCAGTTAGTTCTCTCCCCCCTTCTTTATAAATATATATGCTAAGTCATTTTTCCACAGAGATCTTAAGAACAATGGACAGTTTTGACAGTTTTCCATCTTTTTTACACCCTCTTCGGTTCTCATGGCCACATTATACTGATATATATTTCAGTTTCCTTCTCACTGTCATTTTCTACTGAAGGTTTTCTTATGAAGTTGGAAATGAATATCACAGAAAGGCATTTTTAGTTTGAAATTAGCTGTAATCTAGGAAAAGAATGAGACAATCTTGCAGCTGAGATAAAGCAGGACTTAGAAGAATCTGTGTATTACTACAGATAGTAGTATGGGTGGCAGAAATGTCTACATGAAATAAGAAACCCTTTAAAGTAAGCTGAACAAAGTTCAGTGGGCAGGAGGGTCATTAATAAACTTGGAAGGGAAAATAAACAGAAATTTATACAGAGTTCAAAATATTCATGGAATTGAAATGGGAATGTAAACTACATACAGTAGTTTTTGAGGAAAATACTGATGGTCATGAAAAAAGATTGTTGTCTAAAATTTTATTCAATAGTCTGCTGTAGAGCAGACCAAATATGTTATAAAGTGATAAAAAAACCCTGAGGGCATTATGAAAATTGGATTTTAAATAATAGTAGAAATTGCCTTGTTGTTTTGACACCAGAAAAACATAATGATCGAAGAATCTAGAGTTCTGCTACAATGAATATTTTCTTCCATACTTATTTGGCACACTTATTTCTAGGTAGATTCCTAAAAATTAATTCCATGAATAGTGCTGAAAAAACGCCACCTGAGATATTGAGATAGTACCAAAAGCAATTGTTGCTCAAGTGTATGGGAAAATTAAAGATGGTACTGTTTACAAGGGCATCAAAAAGAGAGCAGTACCTAAAGAATTATATGGTTTGAATACAAATATCTTCTAACACCATTGAATTACAACATAATATAATTTCCAATACGAAAGACTGAAAGTTGTTATATATTTTTGTAACAGAAATTGTTTCATAAAACAAACTACCTAGGTTAGCAATCTGCTGAAAGCAAGAGTGGAATGGAAATTTCTACAGATACCATGATTTAAAAAACAAGTGAAGAATAGCACAAAAGTGGAAAAAGAAATGTTAACTTGTTGGATGTAGGCAGAAAAAAACCCCAACCCAGCAATACTGATCTTGATTGCAGAATGTCAGTGTTTAACATGATGTTGCAAGCAGTTAATAAAACTCAAGTTGTGGGCAGCTAGCCTTTGCTTCCATGTGAAAGTGTAATTCTACTGGGCGATTTCCTGTGTTTTTATTGGCAGGGTTTGTGGCTGTGATTACGGGGGGATGTTTGAAAGTAGGTGCCTCCTGCCAGCCATGAATCTCACGCTATGCCTTCTAAATGTAAAAAGGAAAAGTTAAGATCATTACCTCACACAGTGAAGTGGACTTCCACATTGCACACTGAATCACTTTTGAATGGCCCAGTGACTCCAGAAGTGAAAGTTCTGCTTTGTATAACCTGATCACCTGCCTTTTTTGCAGTCTTCTGGGATAAGTACAAAGGACTATTGTCCTTTGTAAAGGAAATTTCTGTTGAATCAAGTCCTCCTCTGTCCCAGGTAAATGCATCATTTAATTCCTTTCATTAATTGATTTTTTAAAACTTTTTCTATTGCTGTTATACTGTTTCACCCCTGTTATAAGCTTGTTACTTCAAGAATAGAATGGCCAAACTGTCCATTCTCTTGGATGCCATAGTAGGAGGGAATGTTCAGGATGCAGCATGTGTGCACTGTGTACTGTTCAGAACCTAGCGGGGAAGTTTGGCTCATGCACTTCTGCACTGGAACCTCAAGACAAAGTCAGGAAGTCTAAACTGTTCTAAATGATATAGATGCTTAACATGGCTGCATTAATACTATTTTCAGCTACAAAGAGTCCCCTGTTCATTTTGAGACATATTTTTCATTTCACCATTAACATCTTTCTTCTGTATTTCATTTCTCATTTTCCCCTTTATTATTTATTCATAGCCTTTATATTTCTATGATTAGCACAGGCTACAACATTGTCTTTCTTTTTATCTTGCTCATTTTTACTACAGCAGTGAAATCCACACAGATTAGACTGTAGCAAATTCTTCATCCTGTAGTAGTTTGCATAGCCCTTAAGGCAGATTATTTCCCTTTTTACAATTCACTTACTCAGTCTTTTCCTGTATAGTGCATATAGAAACAGATAATTTAGATGCCATGCATCCGTTTGACTTAGACACATCTTCTGAAAACAAACTTTTCAAATAACCCAAACTCTTTACGAAAAGGTGAGGATCTTGTCCCCACCTCCCTTTTCTATTAGTGTAACTTAATTTCTTTCTGTTCTCATTATTCTCTCAGTTCTGTCTTTACCTCAGTATTTCAGTTTCACTAGTTTCCATCTATTAAATGTTAGTAGAATTCATGGATTTAAACAAAATTTAAACAAAGTTTAAACAAAATTCTATGTACTACGTTCTCCTCCCATTTCACATTATGGCCACTCATTTAGTTGAGCAAAATTGACTTCAAAACTCCAGTGAAAGCATGTGTTGTTCCAAAAGCAAACCCACTGGTTGGCATTAAAATTCCAAGTTAGCTTCTGTGAAACAATAAGTTAAAATACAAAACCTCTGTAAGAAGTACTATGTAGAGGAATGTTACAGTAAAAAAATCTGAGGAGCCTCATAATATCAAATGAGATGAAAGTGGTGAGAACCATTAGAATGAAGATAACATTAGGACTAGTAAAAAAAAATCAGGTACTTTAAAACAAAGATGCTTGCTAGTGTGCCCACCAAAAGTACCAATTCTTTCAACCCTTTCCTGGAGCAGACATTGCTTATCTCCAGGTCTGATAGCCTATGATGAGGATATCTGGCTTCTGAGAAGGCTGTGTTGTGAACTTAGCTAAACTCAAGTCCACAATAAAGTGTGCCCTTATGCAGCTTTCTCTCAAGTTCACAGGTGTTTTGCAAATATTCTTCTCCCATACCCACACAGTCAGGAAGGGGAATTCTAGATTATTCATTTCCTCCAAGTTAGGCCTGCACAATTTTAAGGAACTTTTCACCTTGTTGTTGGAACTTGGTATCAAGGCAGCACATCAAAAATAATCAATATTCATGTAAATAATATGCCCATTTAGAACAGAACAATTCCTTAGAAAAGTAAAATTATTTAAAGGTGGTTTTTAACCCAAGAAAAATCTCTGTGTGCTTATCTCTTCCATATATAACATTGGACTATTGCAAATTCCCAGCTTTTGGTATAAGTAATGGTGAAATGCAGAAGTTGTAGGAAATAAGCAAATAAAATAGAACATGTCAGAGGTAGAGGGGTACTCTGGATCTTGCTGTGTTGCTGGTACTTGCTTTGATGAGCATATCTGCTGAATCAGTTTGCTTTTGGAGGTTGTTTTCTTTGTGGAACACATAATTTGCAAAGGTATGTAGCTGAAAATGCCAGACCATAAACTGTTGATGGGCCGCTGCCTTGATTAATCATTTTTTTGGCTTGCTAGGTCTTTGTGATCTGCCCCAAAATGAGGACTCTACCAAGTCTGATTTGGGGGAGACAGAAGTGCCCTAAAGCAGCTGGGCCTCTCCTTCAGTGAGAAGAGAATGATTTGCATATAAGTAACTTCTGCTTGACTGGAGGGAATTTACTTGCAATTAATTTACCCCCAAATCTTTCATGGCAAAACTTACAGAAAGATCTGAGACTGGGATACTGGATAGTGATGAATTATTTTATTGAAAACCTTTCTAAAACTAATTTATTAAGAACAAGGTATTTGAGGATGAGTAATAGTTCACTTGAAAATCATCATATTAATTTACCTTTTCTTTCAGTGTAAAATGACCAACTAAGACCATTTTTAGGTCAGATGCTTGTTCCTGCATGGTATTAGAATGTTGAATATCAGGTATAAATGTTAGTGGTTTTTCTCAAGAAAAAATCATGCTTCTGTGGGGTAACCTTTGGAATTTATTATAATTTTCTGGTTTTTGTGTGTTTTACTAACCTCTGTGTCTGTCTTGTGCTGTTTTATGGAAACCAGTGTTAAGAAATACACACATATCATTCAGATGCTTCCAATCTGCTTTTCACGGAGCCCCCCTGATGTCAATAATTTGCTGAAAAATTATTTTTAGAGAAAGCAAGTGAGACTACAAGTACAGAATTATATTAGAGAGAAACTGGAGACTTATGAACTGTACTGATGAGTGCTTTAATTGGAAAGGTGGTTTTCCAGGTATCTGGTAGGTATGTGAATCAGTTTTCACTATAGAAAACGGATTTTTGAAATTTTGCTGTTAAATGAAAACAGAAGATAAGGAGTTACTTCTTCAAATACCAGCATACTGTTTCCTTGCACAGCTATAGCCTGGTAGAGATCCTATTCATCTGGGAGATGTAGGTGCTGGGCTTTGCTTTAATGAATACTGAAGTGTTTTGCACAAAATGGAGCACCTTTGACAGCACAGACTGAAAAATACTCTAAAGCTTTTAAATAGTATCCCATATGTTCTTTTCTTTCTAAAGTGTATGCTCACTCACGAATTGCAATGAAAAAATGGTCTTTTTAATATTCTTGGTGTTGCTGTATCAGTCAGCAATGCTACCATTGAGCAGGTGTCGACAGTGTTGAGCTCTGAAAGAAAACTCCTGCCTTAGGAACTAACTCTTTCTAGGTTTAAAAAAAATCAGTTTTATGAAACCAAACAATACGGTATTCTAGGGAGTATCACTCAGTACTGGTAATAGCTAGAGTCTTAAATAAAATGAGAGAATAGACTATATACATATATATATAAAGCAGGTTGATTCAGCTTGAAGTACTCTGTTATATGCCTGTGATTCCTGCAATTACTCTTGAACATATTGAACTTCTTTCAACCTTTCTGAATAAGGTTTGACAAATTAATTAATTCAGCCTTATCATAATGGCTTTCTTCTTAGCACTTACTCCTTGCCATTACGTGGTGCTCCTTCTCTTTGCCTATTGACACCTCTTATCATAATGCTGTTTATAAAGGTACTGCAACCTTTCAAAAGTTGTAACAGTGCTGTTTTTGTTTTCTCCATGTCTGATTAAACCTGAAAATCATTGCCAGGAAGATTTTGTCAAAACATTTATTCTTATTTTTTCTATTAAAAATATAAAATATAAGTTCTCAGACCTCAGATTTTATCTGATTTTATTTGGCTTTCTTTTATGGAGTACTTAAGTTTGTTTTGGAACCTGCACTAATAGTAAAATGACATTTAAGTAGTACAGAGACTTTGACCTTCAGTGAATGGTCTTCTGAATAAATGAGAAAATATATGAGTGGATGAAAAGATAAATGCAGTGCAATTTTCCTGCTTTGTTCATAGTCTTCAGAGAATAGTATCTGGTATTGGTGGCTAGACTAATTTAGTACGATGAAAATTTTATTTCCTGGCAAATATGTATGACTCTGTGAGGATGATGCCTACCTATTTTAAAGGAGCATATTCTCTACTAAAATGTAGGACATTCAAGTTTGTAGACTTTTCCTGTAGAATAAGTAAGAAAAAAAGCTTATCTTTTTTTGCCATTCCTGAGTTCTAAATTATGGAGATCCTATCTAGAATTTTGACCAGTTGTTTTTCGGACATCAGTTCCTTTGTTACTGATGCACTGTGCATGGTTTTTTCTGCTAACAGAAGCAGTGTCTAAGAAGGTTTTCAGATCTGTGTTGAGGTGCCATACACATAAACAGGCAATCCAAATATCACTTTACACACATGCATATTATTGCTGTCATTCTGTGCTGTTAAAATTTTGAAATATAAACAAGATGTAGATGTATGACTAGGTCACTACAGAACTTTACAGGACGTGTCAAGTTATGAAAATAATTTTATCCATTAAAAATAAAGTGAGTATCAAGTGCTTAGCAAATGAATTTCAAATGCTTAGCAAAACTCCCATTATGAGTCAGTCATTCTAAATAAACTGTATTAGTCAAAAATAATTTAAAATTTAATAAGCTGAAAATGTGTCTGGGTTTTCCGTAATGATTTGCAGCACGTTGTTAACACTTGAATTATTTTCATTCTTCTATACTGATGATTTTTAACCATTTAACTTGGGAAAGGGAGTTTAATCATATAGCTAATAACTGCCTGGCCTCTCTTGCTGCAGTTCTTGGGATATATCTGCCAGGAATTTTACCTGAAGGAGTGCTTCATTGTTAGGCCCAAGCCAATGTAGCAAATGAATGACTGAGGCACTATCTCCCTCTTTCTTTCTAGTGCCCCGAGAAAAAAAAAAAGAGACTTATGTACTACAGAAGTGGTACCAGTAGAAAATGAACAAGCATTGACAAGTTACATGCAATTACAAAGAGATTTTACAGTTAAATAAACGAGATGGCTCTAAAAAGCCTCATAAACTGTGCTTGAGATGTATGCCTTATACTACAGAAAAGCTATGTGAGGTATTTATAATTGCTTTCGTTATCAAAATTGTGTGATTAATAGATCCTTACAGTTCACAAAAATATTTCCAGTAGTGTACCACCTTTGACATTCATGCAAAGTTTGCTAATTCTTGCTTAGTAGTGGTAGTGGTAGCAAAGACCTTGTTTTGCATTGTCACTGTATCTAGTTAAAAAAAAATCCTGGTTATAGGTATATTTACAGATGAAAAAACATTTTTTTGTGAATTGGCAACTTAATACCCACCTGATGCATGATAATGCTCTTTCACAATGACAGTGTTATGAAATTTCACTCTTTGATCATGTACATACTCTATATTTCTCCCGGAAAACTCTCATCATTTTGACTGATGCATGGAAAATAAAGAATAAAAATAATTCAGAAGGTTATAAGACCTGTTAAAGCACTAGGTATGAAATGGCTGTCACACTTCACTTTCACAATTTCAGACATAATTATTGGGTCTTAATGGTTGACAGGCAGGGGTCATTTTTTACAGTCTAACTGTTAAGAGTGGATGATTGCAGCAATAAATACCTGTCACCAACAGCTTTCAAGTAATAAAGAAAAAATCCATTTGTATCTGGTCAGAGTGATAAGAGCACATGAAAGTTCACTAACTGACTTTAAAAGGTTTTGTCAGGTTAGAGCTGCTGGACTTCACTATTTATCTCTTTTGAATAATATTTGTAGCTACAAATTATAAACTATTGTCAGAGAGAATCAAATAAGAGATGAGGAGAAAAGCGAGTATGAGTTTATCTGCATTTTATTTGGCTACCTGTATTTGTAAATAGTGTATGTGGGACTTGGTAATAAAGTATCTGATCTAGTGCTGATGAGGCAAGAAAAAGTGTTCAGTGGTAGGTTATAAGCCCAGCTCTCATGTCATCAGCAAAGATGTTTAGGATACTAACATTTAAATGTATTGAAACTTAAATGCTATTACTTCAGAATATATTTCTTTTGGCTTCTATTGCCTTTCAGCTTTGGTACTAGAGATAAAAAACACAAGTAGTATTTGACACCTTGATTAACACTTAGGTAAGGCACAATAAAGCTTTCCAAGTTCCTAAGCAGACAATAAGTCTGACAGCTGCTTTTTTTCTTTGCCACTTGGCTTAGTTCATGGTGGAAAGTTGGGAGGGAAGGATGTGTTACCATTACCAGAGGTGAGTGAGACCCAACCTGCTGTCTGACAGGATGTTTTTGGCCCTGGATCATCTCAATGTTTAGATCCAGGCTTTTAGTGCAACATGATGTGGCCAAAGTAGAGGCCAGTGACTGCTTCTTCCTTCACACTCTTCCCTGCTCTGTCTTGCTCAGGATCTGCACTATGGCACACATTCTCCATGCTCATTCTTGACTTCGAATATGCCATCCCTCTTGGTCAGACTTTTGCTGGGCTGGAGACATGCCTCTGCTCTCTGCCCAGACCAGTGAGGCCAGAGCTCAGCCCCACTTGAACATACCTGCTGCTGGGAAGAGCCTTATTTCCAGTTTCCTCTGCCACTTTTTCAAGGATTTAATTTACGGTATGGCCTTGAAGTTAACTCTGCTCTACAGGAGTGGCACAGATCTATAAGCCCTGCTGTGGTTTCCTTACCTAACTGTTGCTATTTTGGGCTCCTGTTGTCTCCTATCCCTCTACAAAAAGAACTCCTATAAATAGATATAACAATCCCAAGAAAAAAAAACCCCAACAATAGAAAGTTTCACACAGCTTCTATCAGAGCTTTCCTACAGGTTGCCTGCTCAGCATTTGGCTCATATAAACCACCACTACTTTCTCACCAGAAGAGAATAAAAATGTTTTACTTCCCTGCTTGCAACAGTTCTCTCATGTTAAAAGCCCCTTCAATTTTTGGCAGCAGGTTTAACTTTACTAGGCCGTACAAGGTACCTGTGCCAGACCATTGTTCCCAGCTCAGCTCTACCATCCTTTTTAGTTGCTCTTTTGGATCTTCAAAGGATGCAATCTTATTTGTGACTCCTAACCAAAACCACTTGGGGCCCATAACCGAAGAGCTGCTGAGAGACCATTCACTCAGAGATATGACACAGTGTTTCATCCGTTCAGCAAGCTGAACTGTATGTCTCCCACACCCAGAGGCCTTGGAGTTTTGATCTGCTCTGTGCCTCAAACATGTCCTGAGCGGTTTCAAACCTTTCTTTTAAAAATCAAACAGCTTTTCTTTCTGCTAGAATTTTTTTCCTGACAAACATTTCCAAACTTTTTTCCACAGCACTCTCTTCCCTTCAAAAGAAACTTCTTGCCCCTCCTGTTTTCAAAGTAGCTGTACATTTCATGAGCAGGGTACGCTGGCTGTGCCATTATGACTTAGAGGTGAGCTCTTGCCCAAAGATTTCAGTTAAAATACTCTTCCATGCTTTGTATGCTACAAGAGTCCAGCCTGGGCAACTTTGGAAAAATGCTCTCAAAAGCCATGTTACTCATAATACAGATCAAACCTTTGTACACAAATGGGCAGGGAGTGTGCAAACCTTGTGTTAAAAATATTCAGCTTCCCAGTGCACATCACCTGATCATTTATAGAAGCATACACCTGCAGAAATACATTAACTGGTCAGTCTAGTCCAAGTGGAAATGTTTCTGCTGTTACAGATTTTATGAATGTTGCTTTCCAATCATTCATCGGATTTACAAATAACTGCTCGTTTGCTGTCTTCTTCTGGTACTGTGCTTTCAACTGTTTATGCATTTGATTTATACAACTTTTATTGCTTTTGCATTGTTTATACTGTGCTTTATACTGGTTGTTACAGTGTTCTTAGGCTATGTGCACTGCCTTACAGCTCAGCAGACTTCGGGGTTACAGCAATTAAAAGACTGCATATGTATTTTTATATTAGTGCTAAAGCTGAAAAGACTGACTACTTGATGAGGTGTGTTTGAGTTAAACAAAAAGAGATTTTCACATCCCCTATAATCAAAACGATATTGAAGACCTTCCCAAGTAATGAATTTATCTAAAAGAAACCCCCAACATTGTCCCCTCCAAACTGTACTGTCTTGAACTGGTCTTGAAAAAGGCCCAAATCTTAAGGGTTCCCCTCCTGACTGAGGGTGTTTTTTTCAAACCCTAATCTATATTCAAACCACTTCCTTTTCAGACAAGACTTAGGAGTGGAAGGCAGTGAAGATTAGGCAGCACTCCCACAGCAGTGTCCCAGTACTTCAGGGTCTCCTAAGGATCAGGGTCTGCTCACCAGCACTCTCCCCACCTCCACAGAAAAAACTGCTCCTTCTCTACAGACTGCCATTCTCCATGACTAGAGGACAGCCCAAGCCCTTTCTTTGGCTGCCGAGCTGGAGTGATTCTCTTATCAATGATACTCAAAAGTAGCGCACAGAGAAAACCGCTGTTGCATTGAAGGTAACAAAATTTAGCAGAAAATAAACCCAATTGCATTGATGCAGCTGCTGCTCAGAGATCAAGGGAGCTAGAAGGTCTCAAAAAAGGAATCTTTTTCTGTTAATCTAGGAAGCTTTGTTTAAGCAAAAGAAATGTTACTTTGGGACAGCAGCTCCATGCTTCTGGATCTAACACATCAAATAGCGAAAATGTGAACCAATCAGAGAAACAAAACAGAACTGAGACGCATGTGCACGTGAATATTCAGTTTGAGCAATGATAGCAACATCACAGGAAACTGGGAAAAAGGGAAGCTGGACGATGAAGGGGATGTAAAGGCACTGGATTCTTCTGTGTGATTAATTTCAAGTACAGAAAACCAGGTATGTTTCTGTGCCAAAAGAAAAATTGAAGTTTGCAAATTACCCAGAAGTGCTATTGCTTTCCACTAGAGTAAATGAGTCCTGAGCCTTGAAATTTATGCACTGATGCACAGGCTGAGAGAAGATCTGTGCCCACAGGTTGCTCACTCTCTCAGGGGGTGGGAGACTTCAGGGCTTTTGCACAGCGTAACTGAAGTGAAAGATTTACACTTAGACCCATAAGATCTTAAGAAGAAACTGAGAAAGAAGCTCTGCTCACCCAGGTGTTTCAGTCAATTAACAAGGTGGTTAAGATATCCTGAAAGTGAGAAGACAGGTTGAAATCTCAACTTTCTTGGTTAATGTTCTAACAGACAAAATATCATATATATGTAGATTGTGCATTTCTCTTCTCACGTTGTGATACTGTTTCTGTCAGTATTCCTCTACTTATATCTTCTGTTTTCCAGGGTTTTTCTATTTAGTCATGAACTGGATTTGATCCTTCTCAGTTTTGTCTTATGTGTGCTTCACTTCTGTAGTTAGATTAGGTTTGTTGAAGAGTGAGTAGCTACTGTGATGTTTGTTCTGTTTTTCTCACTCAGCGGTCTCCAGCTCTGTTACTGTTCTGTTCTGTGCATATTTGGAGTATTTCTGTTACTTAGGGCTTATTTTCTCTTGATGGATAACTTGGATTAAAGTTATACATGGATATGCAGGACAACCAGGGGATCAGGCCCAGCCAACATGGGTTTACAAAGTGCAGATCCTGGTTGACCTGCCTGATCAGTGACCAAGTGACTGCTTAGTAGATGAGTAGATGCACGTGTCATTCAGCTATTGTCTTCAGTAATGCATTTGACACTGTCTCCCACAGCATTCTCCTGGAGAAACTGATGGCTCACGCCTTGGATGGGTGCACTGTTCACTTGGTGAAAAGCTGGCCCAGAGAGTGGTGGTGGGTGGAACTAAATCCAGTTGGCTGCCAGTCACTCGTAGGGCTTCCCAGGACTCATTATTTGGGTTTGTCCTGTTTGTTGGTGATTTGGATGAGGGAACCAAGTGCACCCTCAGTCTGATTGCAGACAACACTAAGCTGGGCAGGAGTGTTGATTTGCTGGAGGGCCAGAAGGCTCTACAGAGAGATCTGGAAAGGCTGGATTGATGGACTGAGGACAAATGCAAAAGGCTCAACAAGGTCAAGTGCCAGGTCACGGCCTTGGGTCACAATAACACCGTGCAGTGCTACGTGCAGGCTAGGGGCAGAGTGGCTGGAAAGTGGCCAAATGGAAAAGACACTGGTAGCCAGTGTCTGAGCCAGCTGTGCCTGGGTGGCAAAGAAAGCCAGTGGCATCCTGGCTTGGATCAGGGATAGTGTGGCCACTAGAACTAGGGCAATAGAACTGTACTTGGCAGTGGTGAGGCTGCACCTTGAATCCTGTGTTCAGTTCTGGGCCTCTCACTACAGGAAGGACAGTGAGGTGCTGGAGTGTGTCCACAGAAGGGCAATGGAGCTGGTGAAGGATTTAGAAAACATTTCCTCTGAGGTGCAATTGAGGCACCTGGGGTTGTTAAGCTTGCAGAAGAGGAGGGTCAGGGGGAATATTATTGCTCATAACAACAGCCTTAAGGAAGTTGTAGCAACTAGTGGGGTTGGTCTCTTCTGCCAGGTCTCAAGAGAAAGGATGAGAGGAAATGGCCTTAAGTTGCACCAGAGGAGGTTCAGGTTAAATGTCAGAAAAAAACCCCGTTCACTGAAAGAGTGTTTTGGTGCTGAAATAAGTTGCCCAGGGAGGTGGTGGAATCACTGTCTCTAGAAGCGTTCAAATTCTTCTGGATGTGACACTTGAGGATATGATTCAGGGGTGATTATGGTGATGCTGAGTTGATGGATGGACTAGATGATCTTGCAGGTCTCTTCTAGTCTTGATAACTCTGTAGAAAGGATTTGGATAATTATCCTAGAATAACAGTGCTTGAGAACTATAGAATTACCACAATGGTTTATCTCAAACTGTTCTCAAAATGCATCGTGTTAAACCAGACGTGGCACTTCTGTCGTGGACCAAGAGTATTCACAGGTGAATTATTTAGGGACTGCTGCTTTGGAAAAAACTATTTTTGAGTAAGTGTTTCTGAGAAGCTCACAGGTAGAAAGGTTTTTCTGCTGATGTTCTCCACAATTCACTCATCACTCACAGCATTTAGTGTAGCAGCAATCTGGAGGCAGAGGTGAAAAGAACCACAAATCTCGCTTGATGTGCCATGTGGGTTGTTTTTGCTGCAAGCGGTTTAGCTGTTCCTTTATAGCCATTAAAAGTTTATTAAAATGCATGAGAGACATCCATTATAAACCAGAACAAAGTGCATTAATATTACATATCAAATAAGAGTTATATCTACACATTCCATCCCACAAACCCCCAAACACCGAAAAAAAGCATATTTAAATGTAGAAATTTAGAAATGTTAGGAGAATATTTTTATACCATGCTGAGTAATTGATTAAACTATTAAAAGTGGATCAATAATGAGACCTTCTGCCTAGAAATCTGACGAGTTCCAAACAATGTTGGCATAGCTCCAAGACATCATGATGCGGCTGACATTTCCTGACCTTGCATACTTTTTAGGCAAATTGTATGGCCTTCCCTCAGTAGTTCTGGGAAGAATGAAAGCAACCAATAAATATTTGAAGGTTAATGACAATGAGGAAGAAAAATCCTTTAGAAAAAAACGACAGTGGTTCAAATAGGGTTAAGGTGAGACGTAGATGTACTATGACAAGGAAATTCTTTTTCATAAATTACTCAGCTACATATATTTAGATACAAATTAATTTCTCAAAAGAAGCGGGGATGTAACTTTCTTACTGGGATTGTTTCATGCTGGTCTATGTGCAGATATATTTGCATGCAGCAGTAATATACTATTGACAGAGAGTGGATTGTTTGTCTAGTTTACCCATGAGGTCTTCTTGTTTCAGTTGCATACTGTGAAACTGATATAGAGTGAGTTTCACAGGTGTATAGAATACAAAGAAGTGAACAAGCATAAACCGGTGTCATAAAACAATATCCATTCCTGACTGCAGCTTTAAAGATGTTACTGCTTTCTTTGTAGTCAGCTCTAGCTGTGTTTTACGTTTTTAGCCCCATAGGAGACTTTTTACTGCAGGATTCTCTCAAAATTAGGTATTTCTTTTCCAAGGTATGTGCAATGTTAGTACATCTGTGTAATTCTTGCAGTGCAGCTCAGCAGGCTTTTGCCAAGTAGTAGCTTTCAAGATAACTCCCTACTGGTCTCCTCTGGAAGCAATTGATTAGTAGCTTGGCTTGAGAAACAGAATATTTCTCAAAAATATTTTTTCCTTAAATAGGCTTTTCATAGCTTGTAACCGTTTTCATTCTCCTGTAAATTATAAGACATATGTCTTTGGAGGAAAATTATCCTCATTCTTTACTAGGCATTTAATATGTGCTGATGTCAGCCAGCAGAGCCATGTCTATGAAACACACCAGGTGGGTAAGCTGCATTACAATTAAAGAGGAGTCCTCATGTGTTTGTATTTATTAACTCATGTCTTAAAATTGGAATCGTAAAAGATTAAGAGGAAATAAATTAGATTTAAAAATATTCATCTTTATGACAGCTTCTGAAATTTAACTGCAGAACTTAAGCCTTCCTTTCAGAAGGAGCCCAATTTTCACAGCACCCTCAGTATTGCAGCATAGTATTTCATGTGGTATTCTCTAGCTAGAAGATATGAGTGCAATTTTCAGTGTAGTTATGAATCCGCTACTGCAGAGTTTACCTGCTAGGTCAGGAAATGTTACCAACAACTTTGTCCATTGAAAAAGCAGAAAACTTTAACAGACTAACATGAGCCATAATATTAATCACCAAAATCTCCTCTATTTTTGAAAATGCTCTGGTTTCTTCTACATGTGAAATTAGAGAAGCAGACATTGTGAACATGTCCAGAATATCTTAATCTTATATTTGCAGTGCATTGGAAATTTTTGGGGTACAATATATAAACTCTGCTTACAAATTAGGTCCCAATCACTTTTTTTGCTAATTTTGCTAGATACTTTACACATATATCAGCCAGAAGGAAAAGAACTAGCCAATGAACAAAATTCCTGACATTTTTTTTTGCTACTCTTACACATGTGAGTAGTGTCCTATTGCAGTAACCAGTTTATCAAACAGTATTGTTTGGTTTTGAATCAAGAAAAGACAAGACACTTTGTTCGTGAAGAATTGTATAGTTTCTATATTCATATTTAGAGCATGTACTAAATATGCTCTAGCAGATTTAACATGTCCAACAGCTTCTGTGGTGTAGTATTGTTACAGAGAGGGGAAGAACCCAAATATAGTCTTCTGTGAAAATTGTAGAACATTTAGGCTGCAAACTATTTTGTTACGATTGTAATGTCTGTATTAATGGAACCAAGAGACATAATTTCAGTAAAGATTGAAGTCCTTCAGTTGTAACTTAAAAATGCACAGTTTCCGTTTGTCATAGTTTAAGTGGAAAGGGAGCACACAGTTTGGGGCATATAGCTAGGGAATACTCATCATAAAAATTGTCTCCTCTGGAAATCTAGTACACATATGTTACAGATCCTCACCCATTCTTTTGCAATCCACGGTCTGACAAGTCAAAAGAGCCTGAAAATGGACTTCACAGAGTGTTTCAGTCCATGTAGACTGAAGACACTTGTGTGTGGAAATCTGCCTAGCATTAACATGTGTCTGAATGGTTGAATTGTACAAAGAGAAACTTTGCTTTAAACTCAGATTTAAATCCTGAAACTAGTTCTGTCTAGAATAACACTAGATAATAATGCTGTCTAGAATAATAAGCTGTAATGTTATCTCAGTTTTCCACTGACTTTAGGAAAAATTAGTGGGAATTGGTCATCTGCTCCAAATGTATATGCATTTAATCAAAACCCCTCTGTACTAGTAACAACAAAGAAAGTATTTGTTAACTCCACCCTTTGTACATTTCTACAGATATTGCCACAGTATGTCTTGTGAAAATACATGCTTAACTGCAGAGAGTTTTGGAAATTTTCACAGCATTTTTCCTCGAGCTTCAGGCTTGTTTGTATATGTCTGAATTTTAAATTTTCATGCCCTATGACTTTTAAATTAACTGCATGTAAAAACATGCATTAATAAACCCTTGTTTTTTCCCTCTAGATAAGTAAAACTGATTCAAACTTGTTTATTCTAGAAGTCCAAAGTATTTCTAATTAAATTTTAAGTTCTGTATTTCATATATTGCTTTATTTACAACATACTTTTCAGTTTAACTGTCAGGCACCATGCATCCTGACAAAAAAAAATTAAAATAGGAGTATGTATGTTAAAGAGCATTAAATATTAGTTAAGTTATAACCCAAAAGCTAGATATTTGTGTCTGTGAACATGTAGCTGAGTTAGTCTGGCAATGAGAAGTTTTGAAAATCTTTGGTATGTGCCTAATTCCCAATGATTTTCAATAGGAGTCAGTCTCTTGTGCTGATGTTGTAAAATCAACATCAATCATCTGCAGATGTTGTAAAATTATTTAAAGAATGTACCTGAATTTGTAATGGAGTATCATTGATTCACAAGGATGTTGCAGTTAGCTTGAAAAATCAGCAAATCACTCACTGAGAGTCTGTGGCACAGAGTTAATATTTGGATGGTAAAGGCACCTAAGTTTTAAGACTTGGGCATTACTAGATAGAATTGATCACTAAAATATAGTAAAATTCAGGGTAACGTGAAGACTGATAACCTGTAAAACTTTCCTCTTTTGCCTGTTTTTATATCATGGTTTTACTAGCCTTGTAGTTTGAATAGATAAAACAACATACTTTACCGTCCTTCCAAAATCCGAATTCAGTTTTTTCTACTGAGATATAGTTTGATGATAATTGATTTATTCATAGTGTCATTAATTGCATTAAATCTTCTTCCACTTCTGGAAGAAGAAGTGTTGGTAATAGCATTGGTATAAGAAATAGCATTGGTAATAACAAAAAAGGCTTCATGAGTATCATTATCATGGAAGCATGCAAAGGGAAAATAGAACATGTATGTGGACTGAAGAAATGCTGTTGAATGGTATATCAGAGAACAGGGAGAACATATTAGAAATGGGATGATTGAAATAAAATAGTAGTTAATCATTGTGTTAATAATGCTAATCAATGAAAATTATTTTTCTTCAAAATGTTTCAAAAATTGTGGAAGTATAAGGCACTTTTTTTGGTCAAAAAGTCAAATTCTTTTTAAATCAAAAGTGCTGTAGAAAAAAGAAAGTTTCCAAACTGGGAAATATTTGTGTAGCTCTTAGTGGCGAAAAGGAATATTGAAATAACCAGGAATGCCTTTGGAATGTGAGCACCTTTGGAAGGGCCAGATTGGCTACAAGTGGTATTGTCAATTATGTGTTGGGAAGGACTTGTTCCTAGGTTTACTCTGGAGTGAGGGAGTACAAATGAAGTCTTTTGCAGGCATTTTCTGACATATGCATCTGATGTTGTATTGGTGATGGGCCAAGCACTTTCCCTAGAGTATCTTTAGGGAGGAGCAAGTGGGAAGCAACAGTGGTGGTCAGGTATTTTAGAGAAAGGGAGTTGATTTTGTGGTTTTAGCTGGTGAAAAAACTATTTTATTGTCAGAAGCTATTCTTCATCAACTGGATAAAGGCAATTCATCAGTTGGGATAATTCTTATACTACAGATGGGATAGTTGTAAAAGTATAGGTAGCAAATCTTTGCTCTGTTGTATTTTTTCATAAGTAGTACGGCCTTCATACTTTGTATATTGTGTGATATAGTGAAATTAATTTCCAGTGGAACCATTAATTTCAAGGCTCTCTTTTAGCCTATTCTGGTTTTGTTTGTCCTGACTCACTAGTAATCAGCTTTTTATAATGAGATTTTCATCAGGATGTACAGGTTTATCCTTTAGTACTCCTTCAGGGGTGAAACAGAGCTGCTTAGACTAGCTTTTTGGTGCCAAAGGGGGTCAGTACTTGCTCTGATAAAAAGAAGTTAGACCAAACATCTTATTATTGCTTCCTTGCCTGTATGTTATTTTCTAGTATTATTTGCTCTGTTTCCTCTTAGTGGTAACAATTATGTCTTGGTCTACCTGGACAAAAAATACAATCAGAGGACGTACCAACTGCAGACACAAAGTCCACCTGAATTTTATGCTAAATCTTGCAGAATTTTGAAAACAAAAGTTGCAGGTCAAGCACCTCAACATTTCTCATCAGTTACCTCAATATTCAGAGAAGATTATTTTGTACTGGAAGCTGTATGAAACACTATACCATATTTATAAAAATAGTTTCTGACCCAAAGGGAAGCAAATTAGAAAGAAAACTTGCTGTACGTATCCTTTGACAGGTTTCTCTGGATCCACCAAGCCTGTGCTATCAGGCAAACAAACCGAAATCACACAATCCCCCCAGGTTAATCCTATCCCAGTTTTTATGATTTGTTGCAATTTGTTCTTTGTAAAGAAACAGTTCAATGCCAACAAAACAATTTTTTTTTGTTTGACAGGCATCTGTCTTCAAACTTTTGATATCTGTAGTGTTATTTTTTGCTCAAAATATTCTCTAGAAATGAGTATAAACAAAAGAAATCCCCAAGCAATTAAAGAAATCTCAGCTTTAATTGACAGTCTTGCATTAATTCCAGAGCTCTAGCTGCTGCAACTGACAGTTTCCCCTCTGAAGTGGAATCTCCACTTCATTAAATAATGTAAATTTCTAGCTTTTCTGGTGAAAATATAACCTAACTGCAAGGAGAGAAAACTGATAGCTAAAGTGGTTATCTCCCTGCTAATTCTGTATGTTACATTTTGGTAAAGAAGAAGGGATTAAGAGAGTTCTGATTCACATTCTTGAACACATAGCTGGCAGTGTTTAATAACAGGGCATGACACATGAACAGCCTTCCATATTTCTGTATGCATTCTTCTAAAAGTTTTTGCAATGGAATATTTTCCAGATGAAATTGCTGCCTAGCCAAAACCAAGTTTGTGGGTGGAATTGTGCTTACTTTCACTGACTGGCAGTTTGCCTGATTTCCTTACTTGATTTCGGTTTATCAGCAAATCATCAATATTAATTTCCTCTTTTTAAAATAGGTTCTCATCATACTCTAATTCAATACTTTTCTTTCATCTTAGACATCTGTATCCAGGCAGAGACCATCTCTGACCAAACCACTGTACAAAAAGACATAGCTACATTTGTACTTGGTACCCGTGAGGTTGCACCTTTAAGCTACTGAGAATATGTAACAACTTTAAGATGTATTTGTGATGTGTAAGGAAGTACCTATTTTCTTATTTCACTCTCAGTCTGCAATGAAGCATATATCAGAGAAGAGGTAAGCAATTTATAACTCAGTTAAAGGGAAGCTTTATGTCTCATATGTTTCAGTAGGAATTGACAAGATACTTGAATTAATCCAGAGTCATAGAATGGTTTGTGTTGGCAGGAAGGGCCTGGATTATGATGGCAGTCACGCACATGACTCAAAGAACAGAAGCCTGACTGTAGCACAAAGGATTAATATGACATTTCTTCCATTTTAAAGAACTGTGGGTCCTCAGAATAATGTCATCATCTCAGCCTAAAAGGTCAGGAGATAAATTAATTGTATACTGTTTTTAATATTTGTTTATGCTGGAGTACATTCATAGAGCTGTCTTAGTATGTTTTAACTTTTATGTCTACTAAACAGATTTTCTGAAATAAATACCTATGATTGAATTACCTTGTATTTAAATATAACACAGCAAAAAAGATGATGTAGCCTTCTACTGCAGAATTACATCGCAAGATTGATTATCCTCTGAGCTAGATAATGATGTAATAAGATTAATTTTAATATTGAGAATTGAGATATTTAACCTCTGCTGTTTACAAGAGGATCAAGAACACTATTACAACTGCTAAAGGTCTGAGCCAGAATTTCTTTTAAGTAAGGTAGCCGGTCTCCAGCAACCCCTGAAAGATGCTGAATTCCCATTTCTGTAACATATTTTACCTCAGGGGAACTGTGATATGTTCTTACACTGTCATCTAATGAGATAAACAAAACTGAAAAGGTAACCAAATCTTAACTCCCACCTGCATCCTTTCCCCCTTCCCTGGCTTTCGATGTGTTTTCTACAACTGCTAATTTTTCTTATATATCTTGGGCAAAATGTAGAATGAAGCAATGTATTTGGGGAGGAAACAGAATATATATCATTGAGTTACAGGTTCTAGGCTCATGGAAAAAAATACTCTCCTATGTTGTCGTATTAGTTTTTCGCTTAATTAGACATGTTAAGACTGTGGTGGTTAGTAAGATATCTGAGATATATTCCAAGTGCCAGAAATAAAAATTGCATTGTATTCTGTCTATAGATGCTGACCATGAGATACTATTTTTTGTCCCCTACTGAGTGTGTGTGTAAGTAGGAAGATGGAGGAGAGGAAATCTGGCTGACTTTTGTTAGGCTTTACTGTCTTTGCTTTTATAACAAGCACGTTAATATCTATGTTCCCAAAAGTGCTCTCAGCATCCCCACGGGCAGCTGCCTGCCACTGCCTATTTCTGTAGTAGCTCTCCTTTGTCCTACTCGGTGCCTGTTCCTGAACCTGCACACCTCCAGTGCCAAGCCATCCCTACTGTTAGTTGAAACCTCACAATTTAGTGTTTTGTTGCATCAGCACAGCTGGAAGTCTGACCTCAGCTATTAGTGACAGCTCACTTGTCAAAAGTGTTTCTTGAAACAAAGGTATTAAAAACATTGCATGAATGCTTGATTGAAATAATTTTTTGTAATTTAATCACTCTCTCACTATGAAATAATGTATTTGCTTGTTTTTATTATTTTCATTGTGGAAAGGGTTCGATAGGTTAAATATTGAAGTACCTCCAAATATAGTATATATACATATGTATATCAACATATATCAATAGGCAAATATACTTCATGTAAAACTTTATGTTTAAAACTCATAAAGGACAAATACATGAGAATATTTTTATTGAAAATTAATTCAATTATTATAAAACCAGTACAATTACTATACTAATAGATACTTGACATAGGAAAAAATTTGCTAATCCAAAAATTGTGTTTAGTTCTTTGACTGTGTTCTTGCATTTCATTGTCACCTTTCATCTGGGAAAAAGATTTTTTCACAATGTATAACTGCCATTTTTCCTGGCTTTGCTCCTTGGTTGTGTAAGCCATGAGCAACAATTGAGCAGGGATTTTTCCAATGGTCTCTGCAGAGGACTCATATTGCCAGTGCTGAATGTTTCAGATTATGATGAATTTTCACACTTCCAGGGGTTGGTTGGGGAGTTTTATGTTAATACTTTTGCCATACCACGTTTTACCTAGCCTGTAGGAATGAATATATGAATGTCTATATATGGATGGATATATATATAACAAAACCATGATTAAACCCTTGTTATACCAAATCTGCTTCATAGATTTTTACATGTTTTGATGAGAAAGTTTCTGTGAACAAAAGCATAGATAGTGAGCCATTACATAATAACTTGTAAACTGGGAGTAAATGTACCTGCCTGGGAAATGGAAGAGAAAGATTCAAGTCCTTGGTCTGCCAAAATGAAAGCAAAGACATAAACCCTGAATCTCTGATTGAGTGAATGCCGACAATTAAGCAAATCCAGTTCTTTTCTAAGCTTCCTTCACAACGTAGGCTGACTTTTTACCCTTCTAGTACTCCAGTGTATCACTGTCTCAGTCAGAGTGAACAGAACAGGGTGGAACAGTGTGAGCAGAGGGGCTTGCATCACACTCAGTGGAAACTGTGTAATTCCCTCAGACTGGAAGAGCAGGAGCATCACACTGCACTGATCACCACAGGCCACTTCCAGGTGAGACATCAGCCCATGCACTGCAGGCATGGGCAGCTCCACACCCTGACTCCCTGAGCAGTATGGACATCTTCTGTTTCTGGCCTTGAACTGGCAGAAGTGGGTGCGTGAATGTAGATTTCCCACTGTATTATTGCAGCCTTTTCTGAATAATGGAATCTTCGGGTAAGAATCAAGGGAGAGAAGGAGAGTTCTTGATCAAGATAAAGAGTATGTGCCTTAATTACTTCATTCTTTATGCTGATAAGATACTGCAGGATGTTTTAAGGCAATAAGGTTGTGTGACTGAGCATTGGAAAATTTCAGAATAGAAGACTTGTAAAGATAATAATTCAGTTAAATAAAGGAAACACTTTTTTGCTTCCAATAATACTGTGAGAATGTAGCAGACAAACTTCCTTTCAGTTCAAGGGTGTTCAGGGCTAGGATTTGGCTTCTTATGGACTGCATGGTTAAGAATTTGTTGTCAAATGAATCGCTTAAGTGGCTGTTTTGTCAGTTTTGTCTGTGAAGTAGCTGGAGCAGTAAAGAAAAGCACTTTGGGCATGTGCAGAATGTGAATAAAGATTAAAAAAAAATCTTTAGGAAGAAGAGGAGGCTGAAGCAAAAAGCAAGAAAATCCTGATTATTTATTATATATCAACTTTACTAGCACTTCACTGGAATATGACAAAAGAAGATGATAACTGAAATGATTTTTTAAAGTGTAAACTTACAGTAAGAGGAATTAAATTAACATAGAAAGGAACTAAATGACCGCTGTGTTGTACTGAATTGGCTGTATGTATTAAAGCTGATTTTTGTGATGCACTTTCTTTTGGCAAATGATTGTATACTCACTTGCAATGATTCCTATGCTTAGAAAGTTATATTAACTGTTTTATTTACTGTTTAATTAGTGCTATTAACCAGGCTTTCCTGTTTGTCATTGTGATTTTATTGTTCTTAAGCCAAAATCTTAGGTCCTTACCATTATATTTTAAAAGGATCTTGGAATATACATTTTTACTAGCTAAGCTTAATGCAATGGAAACAGTAACTCAGCCTAAATGCCTGTTGATCCACTAGAAAGAAGGATCCTGTCTTTAAAATCAAAGTAAAGAATTCAATAAAAAATACCTGAGGAGGGTCAGAATTATTTATGTTCAGGGCAATGATGAATTATATATGAAATGAAGTAATTTGATTCACATCAGGTATTTTATTTACAGTACCATTCTGAAAATAAATATTTTTCCTTTAGAAAGCAGAGTAGATATTTTTGGTTTGCATGGAGTTAAACTCACAGCTACTACAGATAATGAGAAATTTGCAATTAACTTTGATAACAAGTAAATTAAGGTGAAGGGAAGTTGGAAATCCTTCTAATTTCAGGCCAAAAATCATTAATGCCAAAATGAGTGAATTGTGTCAGATGAAGATGGAGTAGTTTAAGAAACTAAGTTCTATTTTCCCATTCTGTATTTCTGCTTGATTCCGTGAACACTGAGTTTCTAATAAGACTGTCAGAGCACTAGATCTTATCTAATCTTAAGAAAGACTAAAAAACCCCACCAAGTCTCTGATGGCAAAGTGGAGATAGATTTAAAGGGGCTTTTGAGCTACTTGTATTTTTGCAGAGGTTTAGCTACTAACAAAAAATATTAGTGTTTGTCTTTTCAAGCATCACAGACACTGAAAATCTGAATATTTATCAAGTCTCTTTCTCAACACTTTTCTTTCTATTTCGACCTACCTTGTGGCTCCCCGTTGTCTTGAATCAATGTTTTTCAGAATTGTGGCTTCTGTCAGTCACTCCAATGCTTCAGTGTCTGGGCATGCTGATATGTAAGAGTGGGAAACTGACATAGAAATGGCCAAAGCAGAAAGGAAGTCTGGGCTGCATTTTCAAAGATAACTTAAAAAATAAATCATGGTTATGGGAAAATGAATATTCTCTTAAAAGCGGGGCTCACTTTTACCTAGACCTTTCCAGTACTTATCCTTGAGTCATATAAATAGTAAGCATTAGAAAAATTGAGTAAGTAAACATTATGACTGTCAAAATACGGTGCATTTAGATGAAGAATCTTTCGAGCAGTAGATGGTATTACTTTATGTATTGAAATTGATGATATAGCCTTGTCAAATTAGTATGAAGGGTTTATTTACATTTGGCTTATTTCCTAGGCAGCATAGCTGCCTTTCTCGTACAGACAAAGCTTATTGAAATCTTTGTCATGGGTTTTTCATATTGTGGAATTGCACAATTAAAAACAATGTTAATTATATTTTCAGCAACCCATTGTTCATTTTCCATTAGAAAAGACAATCAGCAAAAAACCTCTTGATATGCTATAAATCTCATTAAAGGTTCAAGGAAAGAGGCTCCAATTTATTCCTTTACATAAACATGCACTGCAGGAAGAGACTTAAATTTCGCTCACTTTCTCTCGGGGCAGATGAAAAAAATCAATAAACTCACTAAAATTACCCAATGGTTTTGGGCAGAAAGCAAAAACTTGTGACCCTCTTTCCTAATTCTGATTTTTCCTAATTATGAATCATTCTCTCATACACTAGGACTTTTTTTTTAAGTCAGGGAAGTGATTTTTTCATCTATTGCAAAAATGGACGTTCAGTACTGGCTTGATTACAACTTAGTTTTGAAAAGCAACTTAACTTATTTAATTATCTACATATTCAATTTGATCATGGCTTGCTGGCTATTTTGTTGCATGAGGAAAATTGTGTGATGTCAGGGTTTTTATCAGAGGACTCCCCTATGAATAATAGCATGAAGTAGAGGTGAAAAGGCATACAGCAATAAAAAGGGAAATACTATGGATTTTATAGGCCATAAGCAATGTGCTCTTTTGTGTTTATCTTGGTGAGTGTGGGAAAGGTGAGAGGTGGTGTAAAAAAGCCCTTGACCTCCTTATGAGAATTGGGAAAAAAAATGGGGGTGAATTTATAAAACTGGATCGTAAGTGAGAATTGGCTTGGACAGCTTCCCCTAAGTACATTAGATGGTGGTGAAAATCCAATGCTTTCAGTCTTCTGCATGAGAATAACTGGCTGAAACACAGGAAAACAGTTTAGTCTGGGATAGCTGGGCTTTTTCCGCTAGATTATTTTTGCAATGAAATCTTTATCTCATTTTATCTCATCAGTATGGAAAATTCTTCTAGATCAAAGTTGGGTAACTTTCAAGAGCAGGTAGCTTTTGGGCTTAAATTTCGCTAATTTGAAAACAGAAGAAGGAAAAGCTTGAATAAGGGCAAAGCAAGAATATTATTTTATTACAAATCCTCCACTTTAATTTGCAGCAAATTGAAACAAAATTTTACATTTACTGTTATGCAAGTACTATGTTTAACAAATACCAGTGAGATTCTAGATCATGATAGATACTTATGCTAAGAATGACGGCTATGAAACCCCAGAGTAAATAATGTTCTTAAATAGTTTTATTTGATCAATAGGAAATCATATTATGTTCTGCATAACCATATGAATACATGTGAATTGCCTATGTTATGTTCACTTCTAATAATAAACATAATCCTATAAGAGGACAAGTAATTTCGTGAAAAAAGGAGATTCTTCTTTTCTACATTATTTAATGAACCTGGGGTCTGTGGAATACTAGGTAGCAGCCAGTGTTGTTTTCTGCTTTGCCACTGTGGTGACATATTCTCCTTGAGGTACTGTTTTTGAGACTCCATTAATTTTTTCCCAAAGTTTAAATGGGAGTCAGCTATTTAATCCTGTTTATAGGAAGAAATTGATCTTATAATAACTGGTATTGGTCTGAACTTATTTTAAAAAGGAAGTGCAATCAAATTACAAGTTAAAAATTGCATCCCATTATTAGTGCTAATATATTTCTCTTCTGTGCAATGAGAGATACAGACGGGAAAATATTGGAATAAATACTTCAGTGAGGTCTTTGTAGGAGCTTGAATGTATTTTCTGAGACAGAATCTCATTCTTGAAGCGAGGGCAATTTTTTTTAGAAGGTAATGTATGGTGGGTTGACCCCAGCCAGCGACCACACATCTGCCTGCTCATCTACCCCATCCACACCTACCCCAGCAGGAAAAGGGAAAGGCAAGGAAGAGCAAAACTCATAAAACTCATGAGTTGAAATAAAGGCAGTTTAAGTGAAAGGAAAAGGGGGAGAAAACCCAACAAGTGATGCAAAGGCAGTCATTTACCACCTTCCACAAGCAGAGTAGGTACCCAGCCAGTCCCTGAGAGATGGCCACTTTTGAAAGCCACCTTGCCCTTCCTTTTCTTCTCCCACTACCGCAGTTCTACTGCTGTTCATGACATTATGTTTTATGGGATATCCTTTTCACCACTTTGGGTCAGCTAGCCTGGCTGTGTCCCCTCACAACTTTTTGTCTGCTTCCAGCCTTCTTGCTACTGCTGCAATGCCTTGAAAACTGCTACTGGTTCTAGTATAATAAATGTTGGATTTGTGTTTTCCTCCATCTAATACTGTGAGTTTGAGGGACAGATGATTCAATATCTGAAAACTTGTAACATACAGACAAGCAAGACAGAGAGTGTGTCAGTTGTTATTTTTCTCTCTGGACTCCCCCATATCACTATCCTCAGAGCTAAGTGAAACAGACATCTTGGACAGAGTTGCTTTTATTTCCCATCCATGTATAGACAGAACTCCTTCCTGCTGAAAGGGTTTCTTTCCCCATAGTTCCTCTCACTTTTTTTACATGAAGTGGCAAAATAAATGTCACTGCATAGTTTCCAAGCAACATGTTTGCTTCATGTTACAACATCTCTTCTTCTCCAGTAATATGCTCTTTTATATCACAATAAAACCTGATCTGGTTAAGGCTTTGATTCAGGGGAGATGGACTGTCAGAAGTACCTGACTCTAACACCTAGAACCTTTGCATGTGTAAATGTGTCAGGAATTAATGTGTTCCATTTCTGGAGTCCCATCTGGTTTTTTAAAGATTTACTAAGTACTGTAACCATCAAAATGCCTTCAGGCTTGCAAGCGAAGCGAAGTTGCACCTCCAATTGGAGAGCAGGCTGATGGCAGATGGGAGAGACCCATCTGTGGAGGGTCTTTGAAACTCCATTGGTTTCACTGTGAAAAACTTGGCTTTGTCAGAAGATTAAGGGTTATCCTGTGGACTGGAAAGTAGGGTCTGATAGAAAAAGTGCATTAAATCTTATCCTTCTGCTTAACAGGATCGTGACTTCTGTTTTACCCATTTAAAAACCTGACTGAATGGAAACTATTAAAATACATTTTACTACTAATTAAGAGGTAAGCATGGCATCAGTTTGAAAATTACCCTGGAAACTTGACACCATCTGAACAAACATGTAAAACTTTGGATATTACTCAGTTCATCTTTGTTGGATGTACAAAGAACCTTAAAGTAGGGTGATGTAAATTGATAGAGCCTCACTAAACATAGTTATACTTCTCTTGTACAACTACAAATTTGATTTGGAGTTATCTTTCATATAGTTTAGACATTCTATTCCTGTTCCTAACCCTCAGTTTTAACAGTCGCATTATCTGTCCCTAACTTGCAGAGGTCAGAAATCATCCCAATGAAGATATGTGCCTTCTTGGAGATGGCTCTAGGCAAGGTTGCCACACAGGAAACTCAATATCTCTGCCTGGGGTGAAGGGTGGCCCAGGTTTTGGGATATTTCTTCCATGGAAGGGCTGGGACCAGACTTCCCTGCTGCTGTTTCCCTCCCAGAGGAAGGATGTGGAAGGGAAAGTTTCTGCTTCTCTGAGTAACAAGTGTTGCCCAGCTTCCCCATGCTGGACCATGGAGCAATGGTAGCAAAAGAGATCTATCCACATTTTCAGGCATTTCTGTCATATGAGGCATCTCTTTTTCTCTGCCTACAACTGGAAACAGGACAGCTGTTACATATAGTGGTAATGAATGGTAACAGATCCCGGTTTTTGGAAGGCACATAATCTATAATATTCATCTGCTTTCTCCCCTAGTTAATAGGTTGTAGTACTTTGCATCTAAAAAGTAAATCACAGTTGGTCAGAATATCTAGAATAGTAATGTATTTCAGGAAAAAACTATATTCTAATTCTATCTATGTGAAACAACAACTTCTGTTTTACCAGTTTGGAAATTTAGGGACATATTGTGAGTTTTTCTCCTGGTTTTGAGCATGCAGGTTAGTGACAGTTATGATCCTGTTCCCCCAAGTGAACTTAAAGGTTGTCTGTCTTCCTTTCTTTTATTTATAAAACCTGAACCACTGTAACAGTTTCTTTCTACTCAGGAAAACACTTATGTACCTGCTAGAAATTGCTCTCCAGAACAGCCTGTCATCTACAGAAGAAATTAATTAATAATGCAGAGGGTTTGAAAACACCTTTGTGATACTACTAATAATTGATGAGGACATAACTGGGGGGCATACATTTTTTTAAAAGTTAGAATCTTAAAGTCACAGAGTTGAAACCTACAAAAGTGGTTAATATTCTTAATTTAATCTTTTTGCTGTATCTAATGACAGAGAGTACTCTGATAACTAAGGTAGCCTTTAAAAACTTACCTTCTTTGGCTATCAGCATTATTTTGATTGTTTATCAGGTTGTTGCCTGATAGTTCACTGCAAGTAGGAGAAAATAATGCTATTGATTCCTTCATATTTAGAGGTAAGTTGATCACAAGTTCTTTTTTCATTTCTACATATGGGAAACGTACAAAAGTAATTGCTCTTTGTTATATAGTATTACGTGTTTGGCCCTATTTCTGATTGTATTTCATCGATTAACACAGATCAGACATAAATTGTGGATGTACTTCACATCTTTGCAAACTAAGACCTACATAATATACCAAAATGTGTGAGAGCTGGAATTATTAAACTTAGTTTTATTATTGATAAAAGATAAAATTTTTGTAGCAGGTATGAATCCTGAAACACATGCTTCCTCTTATAGATTAGTGCCAACTGATTTTTATAATTATATGTTATGGTTCATAATTAATGCTGCTGAGGAAGATGGTATAATTTAAAATATATTAATTATGGATGGCATCTGTACTTTAGAGAACAAATTTTTTTCCCTATGCCAATTGAGACAGGTTTTACCTGTGTGTAAGTCAAGTTCATATTTCCGCAGTACTTGTGTATACATTGGACTCTTCAGAAAATCTGCAGCAATTTAAGCAACTCCACAGAAAGCATTTTGTGGTGCTGTAATTCTAAATTTGTTTGCATGTGTATCAGTTGCTGGGAAAGCAAATGTTTACAGAGATGGTGAGATTGGACCAATGTGAATTTTAAGCCCAAAAGTTATTTTCTTTCATTGTATGAATCCAGATATTTTAGAACATGAAAACTGCTTAGAAGTGCCAGCTCTGCCATTTTGAAATGAGGGTAATTTGTAAATATTGGATATTTATACTGGTCAGTTTTAGATCAATTGCCTATAATGTGCATTACTTAGGTATGCAAACAGCTGTCTTTGTTAGGTGAAACATCTGCTTTTAGCTCTCTCAGTAAAGGGGTGTATACATTTGTGTGTCAGGAGAGGAAAAATGCATGGTTTCTGAACCCATATGTTATCTATAATTTAGAGAGATTGTGCAGAAGCTTGTATGAGACTGTCTTATTCCTCTTTGTATTTAGCAGATTCATTTCAGAACATTATCTGTTGGAAAAGTTATGTGCCCAGTGTGGGCTCATTCATCTGGCATAGATTAGATAAGGGTCTAAGCACCAAAAAGACAGACAAATTATTTAGTACCAGATTGTTTAGTATTTCCCATGAGTTATAACTTGAATAAATTAGATCACAAAAGAGCTTCAAACTATGGTGGGTGGGAGAAGACCATGTCAGACTTTCACTCTACCCCTATAGACCACAAACTGCTGAAGCTGAACCACGCAGTTATTTCAGAACATACTTCAGCTGAAAAATAGGGAAGGATTAGGCACCTCCTCAGTTTTGACAGATGAGTGTGTAGGAGCAAAAGGTGATATTTGTCTGTCAAGATTCTGGCCTCCAGATGATAGTACGAAATTCACTCCAGTGGAGGTAGGCAGCTAAGCATGCACATTTTTCCTATCCCCATGCAGAGAGTCAGCACCTGCTTGAAAATCAATGAAGTTTGGAGTCCAGCAATGGCAGGAGCAGATGCATTAGTGGTGAAAACTCTCCACTGGTAAGGCCAAAAGCAAGGACAGTAAGCTTGAAGAGGTTGGCATGAATAGCGTGATAATTTTGAATAGATGCCTTCAGTGGGCAGTGCATTGGAAGGTTAACACCTTTTGACAGCCCGCTAGGGAGTAAATAGTATCATCTTTGACATAAGTGTTCGGGGATGGAAGATGTGCTGCATGACTATGCCTATTTCTGTGACATAGTGATGCATTTTCCATACTAGGCTGAGTGAAATACCAAAATCTAGGTAGTGAGGGATATCTTCTTATAAACTAGAATAGGATTTTAAACATCATGTGCCAGTGTTGCTGATTTCACAGGTGACACTGCACAGAAGGCAAAAAGATGATGCCCATTTTTCCTGTCTCCCATAAAATGTACTAAAGGACAGACGTACCTTTGCTGGAGTGCACGAAGTGCCTTCCTATGCCAGAACGTTATGAGAGACTTTTGTTGCCCTTGGTCTCAGCACAGAGAAAGAAACAGACTTGAGTTCTGCTCTAGTGAAGGGCTTCTGATCACTCACCAGCAGCTGGTACAAAGCTCTTGCAAACAAATTTAGCACAGACATTATAATGATGAGCTGCAGCCCCCTCTAAGGGGATGTGTTTGGAGAGTCTTGTGGTGGAAACAGGGCACGAGGTGTTGGCCAAGGAGTGCAGTTTACACTGTGCTGGTGGGGGCACCATAATAAAGCAACTGTCCTCTGCACTGTGTTCTGTTCTCTGGAGCCTGGGGCCAAGGGCAGCTTACAGAATACATGCTGCTGATGCACAGCACTTGTTTTGACAAATTGAAGCTTGAATCTAGGCAAGTCAAAGGCAATACAGCCATTACTCCTGAAGCTGGTTAGAAAGCTTTCACTCAGTACCATGCAGGCCACCCTTTGAGTTTGATTGCAACAGTGTGATTATTTTCTAATGCGAAAACCCTATTTCTTCTTGCCTATTTATATGTCAATCTTATGTTCCCATAATTTTTGCAGGTGAAAGTTTCTGTGCGTGGATTCTATGTGGAATGAGCACAATAACTCCAGGAGTTGGCATGTTTCATAATAATCCCATCAGTGTGGATATAAAGGCTTCTGGGAGCATGCTGTAGATGAAAATGCCTTCAGGGCTTACCAGGCTTATGGTACTGCAACCGTAACTCACTTTCCTGCNTTTGTAACCCTTTTTATCTGATTCACTTTGACAACTTTTATTCCTTTTGTTCTTTTTACTGTGAACATGAAGCACAGGATTTAAACAACTGAAGAGTGCAGAGCATTTGTTTATTGGTAAGCACACTGTGGATAGCAAGGACTACTGAGCTTGTAGGTGAGGATTAATATTACCAGACTGAGCATTATATAGTCACCAATCTGATGAGATATCTGACAAGCACTTGTGGCTTAGGTGAGGACAGGTCAATAATCTTTGCTTCAATCTTGTGCTTGATCCTTGATCTTCCAGAGTTGCCACCTTCTGCTTCACCATTATTTTTTAGCATTTTAAACTTTTAATGTCAGTATTTTTCCTCTTGAGTTCTCACACAGCTAATTAGCCCCATATCCACATTTGCTTTTTTTTTTTTTTTTTTTTTGTCTTTAGGCTTCCTAACTCATGTAGCTTTTCTTTTTTTGCTTCCTTTCAGTCATCTCAGCAGTTTTCTCAGCAGACTGACCAAAGGTCACACAGCTTTACTGCCCCAAACTGCTCTTTGGTTTACAGACTTTGTCTGAGGGTTGCATATGAATGGTGTCCACAGATACTTTCCTTTACTGACTTGTTTCTTTTCTGAAGTTTTTTAGAAAATACTAATATTTGCATTCATGGATTTAGCTACATCTCACTAAGCGCAAATATTATATGGAAAAAGCCAAGAATAAATTGAGAGTCTTTTTAGTATGCAAATCTTTACAGATTATGGAATGATAAAACAAAATGTCATGATAAAAGACTGAGAATAATACTTAGGCTTTTCATTATGTTTTGCTGTTCAAGGATGTACACAAACATTAAATAACAAATGATGAAATAAAGTATATTTAAAATAAAATATAAAACACATCCTACTCTTCAGAAGTGAAATAGTATTGTGCTACTGAGTACGAATTATATGGTGAAAATTACTTGACAGAAATTTCCACAGTAAATCACATATTACTACTTTCATTTTTTGCCATTTCCTGGCATACAGAACACCTTATGATCAGCTAGAGTTTCACCCTTTTACACACTATACAAGAAAGACCAAATAATGATCTAACAATTTAGAATCTTAAGAATAAAATGAGGGATAATAGGCAAGAAAACTTGAGGATTTGGTGAGATGCATTAGGCTGTAGCATTGGTAGTGTCCTGCTATATGACCTGCCTAAATTCATCCTGGCTTTTCTTGGACATTAAACAAAAGAAGTTATAAAGAAGGTGCATATATATGAATTTAAGGAGTGAGTGTTGAAGCTTTTTTACAATATTTATGAATCACAATCAGAAATCTCATAGGAAGCCTGTATTCTGTTTAACAATAAAACCCAAGTGGCTGAGATTTCTGCCTTTACTGCAAGACTGGCATTTTTCTTTCCATATTGGAAGAAATGTCAAGTAAATTATAATCAAAATAATTAAATTTTCCTGATATTTAGTTGCATTTTTAGAGTTTAAAGCTATGATTCTGCCAGCATTTAAACAGGTGTGCGCCTTGGCTCATGTGAGCTGTTTTCATCTGACATGATGAAGTGAGTCACAAATACCTTGGCAGCTCTCTACTCTGAAAATATACGGGTCTGTAGTTAAAATTTTGACTTTTTATCATCCTATAGGTCTCCCCCTATTAGGTCTTCAGGGGTATTTTGAAATAGTCTTCAAAGGTTTCTTGTCTGATTTCCACTGCGCTCTTTCTCTTTAAGACTGAAACTTTAGGAGAGGTTAAAATCCTTCTTAGATGGCTGCTATTCAGCTGTCTCAGAATTGCTCTGGAAGGCTCCTTGGTTATTTTCTGACAGCTTTTTTGTGCTTCACATATGAAAGTACCAGAGAAAGCTGGTGGGCTGTCTTCGGCTCTCTTGAACACCTCACCTATTACAATAAACACGCAGTGGTGTATTAAAGCTTAGTCATCTAAGATTTACAGTGATACAGACAACAGGATTAAGGTTTGGACTTTATTTGCTTTTGGTGAATCCAAAGACTCTCAGCAAAAAAAAAAAAAAAAAATTCTTGTCATTTAGGGCTTTTATAGCTTCACATCTGTCTTTGATCTTTCAGCTTGCTTTATGCTCCTGTGTACAGACTGCAATCTGTGTGCTTCACCCGAGAGTAGAGTGGAACCATGTGGACAGACAACGTCCCTGTCTTCTCTCCTGAAGCAATATGTGATTAATGACCTCCAGCCTACAGAGCTAAGTTGCGTCATGTGCCAGGATGTCAGAGGTTTTCTACCAAGAAGCCTTGATTATTAAGATAAACAGATAATTGACGACAAATNNNNTTAGTAAGAAAAACAAATAATTGACAACAAAAAGGCCCCCCCCCCCCCAAAAAAAAAAACATTAGGAGAATAAATGGTTTCAGTGTCTCTTATTCCATCTTGGGATGGAGAAATGGGCTGTATAATCTCTCAGGATTTCTTTCATCTCTACTTTTTTATTATTTTGTTTTTCTGGAAGAAGAAGTGTAAGATGCCAGGATTAGTACCTATCTGCATTCAATGTTGTCCTGCCTTGAGAGCCCCAGGGAACACTTCCAGCCCTCTGGCAGAGGTATAGATCCCAGTCTGGAGCTCATTGCCGCAGTTGGTATATGGAGCAAACCTATCCTGCACACAACTAAGGATTCACACATCTGTTCCTTGAACATTTTCAGCAGCTACAGCCTCAAACAAATTCCACAATGAGTTTCATAAGAAAGCATTGAGAAAATTGTGTGTTCTGCATGACCATATTTAATAACAGAAAAACAGGGCTGGAAGGGACCTTGAGAAGCTGTGGAGTCAGTATTGTTCCAGTACAAGTCCTGTGTCCAGCACGTTTTCCAGTCTGTAAATTCTAAATCTATATGGGTGTGTTACTTGTCAGTGCATATCTTAGCTTCTTAATATGGAAATTTGAAATGTGTGGCTTGAGTTTCATCCAAAGCTTTAAGAATGGTGAGGAATAAAGGAGTAGAGATAACAATGACAGAAGAAATTCCTTGTGTTTGTAGAAGGAGCTGATTCATTATTAAGCTAGAAATACAATTTTCAACATAGGTTGCAAGCTGATGTTATGCCAGTATTACAATTCTTTGTTTTTCTCTTTCAAGAACTTTTTAAAAAAAGATTTTCACAAGTCATTTTTACCATTATGTAAGTCCAGCAGCCATGTTTGATTCAATTCTGTGTACTGTCATTTCCCTTATGGAATTCTAAACGTGACCAGGATGATTCAGAAAGTTTGATCTATTTCATCAAGTTTGTCCTGAGGCATTTATGAATCAAACTGAGGTAGAAGCTACGGGAGTCTGAACTGAAAATTCTATTTCTTTGGGAAAGGAAGAAGGCATTTAGAGAGAGACTAGAGCAGAGATACCTCTCAGAAATGGAGGTAGCCCTGCCCAGAAACAATAAAAGCTAAGCTACAGCGATGTCTGATCCTTCAGTCTTGCACAGTTAACCTCACTGTAGCTCTTGTTTTCAAAAATAGTTTCTTGTGTTAGTGATCTCCTGGACTTGCCTGACATATCCACTGTATTTCTTTTCCTTTCACTCACTTCCCAAGACACTGCTTGAATTGTGTCCTAACATGATTTTTTTACCACAGTATCTTCAGAATAGGATAAACACGAAGACAGAAGAGAAATTCTGAAAAGACTTGAAGACACAGAAACGTGTTTTGGTTTGTTCCACTACATCCCCTCCTGCCTCCTCAATGAACAAGTCCTAACTTTTTTTTTTTTTTTTNATCTTCTTTAAAAAAAAAAACAGTGTCGTATTTTCAAATTTAGACCTTTTCTTATGCTATTATACAAACTGGTGACATTGAACAAATGATTTAAATTAATTAAAGACCAGAATTTTTTTTCCTGCTTGCATCTTGTGAGAGCTCTATTTTCTACTTTGAATGGCAACATAATCCAGTTTTCATAAATGCTCTCATTTCAGCTAAGGAGCCTATTTTTCAGAATTTCTCCACCAATTTTTCTTCCATTAGCTATTGTTGAATAGGCATGAAGACAACAAATTTCTTGTCAGGAGAGGAAATACTATTATTAAGCAAAGACTTGTGCTGAATAGCCACCACTGAAAGTACAAAATTAATTTCAGTGTAGTCTTTCATATTGAAAAAACTGTTATGAAAGTATAGCTCCTGCAAGAATAATTGCACAAAAACTCCTAAAAGGATTTTCAAAGAAAATAGAAAACTTGAAAAAGATAAGCATGGAAGATAAGAACTGCCAAACCAGTAAACTAGAACCTGAGTTTATGTTATTAATCTTGCTATCTAGATAGCAAAAATTTAATGTTTTGTCCAAAAAAAGGAAGAAAATACATCTCAGTAGTATTGAAGAAAATGGTGTTTGTCGTCCTGGCACTGGCTGGTGTGTCAGGTTCTGTGTGGTGGAAAAGTCTTTGGATTTTAGTGCCACTTTTGATAAGTTAGTTGCTGATGTGGATAACATAGGAGATGAGGTATTTGACATTACATCACATATAGATTGAGATCAAATGTTTTGTGGTAGTTTGGGTGATTTTTAATTTTGCCTCCTGTCACTTTTTGTGCTTTGGGACATGGTGAGAGATTTATAAATGTTTGAGTTTCACATGAGTTAAGGTGATAAATTACCTTTAACGCTCTCTGGAAGACTAAATACTTTAATCCTGTCCTAAAATCCCTTTTATACCTTTTGTTTCCAGAGGTAAAATGAAGGGTACAGACTAAGAAACTCAGTCAAATCATGCAGTTGAAATAATAAGTAAAATACTGATCACAGTGACTACCTCTACAGCTAAAAATAATAGAAGTGAGGAGCATAATATAACATACAAACTATTATAGTAGCTGTTAGAAATTAGAAAGGTGAATTGGAGTAGGTTGTAAATAGACATGAACTGGACTTTGTTTTAATCCAGTACTCAAAAGTGTTTTTCAAATTAAGAGAAAATTTTACCTTTGATATACACAATTATGAAGGCCCTGGGGAATACTATTAATACTGTAGGAAATCTTAAAATTGTAATGTGCCTAGTGTGTGAAGGCACTCAGATTGAAGTCTGTAAATACCTTTGAATAACAGTAATTTGAAGTGACAACATGTTGCTCCCTGCATTCAGTATCACTGAAATTCATACAAAGAAGTCCTCCCTCTTTCATTTATTAAAATAAAGCATAGTCCCAGAGCACACACTTACTCATAAGCCTTTCTGCTTTCAAAATATTTTTCAACAAATGATGAAGAGCTTTGAGATATCCTGTTCTAAAAGAAAAGTAGTAAATGTTATGCTGTTAGAAATGGAAGAAAAATAATAAATATTATGCTGTTAGAAATGGAAGCAATAAGATTTTGTGTGGAACTAGGTAAAAAACAAAATAGCTCTAAGGCTTCCTGAGAAACTGGGATTATTTTTGTCATTCTGAGATTAGCTTGTGCTTAAAGAGCTCCCATGATACCTCGTGGTATCACAGAGAATGCCCCTCTGCTCCCTAATGGTAATATTTCTTGCAGAATTGCTTCCACATTTCACTATCGTCTGCCCTTTGGTGCCTGTGGGATACATCAAGTGAACAACATATTGTGGGTTTGTCCTGTAGAAGAGACTCCTGTGGTTGAGAGCAATACTCAGATCCTATACAATTTTGTAGAAATGTTGGAGCGTGTCATATAAATGTTGAAGCAAGGCGTTAAGTGCAAGCTTTCTGTTACTCTGATGTTTCAGTACCTGTCCTGACTTTCAGAAGAGCTGTAAAAATTCAGTAGTAGTCCTGTTATGTTTTCCTAGAACAGCTATGAGAATGAAGCTGTATGGGATAGTTGGCAAAAATTTCAGCTTGTTCTCTGTAAAAGATTGACTTCTCCATGTAGACAATATTGCTTATGCTGTCCATTTCCAATATATAAATCATGCCTGGGCAACATGAGACTTCAGAAAATCAGAGTTATTCGTACCTACCTCTTCTTTTTTGAAGTTCCTATGTGAGTTTGATAGATTCTTTCAGACTTTTTTTCTGTGGAAAAGTTATATGCATTTTTACTTCAAGGATTTTAGTAGGCCGTGCTAAGCCTAGTGCTACAAAAACCAGAATGCTTGTTGCAAATCACAAAACATAAAACAATGTTAAAATGCTTGCCTCACTAATACTGAATGCAAAAATCACCAAGATGAATGAACATATACCTCTGAAACTCTCTGGAAATCTGATGTGATTTAATCCCAGGCAGACACCAAGTCCCATAGTGCCATTTGCTCACACCCCTAGTGGGATGGGCAAGAGAACTGGAACAGAAGAAGTGAGAAAACTCATGGGTTGACTTAAAGTGAGTATAATAGGTAAAGCAAAAGCTGCACATGCAAGCAAAGACAAACAAGGAATTCATTAACCACTTCCCATGGTCAGGCAGGTTTCCCAGAAAAGCTGAGCTCCATCAGGTGTAATGGTGACTTCTGAGGACAAATGCCATCACTCTAAACATTTCCCTCCTCTCTTCCCCCAGCTTTATATGCTGAGCCTGACACCATATGGTATGGAATATCCCTCTGGTCAGTTGGAATCAGCTGTCCCAGCTGTGTCCTCTCCCAGCTCCTTGTGCACCTCCAGCCTTCTTGCTGGCTGGCTGGGGTGAGGAGAAGAAAAGGCCTTGACCTTGTGCACTGCTCAGCAATAATGAAAACATCCCTGTGTTGTCCACCCTGTTTCCAGCACAAATCCAAAAGACAGTCCCATACCAGCTACTATTAGGAAAATTAAATCTGCCCTGGTCAAAACCAGAGCAGTCATTGTCACTGATTTTTTTCTTCCTGGCTCTCTATATGGAGACCTCTTCATGCGGGCGAAGGGTTGGCTGTCGATGACCTGAATTCAGAAAGATGGGAGTGGAGTGGAAGCCAAAAGACTATAATTAACAACTCATTAATGTGGTAGAACTGGAGTAAATTAATAAATAGGATCTCAAAATAAGCAGTTGTACAGAAAGGTTCTGCTTTTGTCAATAGGATCCCCAGTACTTATGCCAGCCCTAGGGGCATTTTAAAATGCAATTGGATATGTTTTCCTCACAGATGACTTAGAAGGAGAAAAGCTGTGGCTGGAAAAACATAATTAGAGATGAGGATGTTAATAAATCTCTCATTTTGCATTGTTAATGCATTTATTGAAAGACAGTTATAGTTTTAATTATACTAAGAAAACAAATTATATTTAAAATGCAGTCTAACACAGTTTTGAACTGAAAAAATGGAAATAAGTTTTTCACCTTCAGGAAAGAAGAAAATCCTATTTCAAAGACAGGAAATCAGTTGGATTATGTCTAGAAATTTATTATGGATGCTTTTGAAATACTATTGGTATTGAAATTGCCATGTGCTATTATTCTCCGATGTAATTATAATTTACTTGATTGCATAGTCTTACACATCTTAATAATAACATTTGCAGAGGTAGATATGGCCTAACTAAAGTCCAGGCAGACTTAAATTTTCTGATAATACCGTTAAAAATCTACAGCAAATTCTAAACAAAGTACATTTTCAATTCTGCTGCATTGTTATAATCACAGTTTGATGTGTCCATGGAAAGAGAAAATTCAAGGTACATAATTTAAGGAATTATGAGATTGAATATTATGTGTTGTGTACAGACAGCAGACATTCCAGTTATGAATGGACTATTTTTGGTAATTTTTCTTTCCAGAGTTTGGGAGACGGATTCCTAATAATGATTTTTTTTTGTACAAAAGAGCTAACGTGCTGCTGTTCAAATTGCAGGTGTTTTGGGTACATACATAAATGGCTGTTCAAGAAGTAAAACTTCACTCCTGAACTAAGGGCTAGTCCAGGATCTTGTTCCCCAGCGTCTGTTGCTGGCAGGCCATAAATAAGTGGGTCTTCATTAGCTTATGTGAGTGTGCTGACAGGCAAACTGGCTCCTGCCTTTTGGCTGCCACTCAGCAGAACACACTGCAGTCTTAGCTTCTTAGAAGCCAAGGCTCTAAGGCTTCATGTGGCTGTGGAGACCTGTGCTGTGGAGAACTGTCACAGGAATCTAACCCTAAGTGCTTTACTTCAAATATATCTGAAATTTGCCGATAAATTCAAAATATTGTGCAAGGGGGATAAATAGACAAACTCACAGCACCACAATAAAAGCTGCTCTCTTAGGAAGCTGAGTTAAAATGGTTTATGAAAATGTTAAGAATTAGAACTTTTAAAAAAACCAATTATATGAAGATAAAAAATGCTTTAGGAACCTATATTTTTTTAATTGTCAATCATTTCCTCTTCAGTCTTGATTTTCTTTTCCCTTTAAAAATGTTGCTTCAAATATTTTTATTTGAAGAAGCTGAATAAGTGATGAAGATGTACAGATGGACAAAAGTGGAGGAAAAAAAGTGAAACACATAACCCTACATCAGAATTTTAAAATGCCTCATTTTGGCCCCAAATTGAAAAATATGCATCATTGTATGGAAAATCAGAAGTTTAAAGGAAAGATGCTAAAAAATAAAATATAAAATGATTTTTTAGCAGTAAAGTGTCAGACTTGCACTCAGTCACAGGATGTTATAAACAACAAGCATTTTTATTTCAGCATCACTGCAGTAGTGCAAAGCCAGATAGTTTTGAAACATGTTTTTCCACTGTTGTTGGTCGCTCTATTTTCTCCATATTGGCCTATACAAAAGTTTATCTATACTTCTATTTAATAAATACTCTCTTTGGACATTTCAACACCCTTCTTGTTTTGGTGGTAACTGCCATTCTCTCTTTTATCTTCTGTTTTGCCCAACATAATCTTTGGTTACATGTCTGTGTGTTCCTAATCAACCATCTTCTCTCCATCTTGGGTTTCCCTTTACCAGGCAATGAATTGCTTCACCATTTATGTGTCTTCATGCTTTTTGCTAGCAAATTGCACAGGATCAAAGTTTAGGCTGGAGGAGCCTCTTCTGCAGATCATCTATTCCAGCCTGGGTTTCATCAGAGCATGCTTTCAGGGCCCTATTTTCTAGTTCTGGGTATCTCCAAAGATGGAGATTGCATAACCTATCTGGGAAACCTAATATGTGCTTCAGCCTGTGACCATTGCCCCGTGTCCTACCACTATTCTTATAAAGAAGGCTCTGTCTCCATCTCCTCTGTGTCCTCATAAATGTTGAGCAGAGGGGAAGAACCACTTACCTAGGCCACTGCACTCTTGCTGGTCAGGACTACTGATGCTCTAGTACTTAGATGTTTGAGAACTTCTGCTATTACTAGAGGCACGTAAAGGTAGAATTAAAGCTATGGTCAGATTTTGGCTTTGGCCTGCTCTGCTTTGCTTCATTTGTGGCTTCTTGTGGAGAAATCAGCAGCTGCTGTTGCTAGGACTACACTGACACCTGCAGTTATTGACTACAACAGAAGAATAAGGTGCTCAAGCATTAGCCAACCTTAGTTTTGTCCCCCCAAAGAATTATTTCAAGAAAAACCCTTCTGTGGTTTATCATGACGTGCAAACCTGAGGAATGCTGTGCTGTTGCATTTCACGGAACAGCTCAGTAAATAGAAAAAAAATCAAACCTACAGCAATCTACAAAGTTAATTTCAGACTCTCATCTTTCTTTTTTTTTTTTTAGAAAAAATAATTCCAAAATCATCTTAACTGTAGCTCTGGCTGCATGAGATAAGGAATAGTTCTGAGACAATCCTGTTTCTTCCTTTCAACGTACACATCTATACCTGTGAGCAATGGCTTTGCCTGGCAAGATGAAACTTAATATATCTTGCTTATATTGTGTATTTTCTTGAACAGTTTGATGGAATTGGCAAGGAAGAAATGAACTTAAGGGCAGTATATAGATGTTTTCTACTGTATCCAGTACAGTCTGTAAAATGAAAATATGTCTTTAAGGAAACAAATTCAAATGTTTAAAAAGGCGAGTAAAAATCTTTCTTATATAATTTTCTGTTAGTGTTTTGATGTCTGCATTCACTGTACATATGCTTCATGTAATTTAATGAAACTATTAACACACCATTTTTTTCAAAGAGCTTAATGGAAGTGAAAAAGTAATTTCAAAAGTCTTGGAGGCAAACCTTTGACAACAAAATATTCAAATACTGGAAAATGGCAAGGGAAACTTCAACAACAGTGGGCTTCTTTCCTGTTTGTTGTTCAAGAACTACTCCTCTTGGATTCCATTATCACATTCCTGAGCTTTCTAGCACCTAGTGTTGAGGACTGTCCAGGTAAGGCAGAGATTTGCTTCAGCCTCTGATAAATAAATGTGTAATTCATACACGTTTGTTGTGTATGAACATTGTTGTCAGGAGTCAATGTCATACATCTAAACAGCAGAGGTTTTCAGAACTGTCCCTACTTTAAAGGAAAGAGGGATTATTTAATTGTTTCAGTAGTCTAGGTATATGTCAGGCTGCTTATATTCTCTAACATTCTCCTCACTGTTTTCATAGATGACCAGCAGGAGATCCCATAGCCACCAGTTAGCACTGCAATGGTTGAGGCAAAATATTTTATCTATAGCCTGCATGAACTTTACCAGCATATATTCTGAGATTATTTTATTTTTTTTAGCAATTAAAGCACATAAACTTAACGAATTTTGTAGATTTAGCAGACTGTTTACGTTTGCTGCGTCTGTAGGATGTAATGTATTCCTGACTAAGCTTTCACCTTTCTTGCTTGTCCTACTCCAGAGTGTTTGTGTTTTCCATAAGCATTTAGAAGCTGTATTTAATCATACGATTTTTTCAAATAAAGAATACTGAACTGTGACAAAACACTGTTAGCTTCTAAGTCAGAATGTGACATAGAATGTTGATAGCCACACCATATAGGGGATTATATCTGTGACCATGATAGCCATAGTTTTGTTTGAAATGTGCTCATCGAGTCGCATGACTATACCTTGACCATAAGCTGCTAAGGAAATGTTTCTGAACTTTTTCTGAGAATGACTTCTCCTTTGAGAGACTAACTGAAGGAAGTAGGGATGATATTTCTGTGATGTATATCTCCCTGAGAAAGGCTGCCCAATTCAAATAAACCATTGACCATTTCTTCAGTGGTCTTATTAATGAGATAATAAACTGAGACAGTGATAAATCTAGAGCTGTGAGAATGAATTACCCATTGAGTGCACTCCTTTATATTATTAAAAATAAAAAACTACTCTAAGGAGTCCTATTTAAATGAACAAAGTGTTTGTTTCTAGACTTCACTTACTCTCTGTGTAACTTTCTCTTAAGCCAACACTCTCCCCTGACAGTGATATGGCTTCTAATTAAGTATTTAAGTGAAAACACATAATCTCAGTTCCTAATATAAAATGACACTATGTGATGCTCTATCATAACAGTAGAACTGAGCTGTAGATAGGTTGTGTATCTCTTAGAATTGTGGTTAGGAATAAAAATGGATGGAAATTGGTTTTGCATGTTGAGAAAACAAGCTGGGAGCTCTTAAAAATTGCATTTTCAGGTATGATAGAGACTTAGCATTTTAGTTTTATTATAGATGTTCAATGTTTTAAGATTTCTGTTTCACAGGAATAGTAGTCTTGCTGAAGATAATTTATTGATTTACCCTAAAATGAAGGGAGACACTGGAGAAAATGGAAAATGGGTTAGCTGAGCTATCAGATGTTTCTTAAACTTTTACTTTTTGGAAACCTTTTAATGGCATATTCAAACCTTTATCTTGTTTTGGTTTTGCTCTAATATGTGGTACTGGTTTGTATGGCCAGGTTTTGGAAGCAGGTGGCTACAGCGGTGGCTTCTGTGAGAAGCTGCCAGAAGCTTCCTCCATGTCCAGAAAAGCCAATGTCAGCTGGCTCCTGGACAGACCCACCAATGGCCAAGGCCAAGCCAACCAGGAATTGAGAGTAACTCCTCTGTGATTACATATTCAAGAAGGAAGAAGTTATTGCACAGATGTAATTGCAGCCAGAGAAGAGTGGGGTGAGAATATGTGAGAGGAAACACTCTGCAGACATCAAAGTCAGTGGAGAAGGAGGGACAGGAGGCGCATCGGGCACTGGAGGTGCATGGACACAAGATTCCTCTGGAGCCTGTGGTGAAGATCATGGTGAAGCAACTGTGCCCCTGCAGGACCATGGGGAGGCAGAAATCCACCAGCAGCCCATGAGGAGACCACTCTGTTATCACAGAGGCACTGCCACCCTTTCTAATTGGCCTGGCCTTGTCCAGCAACACGTCTGTCTTCGGAGCTGCCAGGGATTGGCTCTCCNGCACTGGAGGTGCATGGACACAAGATTCCTCTGGAGCCTGTGGTGAAGATCATGGTGAAGCAACTGTGCCCCTGCAGGACCATGGGGAGGCAGAAATCCACCAGCAGCCCATGAGGAGACCACTCTGTTATCACAGAGGCACTGCCACCCTTTCTAATTGGCCTGGCCTTGTCCAGCAACACGTCTGTCTTCGGAGCTGCCAGGGACTGGCTCTCCAGGACATGGAGGAAGCTTCTGGCAGCTTCTCACAGAAGGCATGCACCTTCTACCAAAGCTTGGCCATGCAAACCCAATACATACTTGATTGGACCATTTCTAAAGTAGAAAACAGAAATCATTGAATTTATAATGAAAGTACTGCCTCTGATCCCAGAGAAAATAATTTCACTACCATTGAGATCTAATGTATAAATCAGAGTTTGTATCCAAGTCAGATATTTTGGATAGTTTTACGTAGTGTTTTTTTCTTAGTGTATAAGGCCTGTGTGTAATGAATTTTGGTGTTTATAGTACCCTGTAAATGAATTACTCTTTTGAAACGGAAATGCTTGAGGTTTTGGGGTCTCATTTTCCTCTTTCCCTCTTCCCCCCTGCCTTCACCTTAGCTGAGGGCACTATTTTAGAATAATTTTGTGTATAATGCTGTGTGTAAAAGCATCTGATATATCATTGCCTTTAGGGTGTCTTACTTAGCTGAATAATATAGGTCTGTACTCTGTTTCTTGTAATTTTTCAGTTTTTCTGGGAAAAATTAATTGTCTAACCTGTAGAAAGAATTTGTTGGTACTGCATCCTGTATGTATCAGCCAGCAGAACTGAAAGAAATTTAAAATACACTGTCTAACAAGAAGTACTCTTTTTTAAATTGGAATTTCTAAGCCACAAACCTTGTTTACTAATCATGCTTTTTGTCAGGACAGTAGCTTGATTAAAATAATAAAAACAATGTCTGGCATGCACTGTGTTATATATTAGCATCTGATTCAACTATGCTTAAAAATTAATTTTGCCCTGAGGCTTATTTCAGGGATGTTGATGTCAAAAGCACTTTCTTTGCTACAATTTAGGGCTGCAAACTGAATTCCTACCTTGTTATCTGTCAGATGCTAATTGGCTAAAAATATGAGCTTCTCTTTTCTTCTCCATGCTAATTCTCATAACCAACCATATGAAGGTATAAAATATGTGGCTAAAATTCTTCCTTTTTTTTACTACACTTTCCAGAAGTGTTAAGCATTATTATTTATTCTTTCATATGTCAAAGAAGAGACAGAATTTTCCACCGAACTTCTTGAGCTCTCTTGATAAGGCTAAACTTGCCTGCAAAAAATACTGCATGCAAGACAAACTGAATTATCTGAAGAAGAGCCGTGAATGTAGTGTATGGCAGGTTTTTGTTTGTCTGATGGGTGAGTTTTTGCAGCCTTTGGAAAGGTGAGTAGCCAGGTCAACAGGATGCCCAGTGTATAGGACAGAAGTGTCAGTAAACAAACGGCAGTGGTTGTGTGAAGTGGTGGCATGTGAGTGAAGGGAGGTTACTGTGGGTTCAAGGTGTTATACAGGACAGCAAGAGCCTACATCTTGCTTTTGAAAAGGAAGTAGGGATATAAACGATTGAATACTGAATGCCAGAGCTGTGAATATCAATGTGCTGTTACGGTAGTTTTTTAGAAGATACTCGGAGGAAATGTTGCATTTAGTGTTCTGTATTGCATTAAATAAAAATTGTGTATGAAATATTAGTTGTGCTTAAAATCATCTAATATGTACACAAATGTCATAATGGTATACAGAGTAGGAAAAAAAGTAATAGAATAATTATATTATAATATAATATAATATAATAATTATATTCCTCTTTCAAGTAGAATAACTTTTTTGACATCTTGCATAAACAGATAAGATTAAAATCATACTTTTCATCAGAAAACATGTTTTCCTTTTCTTTTGACTATTTTCTACACAAATATTCTTACTATAAATGATAGTTCAAAGTAAAAGGTGTTTGCTTATAATTTTTATTTTAACTGTTATTTTAGTGCTAACTTGCACATTTACTTTCCTTGTGTGTAAATATATTATATTAGATTTCCATTTAAGTCTTGCATTTCATAAAGGAAACAAATGGTAATGTGATGTTTTTATGCCAATACTAATCAAATAAAACATATTAATGTCATTTTCCCTGCTTGTACCATTCCTGGCATGTACACAAAAGCTCTATAACATTAATTTATGCATGCTAGATATGTATATTTCAGTGCTTGAGAGTATTTGCTGCTACTACACTTGCATACAAATGTAGACATATGCATAAACAGAGAAATGCCCCTTGTTATAGTTTTGGGGTTTAAAGTGTCTAACTTTGGAGAAAAACTTCACCAGCATTTCTTAGTGCTGGATTGTGCAACCATTAAAGCAATCACTTCTTTATTCTTCCTGATAAACCACTACCACCTAACACTTTTACATGAACGTAGAGGTCATTAATGGGATCAGGCTAAAAATGTTTATGATGGCTTTAATGGAGACCTCATGTTTTCACAGTGTCTGAATAAGCAAGTGAAAACAAATTGCAAAGAGAAGTCAACTATTTTTTTTTAGAGAAGCAACATATTCTTAAGTGAATTCAACAGTCTGTGTAAAGGATTGCAATGCTGCAAGGTAACGCAGTGTCTTAGAGCACTCTTGGGCATTCCTGGTTTATGGACCTCATTGCAGCTCTTAGCTGCTCTTTGCTGAAGCTTCTGTGCTCACTTAGTATTTTACAAAGTGATTGAGCTGTGTTTGGACAGCTGAGGGAAAGGTTTTTGTTTCTGCCCACCACCATTGCCCAGCCAGTAATTTATGCTAGGGTGGGTGTGGCAGGTGACTTCTGTCACCATAGTTTGGGGCTCTCTAGGCTTATCCTATGACATGTAAGCATCAGGGGGCAGTTTAGTGAATGAGAATGTAGTCAGTTGTGCACAAGAGTGGCAGCTTTATTTATCTCATACCCTTTATCATGCTTAAATGTGGTAATCCATGTATATTGGTACATATGGTTAGAGGACAGTCATATCACCCCTTGGTCTAACTGCTATAAACACCAAAACCATCACAATATCTAGTACTGCTCTGGACATGCTACCTGGCACAGTGAGTGTGGTTCCCAGGAACCATCGCTCTCAGCCTGCACACAGACATAAAACCAAAAAAACCCCAACCCCAAAGCAATAAATTCCTAATTAATCACATGTTTTCATGAAATATTAACACATTAATTCTCCTGCATAGTGCTTAGTGTTACTAAATGAGTTACTGTAACTCAATGAGTGAATTAAGGATGTTATAATCTATGAAGTACAAGGCATCACTGTTAGATGGAATAAGTGCAAATTAGAGCAAAAAGTAATTAATATCTTTTTGTGGCCTCTTCTTGGCATGTACCCGGAACAACTGATGTGAAATCGATGATACAAGATGATTGCATTCATGGGTAGAAAATGAAAACATTGATGTGTAAACTTAGGTAACTCTTGGATTAGTCATTCTGTGGCAAATAACATCAAGGGAATAACAAATATGTCACATCCGTGATCTTTCCAACATGATCTATACTTCCTCATCATTTGGGGGTGCATAACGATATTTTGCATCTGTAGATGTATGTGAAACATGTGACTTGATTAAAAAGACTTCATTTCACTTTTTAAACGGTAGAGGAACAGTAATCACAAACCAAAGGAAGGTATTTATAGCTTTCTTTTTCCTTTTAGAAGACGTGCAGTCTGGTTTTATTTTTCTTGCTTGAATCAGCTTTCAAAAAAAATACGTTAAAATGCCAGTTACTTCTCAGACAAAATCCTAAACTCTTTAGCAATTTCTCACAGGTTTGTGTTTGATTTATTAGCAATTACAGTGCAGTTTTCACCCTGTATCTGGAATGTGGGCTACTTTCTCCTGTGCTAATACTTTCCTTTTTGGCCAGATACTGAGAAGCCTTTCGGAAACAATCTGCATTTAATTCCCTACTTTATGACATTGTAAATTGATTCTTTTCTGTCATTTTATTAATTTTAGAAGCTCCTCCAAAATTTGGATCCTTGTTTTAGTCCCAGGATGCCCTTTTCATAGTCATAGGGGTTCTTGAAACGCTAACTGTCATGCACCTCGTATGGTTTGTGTAGGGGTTAGCAGAACTGTTCTCTCTCTTTGTTTTGGTAGCTCTGCTATAGAAAAAGTGACATGTTCCTTATTAAAAAGAAAAATAAATCTAGGAAATGGTGATGCAATGAAAGCATCATTGTGACCAGGAAGGAGAAAGGATATTAGACTTCTAATGCATATAGTTTTGATATGAAATACTTCCTAACTTATGAATGGTTGTTACAACCTTAATTATGTGCAGTATTGTTGGAAATTCCTATAGAGCAAAAGGATAGCTGTACTAAATTAGAATGCAACCTTAACATTTCTTCTACCTTTCTGAAGGTCTAAACTGAGCTGATTTGCTTCTTGGTGTAAAATTAGTTATGAATCTTACTCTTAAATAATTCTACTATTTTAGAGAACAGATTTATCAACACGGTTTTCCATCATGTTCAATACTGATTAATTTTATGAAAGCTTTTACTTGGTTTGTATAACAGCAATGCCAAAACCTCTTTACCATGCAGAGGGAGTGTGTGGATCTTATTTGCATGCTGCAGTGTATCATTTAGGAGTTTTTTAATGGATTTTCATTGTCTTTGCAAAGATGATAGGGTTTTATATTGATAAAATAGATTGAAATTTTTATAGAATGTATAGTGAGAACTCTAATTGCTGCAAGTTCTAAAGCTGACAGAGGGCTTATTTGGGAATAAGATCTGGGCGGGATGGAAGGCGGCAAAGATCTCCTCAGTAATGTGTGCATTAATGCTTTTGTAGAAGAAAGTAGTCAATCAGTAGCTTGGGAGTAGAGAGGACAAAGAGAAGAGGGTAAAGGTCTTGGGGTTATGCTGGCTGACACTATTTACTGATGGTAAGGAGGCCGAAATTTGCAGGTAGTACCAGTAAAACCCGATTTGTAAATGTCTATGTTCACACATTAAATCCTCAGAGATGTGAAGCCTTTGCCTTTTCTCACAGGAAAAAAAAAGATGTAGCAGAGGAGAAGGGAATTTTTTATAGAGTTTTATGTTTGTTTTCAATTTATTGGAATGCAATACAGGATATGAGTGCCTGGAAACAATTCAGGCTATGGGGATGCCTGGCCTTATGTGAATTTATACTTCCACAAATGGTTAAAACTCTTCATTTTCAGACATTCAGCTTTGACTTAAATAGACTAATGGAACGAGTTGCTAGTATTAGGCTTGAAGGACTTACTGGAGGCAGACAGATGGTGACCAGGTGCAATGGCATTATAACTCTAAGAGTAAAACATGTTTGTCTTCTCCCCACAGTAGCTAACAATTTTGGGACTCGAAGTATCTGGAATTAGATGGTCCCAAACTGAAATAATAAATTCAATGCAAAAGTTGGGAGCCAGGTATGGAAAGGGAAATTTACAGTTATTCAGAAGAATGTGCAGTGGAAAAGCTCAGGGTCGTATTCTTAGGACTGTGAGACCTAATCTCTGCATTAGCAGAGATTTAGAAACCTACTTGTCACCTGAATACAGCACCAAGCCTCTGTACCTGAAGGTTGGAAATAAATATGGAGTAAAATATTCATTATCATTCTCTTTTATGCTGCATGATTATCAAAGAGCTGCTGCAAACAAAGGAGTTATTAAGGCTTCTTGAAAAATAATGTAAGTATCTATGATTATTTTAGTCTCCTATGGTGGGCTGGAGACTTCCACTACGTTAAGAATAGGTATTTTAACTATGGTTACTTAATTTTAAAATGAGACTCACTTCATTTAGAGTCTTATTTCCTTAGCTCAACCTTTTGTTTTATTTAGGACTGTGATTTAAAAGACTCTGGACAGCAAAAAGGGCCCATTTATTACTGTCAGAGAATTACTGAAGAGAAAACATGGGAGAGATATTTTTGAAGCTCTTTGGAAGTCTAAAGGTTACCAAAGCAAGCAATTTTGTTACAAAGCTGGTGAGACAGGACTACTAACATTTTCCTGTCTGATATGGTCAGCATTAGGAGCAGAAAACCATCCATTTTAGTGAAGTAATTTCCAGAAGTGTACAGTTTATTGGATTCACAACATTTAAGATCACCAGCTGGCCTTTCTGTTAGTGTCTTGAGGAAACTTTCAGGGGATGGGAGAGGTTGCTGTTCTGCTTTACACATAGAAGGTTGTCTTCTGCTAATCTGTGGAGTTACAGCCTGGAAAGCTGAAAAGCCAGACTGACTCAAAAGGGGAGGCATGCTCATCCACTTGGCCTGCTGTGCAGGGCTGTTGAATACCTGTGGTATGTTTCCACAGGCAACACCTTCAGCAGAAGAACCAAGAAGTTTTTGAGTCCAGGTTCCCCTTTATCCAAAGTTTAGAGTAATTTTTCATTTAAATCCAGAAAAATAGAAGAAAAATTTGAGTCTTGCTATCCCACCTACTCCAGAAAAGATTCTGTACACGTGTATTGAGAATGAGAGAGTATCACAAGGATAGGATTTGTCACAGTTCCTCCATGTTTTTACAAAAATAATGTTATTTACTTGACGTAGGCACGAAACAAATTTTCTGTGTGTGAATCCTAGGATGTATCTGAAGAGGAAAGAGTTAGCCTGCAAATGTATGTGTTTTGATTTTGGGGACTTGTTTTGTTTGTTGGTTTTCTTTGGTTGGTTTTTTTGAGGACAGGCTGAGAGAGTTGGGGTTGTTCAGCCTGGAGAAGAGCAGGCTGCAGGGAGATCTTAGAGCAGCCTTCCAGTACCTAAAGGAGGCCTGCCAGAGAGCTGGAGGTGACTATTTACAAGGGCATGCAGTGACAGAGTAAGGGAGAATGGTTGTAAACTGAAACAGAGTAGGTTTAGATTAGATAATAGGAAGAAATTCTTTACTCTGAGGATGGTGAGGCACTGAAATCACCAGCTATGGATGCTGCATCCTTAGAAGTGCTCAAGGTCATGTTGGATGGGGCTTTGAACAACCTGATCTGCTGGAAGTTGTCCCTGTCCACGGCAGGAGGATTGGAGCTACATGGTCTTTAAGATTGCTTCTATCGCAATGTGTTCTACTATACTGAACTGGAAAGTAAAATTGTTGTATATCCTGAACTGTGCCTTTATTTGCAGTGGCGAAGTCAAAGGCACTGCAATTGAGGTTGTGTTGAAGGCAAAGTAACACATGGACACTCCAAGTGACATGCCATAGAAGAGTAGAGGAGAATGTCTCATCTTGACAGCAGGCTCAGCTGAGCCTGAGAGTAAAATAACAAAACAATTACTTGCTTTATTTTCTTAGTTCCCCCTGTATCTCCTCCAAGAAAATTTAAATTTGCTGCTAAGAAGGATGTCATTAAAAAACATCAAGAATAGTCTTTTATGAGATCAAAAGCTTTTATATTACAGTATTGCTGTCCTGCCTCTTGGCCTTTGTTTCAGACTAGAGATACTGTCTTTTGGACTATACCATGCTATTTTACAAGTAAACATGCACTGCCTGTTAAGTAGAGGTTCTTGAGCAATTTGTTCTCACCAAATTTGTCCAATGTTTTTTCACATCATTTGAACACTTATCTATCTTTGAATTTGTATTAATTTTGTGTAACTGCACTTGGGAAGCTAGTGAAGCCAAATAATGATTAAGAAATTTTATTCAGAAGAGGAAGGTTCAGAATTACAAAAATGTGGAAGGAAGAAAAATGTAAGTGGAAGACATCTCATTTCACAGTCAGTGGTCTATTAAACTTTGCAGTGCAAGCAGAAGTGTTCCCAAAATAATAACTCTGCTCATGTCATTGCACAGTATGTCTTCTACCCATACCAGCCTTAGATTACTTCGATATTTGCCCAACAAGTCTTCCAATTTCTGTTCCATAATATCTGAATTATTTAATGCTTCGATTTTTTATTTCTTTTAGAGAGCAAGAACTTAAGAATATGTTGGCAGTGTGACCCTGACCACTAACATATAAATAATGTAAGCTGCTGTATACTTTGAGATGATTGGCTCTGTAAAGATATTTGGACAAATGTGTTTGCTATTCAATCCTCATCCACACAAAAACTAATCATACTAGAAAAAGCCAATGGAAGATAAACTAATAAATCTTTGCAAGAACTATTGAGACCTACAATATTTGTTTTGAAAAAGTAGTGAATAAAGGATATATATTAGTGAGCAAAATATTGATTGATAAATCTGTCATATCTAAGGCCTGAAAAACTATGGGTCTTAGACTTATTGATGCAGAGATGATGGTCATTTTTATTTTAGTAACAAAGAAGAGTATGACAAATACAAAGGCAGTAGGTGATAAATCATGAGACAGGAGGATTCAGTTAGCAACCATGAAAAAATGCTTCATTTGCAGAACAAAATTTAATTTGCTTTAAATAGAAGTATTATATCTGAAGCTGGATACTTCTGTCTGAAAGGTGTTCCCCTTCTTAATAGCTAGGGCAAAGAATGTCAGGGTATTGAACCACAGCATATTTTAGTGGTCTAATTGTGAGGAAAGTATAGGGCACCTGTGACATTTCTACTTGAGGAAAATGGATTTTATATTCTGGATCCCTTAATTAATGATTCAAAACTCTGAAAATAAACCTATAATTGGTTTATCTGTTCATTGACTTGGAAGTGGCCTGACCTAGATATGTAAAAGCCAGGCCACCGGGCTCCATTTGCAGATCTCCAAGGATCTGGTTCATGACCTTGTCTTGCCTTGGCTTCCTTTTTGATTTCACCTTCCTTCTGCTTTATTTAGGGGTTACTCTCCTGTGCAGTTGCTGCCCTGTGTTCTCATCTATAGTTTCTGTCTACACTGTTCTTTAAAGGCAGCTAAACCCACCATTCAGGTGAAACACTTGCTTATGTTAAAATCCTTCAAAAGCCATTTCAGGTTTGGTTGGAAGATCCATTCTCATATCTTCTTTGGGTTACATTGCTAGATCTTTCAGGGCACGTGCATTGGCAGTCTCTGGATTGTACACAAGAAAATGACTTGTGTGGGCTCACACAGAAGACAAGAAAACTTAAAACTAAATTAACAAAAACTCAGGGGCATGGGTACTTTGAAAGTCACTATTGCAAAATGACGCACACCCAACTGTAGTACTCACTGTAGCAGCTTGCGGTACTAATGTATTACAAATAGTGAAAATGAAGCATTTGAAGTGTCAGGGGCTTTGATAAATACACTGAATGTACCTATTTTGTACCACTTTATTTGTGGTCCTGCCTTGTAAATTCAACAAAAAATGAGTTTTCATAATTAATTAGGCTTAGGATTCACTTTGGACATTCATACACGACCAATAACTTTGGGATGCCCAAGTGTAATTCCTGCTGGGATATCATGGTCCTTCTTCTCTGCAGGAAGAGGGAATTCTAATTCAAAACACTGAATGTCAAAGTGTTGAACAGATGTAGTATGAAGTTCACTGTATGCTCTCATCTATCTTGTATTACCTCAGTCAGAACTAGAATTTAATGAGGAGATCAAAGCCCTTTGCATCTGATAGTCTTAATGTGCAGTCTCAAGCTGCTTCACACTGAGTTTGTCTCACAAAGTGCCAGTGGAGACGACCTCTTGTCACAGAATATGACGAGTAGTCCATTGTGTGTGTTTGCTACTGTTGTTTTTTTTAAGAAAATGAGGTATGAATAACTATTTTACATTTTTACATGAAGCCTGGTTTAATGTGATACCTGAAGTATTGGAAAATCTGGAATTAATGGACAGAACTTTAGTGTTTATTTGAATAGGTGGCTATGTAGGACAAAGAGCAGCAAGACTTCCTCTGGGGTGCTGGACGCTCATGCCCATTTCTTCCAAAGATTGCTGATACAGCATCTGGTAACTTGTTCAGATAATTGGTGGCTCATATGCTTGCTGACAAAAGAGAAGGCTGAGGAGACCACCCTCTGCTCCTTGGCCTCTGCTGTGAGATTCACCTTTCTTGAGTGTATTCTTCCATATCACTGGGCACCCTGTCTGTCATGGTTGTAAAAAAGTCATGACAGCAGCTGAGGACAGAATCATATTTATTGTATGAATATGATTTAAAATTTTAACAAGAAATTGTATGAATTAATATACTTGATTATTCTCTGAGAGCTGGTCTTGTTCTGAGGAACTGAGAATCCCCTCAAATGTGCTGAGCAGTGTGTTGGCAGCATTTATAGCCAGTACATTAGTGGAGCCGGAAGGCTTCATGCTTCTTGAATGCAGTAACACATGTTCTTTTTTTCTTGCCAGCTCTTGTGTCATCTGAGATCTTCTAGGACATCTGGATGTAGCTGGCAAATATAACATAGGACCTATAGGAGAGCTGTTGAATTAAGGAACTGATAGGGGAGATTGTCTAAGGTATCTGGATGCATTTCAGATGGCGTTTCATGCCTGTGTATGGTAAATGACTTGAGCCCTAATTGTCTTGTGTTTCGCAGGGATTCTGAAGTTTATGAAGATTAGGAAAATGCCTGTGATGGTCAGATATAATACCCAACAAGTATCTAAAAGCACAGCAATCTTGCAGAGAATATATCTTGTGCTCATAGGAATGTTTTAATTAATTAAATTATATTCTCTATACAGGAGAGGATTTGAGAACATCTACTTAATTAGTCATGTATCTTTTTTTTATCTATACTGATTGTGAAATAAAGATAGTATGAATCAAGAATCTCAATCTGTGATGCTGGCCCCTAACCTGGGTACGTTATTTAGACAAAATTGGTCTTATATTGAATTTTATATTTATCTTGTGTCTACAGCCACAGATTTCTTTAATAGTAAACTTCGCTGATACTTATAGCAATATCTGTCCCAATCTTCATACCAATCCAATTGATATTCTAATTATGATTTAGGTATTGGATACTTAGTGTTCTAAGATTAATTTATCAAGATAAGAAACAGAACATGGTTTTGTTTTGTAGTTTTCTGTGTTTTAAATTTGCAAACAGGCAAAGCTTTAAAATCTGAATAAGTTGGTCTTTGATTCTTATTCTCTTTTTCTTAAGTAGAATTATTATTTTCTCAAATTATCATTATAATCCCATTAACTGGCATTCATTAAAAGTACTTTATCAAAATCTCTAAAACACTGAAGATTTCAAATTAGTAATAAAGCATGAGAATGTAAAAATAACTGACCTGATTTACTTGCATGACAAAAGCTAATTTCATGGTGATACTGGCTTTTAATCCAACGAATATGCTCAAAGTGATCTGATTTGGTCTTTGTATTAAAAGTAATAGTGCAACATTGAACAGTCCCTAGATAATTTATAGTGTACTGTTCAGAATTTTTAGTTAATATTCCCTTGCTTTAGCACCTGAAAAGAACTTTAATGGCTAGCAAAATCTGTTTTGCACTTCAATCACTTGTTAGTAATGTAAAAAAAAGTTACAATTATTTCAGACCTCTGCTCATGCTTCCTAAGTATGAACTGACACAAATAAGTTTAATATATTTTTACTATTTTGTTTCTGGGTTTTTTTCACGTGAAAAAATAGAGAGAAGCCTTATGGTATATGTGACAACTAACTAGATAAAATTATTTAAGACTGCATATTCTTATAAATAAGGCAGAGTAAATATAGTGTTTCATTTATTTGAATAGATTCATTACCTCTTCTGAGATGCATGTATAAGGAGCATTTCATGTCTAGAGGTTGGAGTTCCTCTGTAATGAAAACTGCAAACACTCTTTTTCACAATGGAAGCAGTACACTTGCTGTGGTAAAGCTCCACAATGTCCACCTGATCCTAGACTAATTAAGTGTACATTTAATAACTTAAATGCGGGAATAAATTTCCACTTCATATTCAGGATACGGGCAGGCAAGATTCCACTGGAGATCAAGGTATTCAAAGCATGCATTTTGAAATCAAGACAGACTTGCAAAGTAGGCCTAATGCCTTACTTGTTCTTTGGCTTTGCTTATATATTTTAAAATTTTAGTTCTGCTTTAGATAATTAATTAAAGTTAAAGCTTAAAAAAAAGATAATGGGAAAGTGACACTACCAGTATTTTCTTCTTCTTGCACACAAAAAAAGCCTTCGACAAGTTAGAATAAAATCCAGAGTTTCCTAAAAACTTTTTAATTTCCTTTATTAAATCATCCATCCTTTGAATTCAATGACTGGTTTTTGCAATGATCTGTGTAAAGTGTGCATGAAGACTGTAGGCTTTGAACTCCTAAATCCTTGAAGTTCATCGTGATGCATGCTAATGATTCTTTAGCAGCCACAAAAGCCATGCTGATCTCACTGTTGTTATTGAGGGTTTATAATACAGCTGATCAATATTGTATCTAGCCAGATTTTTGTTTTAAATATACATGGATGCTATTATGCAAATATATTTTCTTCATGGGTTGGGGACAAGTTGATCACTTTATAGTAATCTCAGTTATCTGGTCAGATGAAGTTTTAAATCCAGAATGGGAAAAGCACAAGAGTGGATTTACACAGCTGCTGATTTTGTTGTCCAACAGAGGTGGGCGACTGGTGCTGAAGAAGCCCCTGCAGAAGCAAGAAGAGTCTGTGAGGGGGTCTGTGGTCAACCTCAGAGTCATGCCACTGTCCTGCAGCATTTTCTTCTCAGGCAGGTCTTCACTTTTTTCACTCTGCAGAAAAAGGCAACAGCCTGGATTTAAGTGTCCCTTGGGCTGGACAGGTTTATGGACTGCTACCAAAAATCATCCTGTGCACATCTGTATGCAGAAGCCACTGTGACAGGAGGAAGCGGTACCACTGCTGGGCTGCAGTGGTACTTCAGGCACAGGCACTGCCCTGTGACTATAGATTTGTTCCTGTATAAAATTATTACTCTATTGAATTGTTTAAAATGGGCGAAGGAGCCCTCTGAGACATCAGCAGCCATGTATTAAATGTCCTTGGAAGGGTGAAAATTAGATTTAAGCCTTTTTCTACAGGTATTTTCCTTTTAATACACCAATTGTCTATGAAGGTCTATATTCTTTCATATCATGCTTGCAGTACCTCGCGTTAACATCTGATTTAATTTAGTAATTCTAAAGTTCATTTTCGAAACAGTGTGTTGGTGAAATTAATTGGCAAATGGTTGAGAAATACCACTGAAGCTATTCCAGTCACTGCTCTTTCCAGTACTGTTTCTTGTCTGAAAATCCTTGTCTAAGCCACACACTAAAGAATAGATTTCAGTATCACATCTGACATGTTAGCATTCGGGATTCTGTCTCTAGCCACATATTTTAGGTGGGTACATTAGGAATAGATGGATGTGAATAATAAATTATTCTATTAGTTTATTATTCCTGATGACTAGTCAATTATTTTAATGATGTTTACTGTCCTAGTCATGTGTTACTTGAAAGTGATAGGAAGTGAATTGCTGTCAAAAAGCCTTTGCACCTGCAAAAAATTACACTTCTACTTTTATTGTATTCCCTTTACCCCAAACAGAATACACTATTTCTATCCCTCCACTCAATTCAGCCATCTGTCACTCACATATATGCAGACAATTACAATGCATTTACATCATATCCCAGCTGCCTCTGATAGACTTGTTTTGTAGTGCAGTGTGTACAGGATAATCTCTAACTATCCATCTCGCATTGGAAACTGCTCTTTCATTGATCACACTCTTTTTCAGCTAAATGTTTTCTGATGTTCTGGTCAAGATTCCAGTGTGTCTTAATCTAAGAAGACTTTTACATGATCTCTGTAACACAGGGCTGCTAAAATGAACATCTCACTAATATTTCCAATTAATTTCCTTTAAAAGTGAATTAGAAATAGTTTGGTTTGCTTTGTTCATCTTCTAACACCTCAGATCAATAATTTGTTTTGTAATGAACATATTGTGTCAGTAACATAATTACAGAGGCCCAGATCTAAACGTGTTTTGTCTCAAAAGCTCTGACTGTTGTGACAGGAAAGGTGTGAGCGGAAGAGAGGGTGCAGCGCAGGTGGGGCATTGCTGTTCTGAGCCAACATCCTTCTCCACCTTGAGACTCCTGCTCGGTCCCTGCCTCCCACTGTCCCCCCCAGCTCACTTCCTGGAGAAAGGCTGGATGTGCAGGTGTGCATAAAACAGTGCCAAACATCTCTTTTACATAAGAAATGCACACAATTGTTGCTTTTAGTACCAAGAGGCCGGTGGCAAATATCATAAAGAATGCTTTCTAAATGGCACTTACTTTTGATTTAGCGTCCCTTAAATTGTGACATTATTTCCTGGTCTGTTTTAATCATTGAGTGTTAACATATTTAGTATTCTTCTAAGTATGAAAACCAAGTCCATAAAGGGCTATGCTGAAACAGGGAAAAGAACTATGATCTGGAGACAGCAAAAGTCAGCTGTTTTCATCATGTAACCCAGAGTGAGTGGAATCATACAAAATTTTGTGCTTCTTGTGATGTGTTTCCTTTCTTGTTTTAGTAACCAGATACAAAATAGAGCAATTATAAATTTATTAATCATGTGTTGGATTTATTCTATAAAGCAACAAAAAAAAATTACTCTTGATGGAGAACGTGAGTGGAAAGGAAAGCTCGTATTTCTCTTACAGAAATTCAGGTAGTCAAAGGTTTGTTGGCCATTGTACTGGTTTTTTCAGACATAGTGTATCCAGTATTACAGATCAAATCAATTTGAATGTGAAACAAAACAGTGATTGAACAATTCCTTTTCAATAACGTCATCCAAAGTCTTCAACATTATTGATGCTCGGGAGATGAGCAACACAAAGCCCATGGTTCACCATATATATGCAAGAGATTTCTGAGGTTTTGCTTCCTGCCAAGGGCAGAGAAAGAGAGAAAGAGTGGATTTTGTCAACTGCAGTGCTAACCCACTGAGAAGTTAGCATAGCTTTAAACCGTGAGTCATATCTGTGGTGTGATTTTTGACAGCTTTGTGCTGCAGAGAGAGTCAGTTTTTAAGATCATTTCAGTAAAATCTCTAGAAGCATGGCACACATTTCCCTCTATCTATTATTATTTTTCGTCATGTTTTAAGCTTGCTTTAAGTGATCCTTTTCACACCTAATGGTCTTTTTTTTTTTTTTTTTTTTTTAACCTTGTATTGCACTGTTGTGTTCCCCAAATAACTCTACACTGTTTGGTAATACTTTATTGGTAATATTTCCCATTATCCATGGCTCTGAAGTATTTTAATAGTTACTTTAAATTTTTTCTTGTATGTATATTTCTATATGCATCTTGTTTTTATCACTAATTATTATGGCGTATGATAGAGTCAGTCTTTCAACTACTCCCTCACTTTCAGTATGGCTATCACAATATGATTCTTTTAGTTCCCTTATGTGTGGTTGGGTTAAACTGTGATACTTTAGGAAGACTTGAGTTTGCATGTACTTCACTACTGCAAAATGGTGTGTTCAATTTGTCAAAGAGAACTTTAGCTTCCAGAGCGATTTTTTTTTAGTAACAATGAGATTTACTAAATATTACATGATTTTTATTTGTGATAACATTGAATTGTGGCTTTAAAAATACTGAAGGTATGTTTTTTTTTTTTTTTTTTTTTCTTTTTTATTCCTAATTTAGGGTAACTGTGTTTCTTTGATCCTTTTCCTTTCTCAGGGGTAGTTCTTAACAGTCTTGATTCAACTTCAGGCTATGAACTTCAGTGAAGTCAGTAAATAATGACTTTGGAATCAGTTGAACTTAAATCATATGGTCTTTTTTGTCAGGAAACATGTAAGTGAATTAGGGCGACATCCAATTAACACAGCCTTTTGCAGGTTTAATGAGCAATGGTAAATTTAAATCCTTTTCTCGCACTTTCAAAGTATGTGAAGTTACAGGTATAATGAGCTAGCTCCATTGATTCATAATAAATTATTTTAAATATATTTTGGCTGGGATAGGAGGCATCATCCTTGAAGATACTCATAGGTTAGCTATTTGAATAGGTGTCTCACCATAAAATCCAATAAAAAATTAATTCCTACAGCATGTGCAGTTACATGATAAGATGAGTCATACTGTTCCATTATTTGGTTTTCTTGGGCTTAAATATTTACTTAGTGTAGCCTGTACCTCTTACACATGTGGCTTTCCTTGATTTCCAGTTGGCATTAGCTATTAATAACTCCAAGAAAAGGTGTTCCTGTTTTTTTAGCAGCAAAATAGATTCTGCAAAGCAATTAATTATGGTTTTAATTAAGAAGTAATGCATCTGTTTAACATATAATTTCTTCTCCTACTAAAGGTAAGTAAGAGGCTTTGTGGTTTTTTATTTTGGGTTTTTTAAGGCAGAAAAGTTTAAAATTATTCAGAAATAAATACATTTGTGGAATATAGTGCATTTGATTATTTTGGTTCCAGTTTGAGTAGACTGTGCCTGGAGTTTGATAGGATGCATTTTGGTTTTCTTGAACCTTTCCAATCAACAGCAGCAGAACTACTTTTCATTGTTCTGTAAGTTGTCTTTCTGGTGAAAACATCTGTGCTATGTGCTCCTTGTGTTTTCCTTGGGTCCTTCTGTAAATCAAGTCATTTTTCACATTGAGATACACCCAATGTAGGAGCAGGTTGGCCCATCTCATTATGAAAAATAGGAAAAAAATCTACTGACAGGATAGATTCAATCTTTATATAATTTCAATGAATTCTGTGGAACCTAATTGCCTTATTCCTTAATATGATTTTACTAGCTCTAGGTGTTATGTTTGTAACTTGCACTGATATAAATTATATCAGAGTTAAGGTCACCAGAGTTTCTAAGAATACCTCTGGGATGCTGAACTGAGGAATTTTTCACTCGAGTATCTTCCATCAAATAAAGAAATTGATCCAAAGATTTTTAAAAAATGAAGCCCAAACCACAAAATGATTGTTTGCCTGAAAAATAGTACTTCAATTCACTGTGTCTTCTTTTGAAATAAAAGTTCACGTATAAAATGTGTATATTGATTAAATTAGTGGTTTTGATCATCCTTATGATTATGATTCATAATTCTTTATGTATTCCTTATGTATCTCAAGAGTGGTGTGAAATGCAGTTGATGAAAACTTGAAAAACACTGAATTTTTGTTTGAAGAGTAGAGGTATGGAGAATATAGTCAAGACACATAGTTGTTATTTCCATACTTGAATACTAATAGCTTTAACCAAATACAATCAAAAGATAACTGTCTTTCTTGGAGAATGAAAGTGAAAAGGAATGGTGGGTTTAACCACTATAAAAGCCCCAAAAACCTTTTGAAAACTCCTCATGAAAAATGTTTCCCACCTGAAGGAGAAGCTTGTGAGATCTTAATGGAAGGCTGGAGATCTACACTTTGAATATAAGCTCATAAACGATGGCCCTTTGTTTCAAGGGGAATGCTTAGAAAACATTCATGAGTATGTGCTGGAAAAATTATTATTATTCCACCCTGTATAATTACATGATCATTACACTCTAGCCAGTTATTTCCACTTTATTCCATATCACTGATGTTCCTAGTGAGGCACATATCAGTCATCTAGAAACTGCAAAGCAAGATCCTTTCCTTCTAAAATACTGTAGGGCTTCTTTCAGTTGACTCCTTGTAAGTGGAGTTCTTCTTGACATAAGCCCCCCAATTCCCATGAATTTACATAGCTACTGTTTTTAAATCTGAGCTTTTGTGTGTTTAATGCTATTTGAAGGACCACCTACAAACCATTTATCATGGCCCCGGGGATTCTTATACTTCAAGGTTCAGGGTTTGAGACCTACTGTTTTCCTCATTATTTTGATGGGAAACATTCCTTGCACACACTAGCAGCTCTCTCATTTATTCTCTTAGTTATCTCATGTATATGGCTGAAGTACTGTAGAAAGAAAATAGGGGAGAATGAATTAATTTCTTTTTTTGCAATCCTATTTGAGAAAATGAAATCTCTTTTTCTCTAGCTGAATTTCCTATGAAATGTTTCAACAAATAACTGATAAGACAACAAATACCTTCTTTGCTGTTAAGACTTGTGAACCTAGTCTTGAAGAAGGAAGCATCTAGTTTATGCATATATATTTTGTCCATTGACACTTTGCTGAACTATAGAAAGTGCTTAAACTCCTTTAAATAAAGCTTTTCTTGTGTGATTATGATATTTTTAAAATACATCAAAGCCTTTTGTTTTCATCTGCAATAACCCAACAAACTAGTAATAATGTTTCTTGTTCAAAACAGTTTGGGTTTCTTTTGTTCTCTTCCCCTTTTAAACATATTTTTTGCAAATGTTATATTTAAATTCTTTTTATGTGAATTTTGATATTCTGTTACAGTCTTCCTGTGCTAATACATACTCAACCGTTGACACAAATCCCTTAAGTTTTACAGTTCTACACTTTTTCCAAAATTGTTTCTTCTATTATATGAGTCAGCTTAATTTCCTTGGGAAGTACCATAATGCTTCATATCCTTTTAAGGGAGAAGACCACTTTATTGTTGCTTTTTATTATTACACTTAATCCAAAATTTCAGACTAAAGCTCATATTGTATCATTGATTGCAAAGCTAAAGGCTTCGCTGAAATCGCTATCACTGAGTAGCTAAAACTCTGACCCATGGATCACTTGGAGAATTAACTCCTTGAATTGAGGATAGAAAAGCACTGAGAATCCATGGAAAGACTGGCACTTGAGGAATACCCTTGCAGTCACTTGGCCCAATGAGGCATCAGGCAGCTGGATGAAATGCAGACAGAGGATTCTGATTCCTGTTTTCACAATATGTCCCTAAAAAAAGTGAACAAAGGCAGTGCTGTCTGAATAGGGTGATTGTATGGTTCACTGTGGTGATCTTAGGGGGACAGAATGCCTGAAAGACACTGGGAAGCTGCTGCAACAGATTTATTTTAGCAGTACTTGAACGTCTGCTTTGCCTTAGCAATTAGTTTGAGCAGAACAGATGCGAAAAGTGAAGACATGGAGAACTGGATATGGATGATGCTCAGTTGGTTATCAGGGTTTTTTTTATTTCCCTTTGCCCACTGTCACTTCATTTTTAACCTGCTGTTGTCAAAGGTGAGTGTATTTCATCTAGCAATAGAGTGTTTTTTGACTTTGTATGCTCACTTGGGAAAGGGGGAGCTAGAAGTACATAACTCAGAAGTCCAGCCACAGACAGCTCAATTTGACTGCATTTGGGAATTTTCATGTATCTTAACTCTTCTTTGTTTCTTAAGTTAAACTGACTGGCTTGAGAAAAGGAAGTTTTTCCATACATGTTTTATACTATGCACAATTTTAAAACTCCTCAGTAAAACTGAATTCCTTAAAATAGTTGCTGCTGAAAATTTTAAAATATGGTGCTGTTTTCACATCAGCATGATGACAGTTCTGAGAGAAATATGACAACATTCCGTTTCACAGCCGTGATATTTAATACGACTGTATTCTTCTGTAATAGTCTTCAACTGATGTTTCCAGAGGAATCATAAATTGATCAAAACCTGCAAGCATCTTTTTTTTCTAGTTGTTTCATGACCACATTGAATATCCTGGTCTCTCCACTTGTCCATCTCTAAATGGCAGAGGCTGGATAGGGCTCTGTTCCCTGCCCAGGCACCGTTTTCATCACAGTAAGTAAGGCTTCAGTGCTCTTGAGCTTCATGAAAGATAGTGCTTCAGTCTATAATCCTTTTATCTGATGAGCTTTAGGAGGTTACTAGGTTTTCTGCTTTATGAGGGCCTATTAGATAGATAATAAACCTTGCCCTGCAACTAACCAGCAAAATTATAGACCAATAATACCCTAAAATCTCCACTCAGACAAATTTCAGACGCTTATCTCCTGAAGATTAAAGACTGACTGTAATCCAAGAGTCCAAATTAGACAATGGGTGTGTAATAGTGCTTGATAGCTGAGCAACAGCTGTATATGCTACACCTGACAGACTTTTTACTTCTAATACTGTTTTTAATCTTCTCTCTCATTGCTTTGTATTTTTGTACTAGGTATAAACAACCCAAATACTACATCTTCATAAAACCTTCCTTCCAGAAGAGCATTCATAGCCAAAAGAAAAAAAGGAGATGACTCTGGGAAAATGCAAATCCTTTCTTCCAGTTTTCTTTTAGTCCTCGTTAGCTGAAACAAGTCTTGGTAAGAATCCCTTCCCTATGGTATTTATGGTATTTTTTTTATGCTGGCCTTATGAGAAGGTAGTTAAACTGTAAGTTTGGAAGTTGTGTACAAAGCTGTTCCTCTCACCAATCACATGTGCTCAAAAGGAAGCTGGATGTAAGCCATTTCTGTGCAAATAGCAAAATACATTAACTGATTTATCGAGGGCTAATTTAAAATATTTATTTAAAAGAAGTCATGAATGAATATGAGTGTGACAGCTGTTGACATTTTTGTACCATACATATATTGTAATTGTGGTTTAAAAAACCCCAAACACCCAGCCCAAAAAACTCACCAAACTTTTCATAAAAACTTGCACAGCTTGAGGCCTTTTTATATAAATATTCCTGGAGGTTTTTTGGGTGTTTTTTTTCACGTGTAATTTTCCAAGGTTATTGTGTATGCTTCAGAAACAGTAGGATTTGTACATAATGAGGGCATCTTTTTAGAGATGAAATATGAAAACTCAACTTCCCAGGCTCTTTGCTTTTTTAGTTACTGAGAAATTAAGCTAGAAAGTACAAACTATATGCATTTAAGTCAGAATAATATATATCTAAAATGCATGGATAATCTAGGAGTGTATATATTGGAATTTATTGGAGTGTATGTATTGTATCCTTGATGCTTCTATTAACTATGACTGTTCAAACCCCTGAAAAAATTACAAAATTGGGCTCTGGTTATATCATGTAAATTATAAGCACCAGATTGTTTGAATTTAACCTTTCTTGTTGACTTTCATCTTATTTTGAACACTGGGAAATTTAACTAAAGCTAAATGCCTGGAGATCATAATATTTTTAGATCCCCATCATCTTGCCAAGTAAGAGAGTTTTGAATGACCTTCTGAAGAACACACGAGAAAATTGCCTACTGTAGATAACACAGTAACTGTGACCAAGGACAGAAAGGACATATAAGTCTTTATAGTGAACTTTTTACTGGCTAGTGGCAATCTATTACTGGCAGTTTGAGGCTGAAATGAATATCAGACAGTTTCAGCAAAAACTCCATCTTTCACATCTAAGGAAGCCGCGCACCTTTGATTAGTACTGCGTCAGGCTGTTCACCAGAGACTCAAACGCTTGCAAACAAGTCTCTTTAGATAAGGACGAGTGAACTGGCCTTTTTGACGGTTCAGTTCAGCCTGCAGTTCAAGTAATTCATTTTATTTTGGGACAGAAACAGTTCCCTGGAACCTTTTAACAGAAGATAGAATCCCATCTATACCCTTTTCCTTTCCTTTTTATATTATTTCATCTCAGCTGACTCAACCTGTTTGGACTAAAAAGCTTGTCTTTTATCTGTGTGAAGGCACTGCTGTGTTTACTGGGCAGCTTGTTCATATGTTTCTACTAACGTATTAAAATATGTAGCATAAAAAAAAGGTAGTACTGGGACATGACCAAGGTGAATCCAAATAAACAACTCTAAATCACTGGGGATGATCAAGAGGGTCAATTCTGTGTTTTTCGCAAAAGCTTCATACATCTTATTTTTCACTTCTCTACAGGCTGGTCCTTAAGAAGCAGTTTAGTGAAAAAAGCTTCACATTTCAGCTCTGCTGTCACATTTCGACTGATGTTTCTGTGAGTAACTTATGACTTGGCGGGAAACAGAGTATTTGGAAGGAATTTTCAGAAATCCACTAAAAAATAGCTCAATTCCCCTTGACAAACCTTGAATCAGAGATAAGCTTTGAGAAACCTGTCCAACCTGAAGTATTCTGAAGGAAAGGTTGTGAAATATTTCATAGCTATATACAACAGATAAGACGTTGTGCAGCATAATCCATGATATAGGAATACAGTTATTAACAGGCATTGTAATCAAGTCACATATTAAAATGATCAATATTTATGTGCTAGATAAAATTCAAATGAGAAAAGTTAGACAATCTATCTCAGCAAGGTCCAGAGTATTATTAGAGCTATTCATCTCAGTTCATGTGTTAGAAAGCAAAGTTATAATTCCTTGAAAATACCCTTTTTTGTATGAGTAAGGTTGGTTTATGTGGTTTCCTGTAATTGATAGAATTTCATCATCTTTTGTCTACTATACCTACTCCTGGGGGGCAGTCAGGAGAGGAATATAAATCTCTCTCTAATCTTAGTCTTTCTCTCTGGAATACATTATCTGAGCATGAGCAACTATGGAATGGAATCTTAGCAATGTTAAGTCTGCTTTTATTTTCACTGCTTGTCACTTTGACTGATGGAAACAGGAAAATATGTACTTTAATCTACAGACAACACCGACTAGGAAGAAGCTTGGAGCCTCTCTCTGCCATGTTTTGTCAGCAAAAGTTTTAAAAGTGGCAAGTGTTCCCAGTTAATTACCACAGACAAGGGCCTAAGCAAAAATAAGCTCTTATTTGTCAACAGTCTTTCTGTAGAAATATGATTTACCAAAGAACACCTTGTAGTTGCTTATAGGTTACAGAAACCTAAAGATAGAGTGGTGTGCCAGGACTCTTTGGAGTCTTATTCTTTTGCCATAGTGTTGCATACTATTAGAAAAAGTGATTCAAAAAACTTTTCTAATGTACGCTCCATCTTAGGAGAAATATCATCTCAGGTATCAGCTGACGTGACTCCATATGCAATTACGACTGAGTCCTAAAATAGGTAAAGCAACATGTAACTTTTCAAAAGTGGGTAGAGATAAGGGGGAAAAATCACTAATACATAATTAACAATTTGCCACAAAAATTACTCTGTGGACAACAGATAAATGGGAAATATTCTGCTCTGTTTTGTTCTTATTATAAGGTTTTGGTGAATTCTAAATCCCGAAGTACATTCATCCTTCTAGTAATGCATAAAGCACAGCAACATGAGCACGTATTTCTTAATCTCTGGTGTAAGTCATTGCAGCCTGTTCTTTAAGGTCCACTTATATTTGATAAATTATTTTTTAGAGTGTATTTATGTCTTGGGTGATCAGTCAGGGAGATCCACTAGTAGTTTTCAGATCATCAACTTTGGAAAATGGTGCCATCCTATTTTCATTCTTTTGACAAATGCTAAAATCAACTTAACACATTTCTGTTGTCATGGATGGATAAGTAACTCTAATTTCTTCTGTCTGAATATTCTTTCTTTCTATCTAAGGTGCAACAGAAGGAGGACTTCACATTTGGAAAGAACTATTTTCCTGCTGGACTCCAAAGGGTACTGAATTAACACTACCAGTTTATCAGTCATGGCATTTTGTTTTTCAGATAGAAGCTTTTTTTCAGTATTTAATTTTTATGTGAATAAAGTCGGTAGCTGTTTAAGTAATCTCAAATTTCCATTCCTGTGACATACTTCGAATAAATGTGTTATCAAATCAAGTATTAAGATAAGCAACAGCAGGATGAATCTGTAAATAATATAATTGGATTCCACAATTTGCATATCTAGCAAATTATGACACACTACAAGGATCTCATCCAAAAGGTATGATTTCTGATTTGTCCAGATGAAAGCTTCTAATGGTCTCTGTAGGAAAAAAACTCAATTGATGGAAATTTTTTTGCAATGTACAGATTCCTCAGTTTTGTTCTTTTTATATTGTGATGCTTCTTCCCATTTTCTCTGCTTCCTTTGACAGATTTGATTTTCCTTTCCAATGAACTTTCTTTCCTTCTTTAACTGCGTGTTTATTTTTCTGCACTACAGATGTGCTATCCAACTCCCATATTTCCAATTGTGTCCTTTTCCTTTCCTTAGCTTTGATGGAAGAGCTGTCAAGTTTCACACACTCTGAACACCTTGCCAACACTGTCACACCTTGCCACAGCTCTCATATCCAGCTGGAGTACTGTAGATCCTTTTTATCTTGATACCTAGACAACTTTCCTCCATTTCTATTGCTGTGGTACTGCCAGAGCATGGTAGAGAAAGGGATTTACAATTTTAGCTATGGTTACATTTCAAATGCTCAAGAAAGAAAGGAGAAACTCTAAGAAACATGTTATGAAGCCAGCCTAAATTCTTTTGCACTTGGGAATACAATGAAATACTAATAATAAAAACAAGAAGCCTTGGGGGAAATCCTTTAAAATGTAATAGAAAATAATAACAGTTGGAGAAACCTGGGGTGCTTGTGACGCTCTGTCTCTCCCACTCCTTTACTGAAGTAAATTATTTTGTGTCTAAAATTTGACGCATGATTTTCTAGTGAGTGAGAAACAGTTTGTGGATCTTTTTGGGGCAGTACTTGATTGCGGAGGCTTGGTTCATTCCCTTTTTTTTAGTTTCTGAGTCACTCTGTGTACTTTGATGGTGGTTATATTTTGGGACTCTCTTATGAGTAGCTTATTATTTCTTACAAATTTCAAAGGAAGACTATAAATTCTCCAGGAGTTTCTCTCTCTGTTCATAGGAGTTGTCTGTAAGAGAGCCTAAAAATGTACTGGATGCATCTCATGGCACTAACCTTCTTCACATCCTATTCACATCTTTATATTGGTAGCCTGATACAGAACCCTTGCCTACATTTCTGCCTAGGGAGTCTTAGCTACTCTAGTGCATCACTGTTGATTTACATTTAAAGCTAGTTAAGAGACAGAAAGATGTGATAACTTCTAAATTGGAAAGTGTATGAAATATAAGCATTCACTGCAAATTGGGATGTGAAAAAACTTAGGGAGGAATAAGGGGTGAAAGACTGAAAAATATGCATCTATATTCTAGCTGATCTAAATAAAGAGAAAAATGCTTTTGAAGAAAGAAGCCAGCTCAGAGTTTAAGGGCTCAGTGAGATTTTATCATCAGAAAAATAGGTAGAAACTTCTACAATTTTAAATCTTGCTTTTAGCATCTCAGACTCCTGAGAAATTTGTCTTCTTTACTAGCTTTAGAATGCCTTGGACTTTCATTGAGTGACTCAAGTATTAATCAAAGCAGAACATCTAACCGTAGCCTTTATTCATTGTATCTCATCCTGTTCATCATAATCTATCCATACAGATTCTTCAAAACAAGAAAAAATGTCCATGAAAGAAAGTTTCTAGTAAAAAACCTGACAATCTAATAGACATATCAAATAGACGTTATTCATTGAAAGGCGTGCAAGCTCGAATTCAAGTAGAATTCAAAAGTGGATTATATCTACTGAGAATTGCATTTCTCCCCTCATATCTGCGTTTCTTGGTGTCCTTACTGGCTTCACTAATCCTTTGATTCATAAAGACATAAATTTCCTCTAGGGTTCGAGTGACATGTGGTTGACTAGAACATTCCCTGTTCATCCCAGCAGGGTATGATGAAGAACAAGATAGTCTAGAGTACTATAATTGATTGTTTTACAAGAAAAGCTTTCCTTTTCCTTTAAAAGAGCAATAATATAACCAGGGAGAAAAATTGTGTTGGCGTTCAAACATTTAGCATCGTGTTGAGCCCTTGCAACTTTCCAAATCATATTTCAGTGTTGTCAAGAGAGTTATTTTTATAGCGATATCACTGTCTAAAAATTAATTCAATAAAAATAAAGAAAGCCATGTGCATATTCTAAAGTCCACTTTGTCAAAATTCAAGCTCTGTAAATGACTTTTGTTATGCCACATATTCAAACTTTATATTTTGCTTTTATCTATCATTTTATTCATAATCACACGTAATTCTCTTCAGTGTCCGCTGTGTAATTTTCACCCCACTACCTTCAGTCTCTCATGTTTGGAGGTTTTTTTGGGTTTGTTGTTTTGTTTTGTTGGGGTTTTTTTGTTGTTGTTTGTTTGTTTGTTTGTGGGGTTTTTTTTGTTTGTTTGTTTGGTTTTTTTTGTTATTGTTTTTTTTTTTTTTATCGAATTAAATAAAATACATTATTCATCACCTCATAATATGAGGTTTTATCTCCAGGACCCTGATGTAATAAATGAATTTCCTACTGCAAATGTCACATAGGTAATTTTTCAGTACCCTCTCTTCCAGCGAAAATCTAGGTGTGCAAATACATAGCTCCAGCTATAGGAAGAGAAGTAATTAATCTGCAAATCAAAAGACACTGCCATACAGTTAGAATCAAAGGCATTTTACTGTAACACACTCTGAAGGTATCAGTTTAATTCCTTAATTCCTTCCTGATCTTGTTTTCAGCTGAATTTTTTTTTACAAAACTTTTGGTCTTTCTTTTAGGGTTTCTGTGAAATTTTCCTAAATTCTCTTGCAGTGAAAGAGTTATGGCTACACCACTGTCAGGACTAGTAACTATGGGCTTTAGATCCAGGTCCATCACAAAAGGAGCAAGCCAGACAGACCTGGCAGGCTGGGGAAAAGTGGGATTAGAGCAACGGACCAAGAGATATTTCAGGGGTTGTCAGTGAATTATTCCTAAGCACTGGCAGTGATGTTTTCTTCTTGGAACGTGCTTGCTTAGCCTAATCCTTTATTTAGTGGAGCTACCCTACTTCTGAAAGATGCTGCAGCAGATATGACAGCACCATCAATGGCACTGACTCGAGGGCTTTCTCTGCTTTGTTTAGAAAGTGTAGACAACTTGTCATGTGAAGCAAAATAAATACCCCGTGATGCCCCATTTCTAAGTCATAGGAAATTTTAAAATATTGAATAATCATTGAAGCAGTGAAATTCAATTTAAAATATTATCAATAATAATAATGTTATAACAATATCAAAATTAAAACAATTTAAAATATTGAATAATCATTGAACAATGAAATTCAATGATTATTTCAAATCATTGAAATAATAATTGAATCAAAATTATTAATGTATAAGGTGAAGAGAAGTATCTAGAAATTATTTGTACTATAGTATTTCATTATATGTATTAAAGTACTGAAACTTAGTTGTTTATTGCATTTGAAATGTGGCAATTTTTTTTTCTTTTTTGTAAGGAATTGTGTGAATTCATGGTTATGCATTAATTTACCAGCTGTATACTGGTGCTCATGGTCTCTCATAAAACTTTTCTGCACCTTTTTTCTCAAGAACAACTTTTTCTAATTCTTTTCTATAATAACTGGTTAATAAGCATTTAGATCTATTGTCAGTTCAGTGAGGAGAGAAACACAAGTGGTTGAGTTAAAAATATGAAATAACATGAAATTGTTTTCTGTTGGTTTCAGGACTGAAACTTGTTTGACAATCGCTCTGTCTGTCCTTTGCAGTTATTCTGCTGGACTTGCTTCTCCTCTTCAATTTCATTTTTTGCCTCTGCAAGCAGCTTGCAAGGGTCTGTTCTTCATAGGTAGGTGTTTGCTATTCAGGTATGCTCTGCTATTCGCTACTGTTTTGTATTTAAATAGTACAAGTGTATGTTGAGCACACAAATAAAGCAATCATTTCTTATACCAAGGCAACAACAGCAGTCATTGTCAAGGAAAGTTTTGGAGCATCCCAAGCAATGCTAAAACCGTGCTATAAAGCACTGTTATGGGGTATTTCAGATTAATTAAAATTAATCTGTATGCAAATGCTTACAGCGATAAGTCTAAGTGCAAAGTGGAAATAAACCTGCCAGTCTGGTTTATAAGCTCTTTTTCCTTTGTTTTGTGCCACCCTTGCACTTATATGGACTGCAGGATCATGGAGTTGGGAACCATATGAATGATTGAACTGGCTTTCACTTTTTGCCTGACTGCTAGGTTTAACAGTGGATACAACAATCAGTGATACCCCGTACCTGTGACAACATCTGCCCATCTTCTCTGCAGGGCAAGTCTGGTCTCTCTACATTGCTTTATCCCAGCTACTGGAAGTGCAAAACATATGAATCAGAAGCATCTTCCTCCACAACTGCAGAAAGGGAGATCTTGAGCCTGAGGGCAATATTTGCTTTAAGATATTGATGTAATGTTTGCCTCCAATGTAATGGTTTTCATAAAATAACCATGCTTTGAGATCTTTGGCACATTATATGACTAATGAGGAAAAAGGTTAGAAAGTTTTAGTAACGATATTAAACCTTAAAAAATCATGAGAGAACTTAGCTCCATGCTGGCACTTTCTAGCATATCAAATGCATACCTGGAAGTCAGCGAAGTTACACTGACAGGTGATTTTTGGCTTGGCATTTTACTTCTGAAAGAAGCAATGAGTGTGTTCACTTCTTTAGATTCTGTAAGGTTATCGTTAGTCAGTTAAGCTTTGAAATGCTGTAAGATAAGAGATTATTTGAGCCAAAATGGAGTGCTCTGCAAGATTATAACTGTGCTTTAAACTGCGAAGGTAAGAAACTCTCAGGAGACAGTTCTATATCTATTCTGTTCACTCCATCAAGTACAGTACTTTAAATTTTCAAGATTAACAGTCTTCACCTACAAACTACTGAAGGACAGGAAACTTTTACAGATTCCTTTTCCAGTGTGTGTGACAGCATCAATGCGTTTGTCACTCTCAGCAGCAGTTTCTTCCTAAAACATTTTGACAGAATTGGGAAGCATTAAAATAATTTTTACCTCAACATTAAAAAAGTCTAGAAACAACTTGGTGTTTTTCCACTTTAGTCAAAGTATGAGTGGCAATACTTGCAGTACATTTCCAGGTCACATGTGCATTGTGAGTCTGAAAGACATCATTGGAGTTCTGAGAAGATGCTGAAGGTTGAGGTACACAGACTTGATCATTTTAAGTCAAACTCTACATTTGGACTGTTGCCACTGAAGTTGTTAGATGTTCTTGGGGTAATCGTGTTTTGCTCCAGACCTAAATAAAGTAAAATGAAGTAGCAGTCCAACCTGATCCATTTGTCATCTTTGAAATAATGAATGTGCATCGTTTTCGAGTAAAACCTGTTTGACAGGTGTATGTTGTCATTGCTACTGCAGGGCTATTAATTTAATTACAATTATCTATAAATCTTAAGTCTGTAACATTTGAATTTGCATGTATGTTCCCTACCATGTGTCTGTTTCTTTTTGTTTTGTTTTTTTTTTTTTTATCCCTTGTGGTTTGACTAAAAAAAAACATTTAAGGGATCAGTTAGCACCCACTCGTTTGCCTAGTAGATTGCTGCTCTGTATGGGCTGCAATAATAAGCTATATGGGAACTGAAACTACAGAGAAAGAACTTTTAGGATGAGAAAGGAGTTTTCAATGGAAGAGAAAAGAATTTTATACCTTATTGAAAAACCTTGTAATTTGAGAGCAGTGACTTTTAGTATAACAGAGCAACACTTATATACTTGTGGAAGACAAAATTCCCGACCCCCAAAGGCACCTTTCATTAGTGAGTAGGAGGGTGACCATAGCTTTTTCTATGCAGCAAGAGGATTAAATGAGTTTAAGATAAAAGATACTGTCTAAACTGTTGTCAGATGCTCCAAGTACAGACAAGGGTGGATTACTCTGATTTAGAGACACTCTTGTAGATCTTGGCATGTGAACATGGAAAAGAGACGCATATTGAGCTCGTTGCTCCTGGAATCAGAAGGGCATGGATAAATTACTTCAGAGGCTCTGATCAGTGTTGCTTTGAAGAACTGTGACAATCTAACCTCCACAGCCCCTTGCAACTGCTGAACTCCCTATAACCTTATGCAAAGATGATTTAAAGTCTGTTTCAGCTGCAAGAGAAAGACATTTAAATTACATTTCTTGAACAGTTTAATGTAGGCCTAATTTTTTAACAAATAGAAGAATTTATTGTGAGTTAGTATGTCCCTAGTTTTGCTCACAATATCTGGTGTTACTGTAAGTACTGTATGTACAGAAAGGTGTTACTCTATGTACTTTAGAGGTTAAATACAGAACTGATTTAGGATTACTGCTTTACTTTTAATTCATTCAACAGATGGAAAAAGGCAGAATGTACTTTTCTACTGAATAAATTGCAGATTGTATATGCTGGGATTATTTTTAACAAATGAAGCTCAAGTTCTAAAAAGTTTGAAAATTAGGTGAATGAAATGAAAAATACTAGAGGAATGTTTACTTTTTAAAAGGAAGTCAGAGAAAATGCAAATTTCACAAAATATTTCTGCAGTTGCAGTTGAAAGAAATATTGTAAAATTAAACTTCCACAACCAAATAAATAATAAAGGTTTGATAAGATATAATAAAACTAAACTGAAAGGACAGTAATTTGTTTAGGCTTATTGCATGTAATTTTTGAAATAGAAGATTAAAAGGGAAAATGAAGAACAAGGCAGCATGTGAACTCAGATTTGTGTCAATGTGAGTAAAGTTCTGTGGAGCTAAAAGCTTCTGAAATGCAATGAATTGAAATGTTGCTACATTTTTTCTGTTTTCATTATTGTAAATAGCAATCTACAACTTCAAATACCCTAGTCCCTTATGCTCAATCTGTTATTTGTTTTTTCTCATTCAAGCCAGGTTATAAAGTTTTATTGCCATATTCATTTATTTGTTTGTTAAATCTCCATTTCAAAAATATTAAGTGACACAAAGCAAAATTGGAAAGATGGTGAACATTCACCATTTTTCATTATGTCAATATGTATTGCAAATTAGCAGCTGTGCTTTTTACGACGTGTCCCCATAAGTAAGCAAAATGTAATGTGCACTGCCCTATGGAACAAAACCTTTTGAAAATAGAAAACAACAGATATAATTTCTTGGTCAGTGTTTGGGGGTGTTTTTTTGGGGTTTTTTTGGGTTTCTTTTCTGAAGGAAATTGTTGGTTTTTACTTAGTTTGCACTGTGACCCCTCTTCTGGGTAAAACCTTTGAGGAAAAGGAGGCAGGATGGTGTGGCAGGCTGGGTACCAGAAGCAGCATAGCTGTCCTAGCACATTAGGTGAGCCCGCACCGTGTCATGGTCTCCTGGCTTCCACAACCATCTTACTTGAGAGGAATGACATGTTCAAGCAAAAAGGGACTTTGGTTTGTAATGACTCCTGTCACTGACTGGCAGCACTGGTACCTGAGTAACTGATAGCATACAATCTGTCCAGAAGCTTGAGACGGGGACTCATAGTATAGAATCAAAGAGCAACGCTTTTCCAGTCTCACACAAGCTGAGCAAGTAGACACAAAGAAAGAGCGATTCTGACTGTCTGCATTTTCTAAAATAATGATTATGGAATTCACTGAATAATTAATCAATCTCAATCAGTCAGTCAAATAGTCTCAGGTAGATGAAAGGTCAGCTTGTTTCCCACCTGTCTCCTTCCCTGTTAGCCTATATAGTACTCTAGCGAGTGGCCTGACTGTCTGGCTCCTTAGGCTTACAGGACTGGTAGGAAAAGGCAATGACTGCTCACGTTCATCTCCCCATTCTGTTCTCCACCCCTCAATCTGAGAATAGCCCAACTAGTGGACAGGTTGCTATGAAGAGATTATTTAATTTCCAAGGCTTTAACCTTCCACACTTTTGCATCAGTGTTTTATGGTTACTATTCTGGTCCTGAGGTAAGAGACTTCATGGGGATCATTACCGAACTTCAGTATTGTTCTTTTAATTGCTGGCCCTCTCCCAGTTTATATTAATCATGCTAGTAACACATAATTTTCAATAGCTTGGGTCAACTGCACCTTTATTGCTATGTGCCCTGCTTAGTTATCTTTATTAATAACCTCTCATATTAGCTGTACTCCTCATTTTTCCTTCTTTATTTATACTATTTTGTAGTTTTGGATGATCAGCTCTTCTGCAATTGCACTTAACAATCAATTTCTCAGTATCTGAAACTGTGGTGCTTTGGAAGGTCAGGCAACATGGAAACTTTTACTGTTAGCTTTCCTGGTTATCAGTGGAGCCATTTTAAATTTCTGAATGGGAGGGCTGCTTCCACTGTGTCTGTTTTCCCCAACTCTGTGAAAACCTGCAGTTTCTTTAGTACAGTTTTGTAGTATCCTCTCCTTCTTCTTTGGATTTGGTGGCTTTTTAGAAAAGATTGCCCTTGGGTGTAGAGCTTCAAAAGCACCCAAGTCATTACAGACCCAATGGTTTTCAAGAGAAAACCTCTTGTAATAAAAATTCATCCCTCAGTGTTATTTTTGAAATTATGTCTTTGTCTTCAGGACTAACAAAATTGAAGGGATTAAGCAGGGCCATTCCTTGGCATTCCAGGCAGGAAAAACAGATGGTGTGTTTTTAAAAAAGATCGTTTTAGGACCTGTACACTGAAAGAATAGTTTTTCTTTATAGAATTATAAACATTTAATGCATTGGGTTTGCATATAATCACCTTATCTCCTAAACAGAATAGATTTTCATATTATTAAGAGTTCATAATCATTAAAGTAAATGTAGCATATAAAATTACTTCCCACCAACTGAGGTGGGTGGCAGACACAGCGGGGTGAAGTTTGTTACCTCAAAACTTGTAATCTCCCTCAGGGATCTAGGAGGGAAGTAACACACCAACATCAAACAGAACAATACAAAAGCATTGTGTGTCTTTCACATAAGCACACTTAGAGACAAAGTAATTGAATTGCTGAAGTTTTTGTGGCAATATTCAAACATTTTTTATTTTATTTTTTTATTAATCAGCATAAGTTTAATGGTTGGAACATAAAGAAGAATTCACTGCCTGTAGATTTCAGTGGCAGTTTTCCCCAGGGTATAATTGGTAGTGTTGGGAGATATTTTTTGTTTCATTTTGAACATACAAAGCCTGGCCCTACTTCTACTTAAGTCAAGGGCATGATTTTCATTAACTCTCTCCTGTGATAGCCTAGTTAAGCTCAGAATGAAGGAAATGATTACCAAGGTGCTTTCTTTAAAGAAATGGCTTTAACTGAGATTAAAAAAGCCTGACATCAACTATAAAACAATTTAAGATTAATACACATAAACTAATTTATTTCTCTCCATATGATAGATGTCCCTCAACATGGGAGGGACATGGAATATGGAACATGGAATAATTAGTGTAACAACTGGAGAACTTAGATATGCAGTACTGTGTTAGTAAAGGGCTTTATGATGATAAGTGAAAGAAAATTGTCTGGAATATCTTTTGAGAAACTAAGAAGTATATGGAATATATAGCACCCCTGAAGACATGCTAGAAGAACATTTATTGCCAACAGGAATTACTTGAATTACTTGAAAGAAAATCTTTGGACCATTATTGTGATTGATCAGCATAGTACACTACTTAAAATAATTTTTGTGTAAATATAATTATTGGAGCATAAGAAGCATTTTATTTGTTAGTAAGCCTTGTCAACAGAACTTAACATCTCAGGCAAATTTATCTGTAACTTATTCAGATCTGGGCTTGAATTTTGCAGTTTATAGAGAGAAATGGTAGTTTTTCTAGTCTTTCCCTCTTAACCAGGAGGGGTTTAATCACTGTTTACTAGACTTAGTTCAACACTGCCAATCTAGTCTGTTAAAATTGTTTCTTCTCTAGCTCCTGTTTTAAAGTAGTCATAAATATTCTTGTTCTGACTACTCAGTCTTGATTGTATGTTGAAAGAATGCCCAAGTTTCATCAGAAACTTTAATGTCAGGGGACCTGAGTACTCTTAAAATTCTCAACTATCCTGTACAACAGCAACCATTTCAAGGTTTTCATAAAGCCACATAAAGCAGCACTGCCTATTACAACAGCACAGACAATGACAAAACATTAGAAATACAGATCATGTGAAGGCTGGCAAAGTATTTTCAGAAGTGACTGTAGAGTTTTCATAACTTGATATAAAGTCAAACTACTCAAAACATACCAGAACATTAGCAGAAATTTAAAAAACAAAGCAAATATAAAGACTTGGAACTAAACCCAACCTAAATCTAAATATTCTATTTCTTTGCAAATCCAGACTGTTGGAACTTCTTATTTCCTGCAACAGCCAAGTGAATTTACCATGTGTGAAAGTAACTTGGGAGTGACCGTATGTACTGGACATCTGAGAATATATTATTTTAGACTTTATAGTCTGCATATCACATTGAAAAAAAAGCTCTAGGATTTCATTTGGACCGCAAATGTTTAATACTTATGTGTAAATAACAAGTTTAGGAGCTATTTAAGAATAGCTCATAGAAACCTGGATCACAGAATTGTTTAGGTTGGAAAAGACCTTTATGACCATTGATTCCAGCTATTAACCTGGCACTGCCAAGTCCACCACTAAAGCAGACGGTGACTCAACTACTTCCAGGAGAATGCTGTGGGAAACAGCATCAAAGGTTTTACCAAAGCCCAGGTAGACAGCATCCACAGCCTTTCCTCATCCACTAAGTGGGTGACCTTGTCGCAGAGAGAGATCAGGTGGATCAAGCAGGACCTGCCTTCCATAAACCCCTGATGTCTGGGCCTGATCTCCTGGTTATCCTGGACATATTGTGTGATGGCATCAAGATGATCTGCTTGCCCGGCACTGAGGTTAGGTTGACAGGGCTATACTTTCTCAGCTTCTTCCAACCTTTCTTGTAGATGGGCCTCACATTTGCAAAGTTTTAGTTGACCAGGACCTCCCTAATTAGCCAGCACTTCTGGTAAATGATGGAAAGTGGCTCAGTGGTACTTCTGCCAGCTCCCTCAGTACCCCTGGATGCTTCCCATCTGGCCCTATGGACTTGTGTGTGTCTGAGTGGTGTAGCAGGTTGCTGATCATTTTTATCCTTGGGTTGTCCCCTTTCATTCTGCTGCCATCCCTCTCTTTCACCTCAAGGGGCTATTTATCCTGAGAACTACTGCTCTTTCTATTAAAGACTGAGGCAAAAAAGGCATTAAGTACCTCAGCCTTTTTCTCATCCCTTGTCACTCTTTCCCACCCTTATCTGTTTCTTTAGCCCTCTTTTTGTTGCTGAGAAATTTATAGAAAAACTTTTTTATTGCCTTTTACTGCAGTCACCAGATTAAGTCTAGCTGGACTTTGGCCCTTCTAATTTTCTCTTTACATAACCTCACAACATCCCTGTAGTCCTGACTGTCCTGTGTTTTCTTCCAAGGTTTGTAAACTCTCCTTTTTTCTCTGAGTTCCAGACAAAGCTTTCTGTTCAGCCAGGGTGGTCGTGTTCCCTAACAACTGTTCTTTTAGCTCATGGGAATGGCCTGCTCCTGTGCCTTTAAGATGTATGTATTCATGCAAACTCATTTTCTTTAACATTTCTCATATAATACACTTTTACCCGTTTAAATAAGAGTGGCCTGATGTCCAGAACTGTTGATTTCTCATTGTTACTTTTGGGGGGTGATCAGTAGCTTCATTGCAGGGTCTACAGTAGGCACAGTCTTGTTTGAAAAGTTTGGCCACTCTGTAAAGTGTTTCTTTCTGCGTGTATAGCATCAGATCCTTAAGTGTGGTTAATATACCTTTCTCTTTAAAGTTCACTATGGTGGTTTACTTACGCTGCAAATCTGGTGTACAAAAGTGTATTTTGTTTTATTTGGGTTTTTTCTGACTGCAAATTTATCTTTGTATCTGGGATTGCCCATTCCTTTATTGGCTTCACTATGCAAGCAAAGATTTTGATTTGCTGTTGTTACGGTATCGCTGAATGTTCTTTCACTGAAGCTGATTTCTGTTGAAAGTAATTGAAGGGTTTTGGAGGGTTTTTGTGTCTGTGAAAAGTAGTAAGATTTAATATAATTATATTAGCTAGAGTTTAAATGTTACAGTTTTTAAATTAGCAGTAATGAATATGTTAAAATGAATAGGTGATGTATGCTTTGTGAAACTGCGGCTTAGAGAGCTTCATCTTCGTTGTAGCTGACCCACATAAAAGTCCTGTTCCTGAACATGCTAGATTAGGAGGGAAGAGAGAGGAATTATTTTTAAAACAGGATTTGCTGTTCCCTGCTAAAGGGAAGTGCCCTACATCTGTCTCTGCCAGCAAAATTCAGGCTCAGCAGTTTGATATGACACTAATTTACTTGCAGAGAGATTTATAAACCTTCATAAATAGCAGAACAATATGATTAGATAGTACTTCTGTTGATTCAATTACAACAGAGGTTTAAATATACTACGAAAAAAATCAAATGGCCCAAGCTGGAATTAAGCTTTCTAAATGGAATGGGGGAAAAAAACCAACAGTGATGAAAAGAAACAAAGAATTTCTGCTGTAATCAAGCAGGAAAACCATTTCTTAAGCTTTGATGGATATATTGGATTAATAGTTGGAAATCTGGACCGCGCATCATTCTTCTTTGAGATGTAGATTTCGTTTATAACTTTAGTGAATTGTTTTAAAAATTATTTATTTCATTTTTCGCAGGCCATTTGCATTTTTTCATACAGATTGGGCTATGTATGGATCATGCCCTCAGAAAAGTACCCAGAATACTGTGAGGAGTTTTTTGGTAGTGACATATCATACTTTCATTCCCTTTAATGTGCCATGTCAGCAGTTCTCTGACCATGTCTCTTTTTAAGCTGAGCAAGGCAGGAGTTACAAACTAACAGCCAGCACATGAAACTGTTTGGAAGCTCAGCTATATCTTACAGATATGATGTGCCTCTTGTTCTTTCTCTTCTTTGGACAGTTTCCTGTGAGAAGCAAGGGTTCTCTACTGAAATGAATGGGGACAATTTATATCATTGTAAACTTCAGCACATGGCTCAGCACCGGGTTCTCTACTGAAATGAATGGGGACAAATTATATGGTTGTAAACTTTAGCTTATGGCTTAGCACCAATCTTCAGTCAAAAATCTCCGTTGGACAATGATTTATTTAGGAAAAAGTTTTAAATGCCACTATATAAAGGTCAGTTCTGCACTTTTGCTCAGCTATTTGTTTGGAGAAATTTACATATATGTACATATTTGCACATAGAAAATTTTTTCCATATTTTTCTGGAAGAACATTTTTTAAATGCTTATTCAGGTTTCTTTACTAAAGAAAACGAGTATTGAGTGCTATCAGTGGGTAGAGAAGTTATTTAAAAAGTTGAATACCTGTATTTCAACCCTAACAGTAACACATATTCAAATGCACATAATATTTGGTCCTGTCATTCCAAGAAGTACAATGTTTTTCCTCAGCCCACTGTCAGATTGCTTTTTCCTGTTCTGTCCAATAAAAATTAGCTGTTTGAGCAATGATGCTGGATTACAGCACAAACTTAGGTATAATGTACTCTGCCCTATACCTTGGAGTCTAAAGCAAAGATCAAGAGAATTTAGTGTGTCTATTTTTTGGAAAAAGCTCATGTCCGACCCCCTTTTTTTTAGATGATTGCTTCCCAGTGAATATGAAACTGAATTAAGAATAGTCTTTTGAACCCCTAACACTTATGTCCTTTTTAAAATAGTTTTTTTTGGGTTTTGATTCTTTTGTTTGATGCTTGGATTTCTTCTGGCTTTGTGGGTTAGGGTTTGTTTGTTTCATGTCTTGGTTTTGTGTGGTTTTTTTATTATTATTTTTGGAGGGGAGTGTTTTTGTTGTTGATGGATTTGGTTTTGTTTGGGGGTTCGTTTTGTGATTTAGTTGCTTTTTGTTTTGTTTTGTTCTTTTCTTGGAAAGGGAGAATTAGAAGGAGGAGGGGACAAGCTGTTTACCTGGGTTTTAGTTCCATTTGTTTATTCTTTATAATTTGAGTCATTAATGACTTATGGAATGTCTTGGATATGAATACCTAAACTGGATGATACATAAAACCTTTGTAGATGTTCCATTGAGAGATTCAATGAAGGTAGCAGTGTATTGATGTGTGTTGTTCTGAAGTATGTTTAGCTGCCAAATACTTTGAGTAACTACCTCTGAAGAAACAATTCCTTCCTGATTAAAGACTAAGGAGAACAGACTTAAGAAGGGAAGGCTAGAGGTTTAAAATTAAAATTATTTTGCAGTGTCTTTAACAGTAAGACTTAAGGATGAAGAAAACATTTTTGCTATCTGAGGTTATTTCATGCTGAGCAAAGTGTATGTCAGTAGTTTATTGAGACTCATGCATATGTGTATCTCTATGGTGTAATAATGAATTAATTAATTTAATTAATTTACAAAGGTGTAAGAAGTTCTTTGTGGTGCATTCTTGATTGCATCTGTAGGCAAGCAGAGAAAAGCAACTGGATCTGAAGACTTTACTTGCAAACATGTTCTTACAGGGTTTGAAGAGATTTGAAGTTAAGTCAAATATGCTATTTCTGGAAATTTTGTTTACGGGTACCATTGTCTACCAGTCCTATTAGGGATTATTCTTATAGCAGTGTAAGGATTCTTCTTAACAGTGCTTTCTTATACTACGATAGTGATAAAGAGCCTTGGGCTGAGTTGGTGGAGAGGGAAAACATCCTCTTTTAGTTGTGGATTTGGGATCTTGTGTGCCACTGTTTCCACTGAGGTCTTACTGCAAGTAGTAAGCAGTCAAATCTTGATGGAGCAGCACAGGCCACTTTTCTGAGGCTGTTAAGGTTTGCAGTAGCTGCTGGTTGCTGCCAGGGGGTTACTTAGCTGGCAACAGACCTGTGCTCGTTTGTGCTGGAAAAGCTCTCCAGAAACCTCCTGCACCTGGAGACCTTCAAGCTTGCACAATGAACAATGGTTGCTGTACAACTACTATTAGAAAGAAGCATCTGATTACCCTGACAGCCACTCTAAGTGGTAAGAGAGAGACCAGCATATCTTCATTTTGGATATACTCTGAGAGACAGTTCCCTGCGGATTTCTTAAGTTGTTTTTTAATTTTCCTTAAATTTTAACAGGGATTATTTAAATATGAACTTACTTGATATTTGAAAATGTGGAGGCATTTCTCCTGAGGGGAAATCTAGTTGGTGTAGTTTATTTCTCCAGTTTTCTGACTGCATCTTTAGAGGAAAGGTAGCATAACTGGTTAGGAGCATCAAAACTCTGAACCCTTATCTGGGCTCTGGAGAAGATTAATGCAGTCAGAATTGAATACAGAAAAAAGTGGTTGTTTTGGAGAGGGTAGGTAGGCTGGAGACCCTTCTTTCTGGTTGAGTCCTTACTCTGAGCCTGTGTCTATTTACATCAAAGATGTTTTTAATAACATTTAACTGTTGACTGCTGTTGCATCATCAAACTCAGCAATGAAATATCCCATCAGACCTAAGCAAAATGCCAGCACGAAGTTACCAGTTGTCGGGAAATGAATTAAGGGGGCCTGCATTTTCTTTAATAGTTGATCAGTTTCCTGAAAAAGCCAATGGAAATCCCACCAATCCTCATTCTGCTTTGGTAGAAACCATAACATTCCAGTAAGTTTGCAGAAGCCATTGAATGAAGACTCTACAGAACCAAATGCTATTCCTCATAAAAAAAATAAAAATTAGCCTTTCATCATAAATGATCTTATGTAAAACAGTTTAATTACTTGCAGAGGAAATCCTATTTTTCTGATGTAGTTATCTGCAAGAAATATATTTACACACAACTTGTATAGTAACTAAAACTTACTGTTTTGTAGGAAAACTGAGTTCTTTAATACACTTTCATTAAGGTGTTTGGCTTGTTCCTTTTTTTTTTCCTTTTTAAAACGCCACACCCTTTCTGTGAAGTATTCCCCAATATGTCTGGGAATATATGCCCAAAATGTTCTCATATTCTTTGCAGTCAGAAGAGTTACAGTTAATTTTTTCAAATTAGAAAATGAAAATACAGACATGTAACTTAGAAATATGAAGATATTTTCTTAGATACAATCTATCATTTGAAGGAAAAGAAGGAACTTTTTGGTATTATTTTGTGTTGTAACTCTAACTGCAAGTATACTGAGAGGAAACAACATCCAGAGGGGATAATACTAAAGCAATGGTTATAGATTTCCAGAATAAAGATTTCTGCTTCCAGCAAAGTCAGGATCTTATTAGGTGATAAAAATATCCATAATTCGAATTTTATCTTTAACAACACAGAAGACAAAAACTCAAAAAGCCCCTAAAACCCTCTTCCAATTGCATCTTTTGTACAAATAATAGAGTGTAAAAGGGTGGCCAATAAAGTATAAAACTATGCATTTTTTAATTCTAAAGAGTTATTTTCTATATAACTTCTTTCCAAGTTGCATAGAAGTATATAGCTAGTGATGAGATAACTTATTCTTTCAAACAAAAACATTTTAATGGCAGGCAAGAGAGAACAACTTTACAGCTTTGCTATATTCATGTCCTGTAATGTTTAAGAGAAAAATATAAACAACTAATTATTCACTCAGTCATGTGTATACCATCAAACCAATCCTTTGCAGAAAGTAGCTGAATTAAATGTTGCTTGTTTGAATGCACTTCTGTCTGTCACAAAAGAGGGTAGAAAAAAAAAAATCCTGAAGTGTTGAAATATCTCCTTACTTTGAGAAACACAACATAAATCAAGAGCTCCAGTTTATCTTTCAGTAAATGTAAACACATAAAAGATTCAGAAAAGGTTTGTTTTGAGCAAACTTCACAAAACTTTCTTTGAACTTTCAGGGTTCAAACGTTTAACTGTATGTCAGAAAACTTTTGTGACAGTGACTGACCCCACTTCTTTCCTGTTCCCTTTGATACAAGATATAATCCAATAGACTTTTTTCTATTAAAAAAAAATCTTAGTCTTCTTTGACATGCTGGACCTTTATGTCAGAAAGCTGTGACACTGGGCTCTGGGACTGCTATTTTTAGTCTCTCAGTATGTTTGGAAGAGGAAAATTATAATCTTGAAATTATCTGTAGGGTTTGAGCTACAGAAGGATGCAGCAAAAAACCGTCCATTTACATTTCCCAGCATGGACAACATAGATACACGGGTATGTAAGAACACCACTGTGAAAAGAAAAGAAACCAAGTTTAAACTGGAGACTCAAGACAAAATTATAATAGTTTCTCTCGACAGCTGGGAGCCCTGGCCTGATTTCCTTATGAGATCCTGCTTACACGCATCATATCTTGTATCTCAGGTTGCCGTCCTTGGAGAGAGTACCTCTCAGCAAAGTTCATGTTAAATTTTCTGTCCAATCCACATGGATCCTTTTTTTTCCCCTGCTCCTCTTATCTTCACCCCATTTCTTCTGCTTCACCCCATTTCTCCTGTCTCTATTTCATTCAGGCAAAAGAGCAGTATTAAACTTGAATAAATCAAGGATGAATTCATGTTTTTTGAATAAGTAGATATTCTGCTGACAGATGGATCTCTTCAGCTAATTGATGATTTTCCAGTTTATTAAAGGTAAGCCCTCAGAACTCCTTCATCAAAATGATGATGTTCTCCATTCACACAACTTTCTTACTGAAAAATGCTATTGCTAAAAACACTGCAGTGAATTCAGGGTGTTGGGCACTATTACTAATATTTGTTCTGAGATGTGATCTGTCAGCAACAGATTCTTTAGTATGTTAATAGGTTTTAGACTGAAATTCAAAGTGCATTTTTAAGGAGTATCATAATGGCCACAAACACAGCCAGCAAGGAGTATTTAAATGTTTGACGCTTAGCTGCATAGAAGCAACATTACTTACATATCTGTATACACCTGAAGGTTTGCATGCAATATATTAAATTGGAAGACTAATTGCTTAGCTTTCATTATTCATATTTTTGCAGTGAACCTCACAGAGAAATTATGCCTAGTTTTTTTTTCTGTATTTACAAGTTGTAGAATTTAGTTAATTAAACTAAATATCTATGCTCAGTGACTCGCCTCTAATTTACTGCAACATTTGCAATGCATTTATTGGGTTCCAGGGCATTTCCCTTAGAGCATATTAATTGGGCAAGAGCACCTCTGAGTTCCTGTGTAGATTCTGAAAGCCACTCTGTGACCAAGGTGTTATTGTCTCTTTGTTAAACACCTGAATTTGTTTCATTCACCTGTCATTTTTCTCTTTATTTTTGCATTCCAAACAAGCTCCAGCTGCACACCTCATAGGCTGGTGTTATAAACAGACACTTAAAAAACATTTTGGAATTCACAAGGTGATTAAATATTTTGATGCGGTTACCTCATTGTATTTAAAATCTGTGGTATGTAAGGTTGTGTAGTAACGCATTAAGATAGTTTGTACAGAATTAGCTGTCCACTTTTCCTGTTACCTTTGACAGAATAGAAATATGTATGATTCACTAAGCTGGAAATCAGTGTAGCACACTCTGTGTGTTACAGTACATCACAGAAGGTGCAGTTCACATGAGTGTTAGGTACTACCACCAAAAGTTCTTTTCATACTTACATTCAGTTATTGAAAAGGGGCTATCTTTTTTTGTTGGTATTGTTGGGCTTTGAAAGCTTTCTAAACTTTTCTCTTGAGAGAATTCTGTCCTGTTATTATTCTTCCTGCATTTCTACATGCCATACTATGATTCGCACAGAATTTCATGGCTTTTTTTTTTTCATTTTATCACATCTATGGAAGAGTTGAATGGAAAAAGTTTTCTGGGCTAGGCTGAAGATTGCAGGTATTGAAACGGCCATTTGAACAGCACTTAAACAGTTAAATCCAAAACTGTGGTCCTGGAAACCCTGCTGAAATATTGCCTAATCCCAAGAGGATCTGAACTGTAAATGGACCCTAATTTGAACTTCATGGAAAATCTTCTTGTATCTTGACAGTGACATCTTCCTGTCCAACTCACCTGATGACTCAATCAGGAAAAATACCCATGTCCTTCTCAGACCTATACAGAGCTCAGTTTCATGTAAAATGTAGTAATGGTCAACTATCACCAGGGAAAAAAAAAAACGTTAGAAATAAGAGAACATTTTTGCCTGAGAGTTGTCTAAAAATCTAAGACATATTGCTTGCAAAATTTTGATGTATTTCTTTGTCAAAATTAGTTGTAGTTAATGAAACAAAAGAAATGAGAATTATAAACTTAGAGGTAACAATGCTTGACATAGAAATTCTTTCCTGATTATTTCAAAAGCCAGGCATACTTTCGCCCAACACCATAACAGGACCATTCAAGTGCTTCCCTTGGGAGAAAAATTCTGTAGTGGTTTAGCTCTCTTGAGATGCAAAAGAAACTGTATGAAGACTTCAGATGCAGAAGGACTTTTTTTCCCTGAACTAGTCTCTTGTTACAGTCGTCTTGCAGTCTTGCTGCAGGTATACTAACAATGTAAACTACATTTCCATGCTTCATGTGGCAGTTTTGCCTTTGGATAGTCACTATACTTTTTCTAAGCAGCTGATGAATTCAAGCAGCCAGCTGTATTCGCTGAAGTAGACGAGGTCTCACTAGTGTGGCTGTAAGCAGAATTTGACCGATAAAATGGTCTCTTTCTTCTCTGCAATATTGCTTGCGTCTGCTGGTGACAGGGTTGCTTGTTTTATCTCAGTGCTTTTATCTGTTCTACTCTCCAGTAAGACCCTTCTTCCAAATGGCTCCATGCTTCCAGGCATATTTTAATAATTCATCACAAAAAGCTAGAGTAAGCAAGATAAATAACACAGCATGATCTATGGCTGTGCCTCAAAGGCAGGAAGCACAAATCGTGTTTAACCACATAAACATCAAGCTCTCATCTCACTTTACAGACAGTGAGGGAGCAGTACACTTGGTAAAAAAACCCTGCTAATCTATAAACACCTGACTTAATATAAAAAAAAGGAGAAGAAATGAATGGGAAAGTTCATAAAATAAATGGTAATTATTCAAAGGAAACATTATTCAAAAATATAAAGATGCATTCATGCACGTAACAGTTTTTTAAAAAATTATTCCTATAGAGCCAACTAAATATGTCAGTGGTAAATGCCAGCTCCATTTCTCTTATATTGTATTTTTTGGCTTTCTGTGAAGAAAAACCTCAATAATTATTTAAGGTCTTTGTTAAAACTGAGGACTCTGCATGTTATTTAGGATTATTTGGACTATTTTTGTAGAAGTGGCTCATAAAAATATACCTGACCCTGCAACTACTTGACAGTTAAGTTCGCTTTCTTTGTCCTCCTTCCCTACTTGCTTCAAAGACCCTATCCATTCACCTTCCCAACTTCTCCAAGTTCTTAGCAAATTCTAACTTCTATACATGTCCCCACAACTACTAGCTCTTCCTCTAAATTTTCTTTGGTGATACAGAGAGTCTATCCATTCTATTACAGAAATATCCATATTTCTAAATATTTATCAGAATAATTGATAAAATATTCATGTGTTCACTGTATGCTCCAGGGACAGCAAAGACATAAGCAACCCCAAATACCTAGCAGTGGGAAGTGAAACTATAAAATGGCAATGTGTAGAGGAAAAGAGGGCAGCTTTTTGGGATACCCAGTGGGAAAAAAGAGTGGCAGCTTAAAATGTTCATAATAGCATTATCTTCTGCTCTATGCCTTCTGTTCCAGCTTAGGGATGAGACAAGAGGATTAGGAACCATGGAGAGAGCAGGGAGATAAGGTTCACTCTGCAGACACCAGGGAACAAACTCTGGCTATGATACAAATGCACCAGGAGATGTGCCAGAAATGTCCAATAGCCTCACAGATCTTTAAGCTCACTGGCTTTTCTGGGACTTTTCTTCTTTCTTGGAGATTTGCAGAAACTTTCATTCTCAACAGTTCATCAGAAATCTTGTGCCACGTCTTAAAAGATTCCTTTAACTTAGGCATTTGTATACAGCAATTTTGCACTCTGAGAATCTCTTTCTCTTCAAATGACTCTTTTCCTTTGGCTGCAACTACATTATTTGCACCTTTCTCTTCGTATTCTGTATTTTTTCCTGTAATTCTTTCAGTTTCATGAAGTTCCATTCATTTGTACTACAGATTACCCACAAATTGAGCCATTGGCTCAAGATACAGGACCGATCAAACAGCTGCTTTTATGTATATTTAAATAAGAATGATAGTGTAGTGATAGAGGATCAATAAAGCTCTGTTCATTCACCAGGATTCTTGTTCTCTCCACAGCTTAAGTTGTGTAGAAAAATCTGTGATTCCCATGGACACTCCCACACTGGCAGTCGAGAGGGCTTGATATAGGTGAAGAACAGCCATGATGAGAAGGACTTGGGTGCTGGTGGATGAGAGTTGGACATGAGCTGGCAACATGCACTTGTATTCCAGAAACCCAATTGTATCCTCGGCTGCATCCAAAGCAGTGTGGCCAGCAGGGCAAGGGAAGGAAGGGATTCTGCCCCTCTGCTCTGTTCTGGTGGGAGCCCCCCTGGAAAACTGCATCCAGCTCTGGGGTCACAGGAAAGCCATCAACCTACTGGAGCAAGTCCAGAGAAGGCCACCAAGATGATCAGAGGGCTGGAGCCCCTTTCCCATGGGGAAAGACTGAGACAATTGGTATGGTTCAGTCTGGAGAAGAGAAGGCTGTAGGATGACCTAATTTCAGCCTTCCAGTACCTGAAAGGAGCCTACAAGAAAGATAGAAACTATTTTAAAGGGCATGTGGTGACAGGACAAGAAGGAATGGCTTCAAACTGAAAGACAATAGGTTTAGATTAGATAATAGGAAGAAATTTCTTTACTATGAAGATGGTGAGGCATTGGAACAGATTGTTGAGAGAAGCTGTGGTTACCCCACCTCTGAAAGTGTTCAAGGCCAGGCTGGATGGGGCTCTGAACAGCCTGGTGTAGTGGAAGGTGTCCTTGCTCATGGCAGAGGGGCTGGAACATGGTGATCTTGAAGGTCACTTCCAAGCCAAATCATTCTATAACATCATTTAAACAGTATGAATTTGGACAGCGCCCAGAGGGGTTAACGCAGGGTGAATGTTTCCAGCAGATTTTTTTTTACACTTTGGTGATCTTACTTGAGAGAGCCAAGTATTCTTATTGATCAGTAGCCATATAATATACAGTATTAATCATGTAACTACCAAATATAATAATTGCTGAAGGAAGTTGTATTGTGTTTGCATGGCCAGGTTTTGGTAGCAGGGGGGCTACAGAGGTCATTTACATGCCTAAAGATTTTTAGCCTTTTTCAGATTTGTAGCTTTGTAGATTTTTAAAATATAGTTGCAGAGCTTCAAGTGCTTTTCCTGTCCTCTCTCGCAGTTTAGCTATGTGTGCATATAGCCATATTTGTGCACCTGAAAGATTTCATTAAAGAATTCCTTTTATCTTACCACTCTTAATATTGTTTGGAAAGGTGCTGTCTCTTGATTCCAGGCAACAGTTTCTGTGAGAAGCTGCCAGAAGCTTCCTCTATGTCCAGTAGAGCAAATGCCAGCCAGCTGCAAGACTGACAAGCCACTGGTCAAGGCTGGGCCAATTAGAAATGATGGTACCCCGCCTGTGATNAAGTTACTGCACAGATGTAATTGTGGCTAAAGATGAGTGGGGTGAAAATACATGAGAGGAACAACTGTGCAGACACTAGCATCAGTGGAGAAGGAGAGGCGGGAGGTGCTCCAGGCACCAGAGTTGAGATTCCTCTGCAGCCTGTGTAGTGAAGGCCAGGCTGTGCCCCCCTGCGTCCCCCTTGTGCTCCTACAGCCAATGGAGGGCCACAGGGATCCAGAGATCCACTGGCAGCCCATGGAGGAGGCTCAGGCCAGAGCAGGCGGATGCCTGAGAGGCGGCTGTGGTCATGTGGGAGGCCTGTGCTGGAGCAGGCTCCTGGCAGGGACCTGCAGACTAGTGGAGAGAGGAGCCCACATTGGAGCTGGTTTCCTGGAAGGATTTGTGACCCCGTGGGGAACCCACCCTGGAGCAGGCTGTGCCTGAAGGACTGTACGCCATGGAAGAGTGACCCACACTGGAGCAGTTTGTGAAGAACTGTTGCCCGTGGGATGGACTGGAGAAACTCTTGGAGAACTGTTTCCCATGGGAGGCACCCCACACTGGAGAAGGGGAACCTATGTGGAATGAACTGACCACAACCTCCATTCCCTGTCTCCTTGCTCTGCTGGAGGGAAGGAAGTAGAGCCCAGGAAGGAGGGAGGAGTGGGGGGAAGGTGTTTTTAAGATATATTTTACTTCTCATTATCCTGCTTTCATTTTGTTAGCAATAAGTTCCATTAATATCCCCAATTTGAGTCTGTTGTGCCCGTGAAGGTATTCAGGGCACGAACTCTCCAGCCAGGGTCAACCCACTACTTAAAAATATGCATTTGACAGGGGGTTATGTGAATGTGTCTATTGTCATTGTTACCTTCTCTGTGCTCCTTTTGTAACAAAAAGTTCCTCTGGCATATTACAAGTCCCATCCTCCTGTGTCTCCTCCATCTGCAAAACAAAATGGACAAACTCACAGGACTTGGGACAGAGGAACAGAAATACTTTTACCAGATTTTTCCAGAAAAGATTGCTTTTCTGGTAAATTGTGCTTGGTGTGAGAAGAAATCTTTAGTTAATATTTTATGCAGTAGCTAAATTCTTTCCCTGATCTGTTTCAGATAATTAAGTGCTGCCTATAATGTAAGATATGGGATTAGACAGCAGGTGTTTGCTTTGGGTAGTCATAAACTCTTTCAAAAGACTTTGAAATACCAGTATCAGTTAAAAAGTCTTAGTGGGAAGTTAGCTACTGTGGAGATTGAATGGAAATTTTCAATTCAGTGCCTTTCTTCAAAGAATGATATCAGGTTACCATGCAGCTGTGACAGAAGATAGTCAACTGGATGTCTCCAAGAGGTACACATCCTCTTCTGATGTCCATGTGTACTGAAATTATGCTCTAACACCCTGTGCTGTTTTCAGGACAGCGCTGGTTTTGTCAGACTCCTTATCCCTGCATGCACAACATACCCACCAAGGATTCTGCTTGAGGCAAAACCATTCTGCATTTGGGTTTTTCATCTCTTCCCCTGGCAAGCCTTTCCTAAATTTCTTATGCTTTTTGTTGGTCCTACTCTTATCATGTTAATTTATTCTTTTCTTCCTTACTTTCCATACTTCTAAGGAAAGATTTTAGCTTTTCAACCATCTGAATAATTGCTAAGAGAAGGAGTGGTTATTGCACATTAAACATCCAGATGAAATGAGTTAGGAACAGACATTATCCGATGGAAGAGATCTAAAATTTGTGAAATGATTAAATTTAGAGAAATTTTACTAAAAATTTTAAAAGAAATTAGCTAACATAAAATGAATGCCCAAAATATGCTACATCTTTAATGTTTTTCCAAGCGTATGATGTGCATAATAGTTTTGATAGTTAACAAATTGCTATTTGCTAGCTCTTTAAGGAATATACATATACAAATATATATATGGATTATTTCCAAGAACTAGGAAATATTTACAGTGGTTTACATACAATATTTCATATGACCAATTCTTTCCTTTTTATCTGTGATATTCTCAGAAAAGGTGCATTTTATTCTGGTCAATTGTCCTGCTGACTTACCTGCAAGATCATGGTAGAATAACTGATCAATACTAATGCACATTTTAGTGACGATACCATCAGCAGAAAGGAACCATAGGCAGTCCTTGATGCTATAAAATGTTGACTTGAATACACTTATGTGATACTGCAAGTTTATGATGGAGTTTCTAAAGTTTTTTATGTCTTAATAGCATATTGCTTTTTACAGCACTGCTAGTTTTTACCCCAAGTGGATATAAGAAAGAAGACACTTTAGACTATTCTTTAAAATATGTAAAAAAAACATGTTGAAACTTTTGGAAATTTTCAAAGAGGTTTTTATAGAGCACAAAACAGGAGCAAGCACTGTGGAAAATAGCCCTTTTGTTGGGAATATCTCATGCAGTTCTGTAAAGGTACTTAGTCTGTTTCTTCTTGTTTTCATCACCTCCTGTGTGGTCCTTTTTGTAAAATTAATTGCAACAGAGAGGTAATCCAGATTAGTGCTGATCTTTTACACATAGACTGCTACTCAGTGTGTAATTTTGCAAGAAATAGTGGTGAAAATATTTTACTCGTTGTTTTAACATTCCAGTGTAACAATGCTGTTATAAAGTTACAAAGAAAAACCAGTTTTGTTCCAATCCACATACATTGCTATGCAAACATTGTTTTTGGTGATCTGATTTTCATTTTGCCTTTAAGAGCTGGGAAGGAGGGAGGGGTGAGGGAAAGGTGTTTTTAAGGTCTTATGTTGCTTCTTATGATCCTGCGCTGATTTTCTTAGTAATAAGTTCAATTAATATCCCCAAGCTGAGTCTGTCTTACCAGTGATAGTATTTGGTGAGTGATTTCTTCTGGTCCTTAACTCATGAACCTGTTATATTTCTCTCCCCTGTCCGTTTGCAGAGGGGAGCCATAGAGAGGCTTTGGTGGGTGCTTGGCAGTCAGCCAAGGTCAAGCCACTACAGCTACTTCTATAAATAAACAATCATTTCTGTTGTTTTAATTCCCCAGATCGATGACTGTCCTTCACATGCATTACTGTTCATTGACAGTTAGGATGGGACTCGATGCCAAAGGCTGACTCAACACTCAAAAAGTGAGGAATCGCATTTTCTAGATCACTGTATCTTTTATTTTCTACAGAAGAGCCAAGACGACCACCCTCAACCAGACATTTGACTTTCAGTCATCAAAATTTCACTGAAATATCTCCCAGGCACAGCACAAAACTTGCATTCTTGTGGCCTTTCAGGCTTTTAGTTTCAAAGCTGGTCCATTCTATGCAGTCTGTTAAGAATTCAGCTATGAAGAAGGGATTTCTTTATAAGTTTGAGCTCTCCTAATTAGGAGTCCAGTCCAGTGGAAATGAGTCCAAGTAAGAGTGTGGGTGAAACATGTGAAGGCGCACAGACCACACAGCTGCTCTCTTGACCAGACTGTTTCAGAGTCTGTCCGACAGAGACATTATTCATGGCAGGTAGCAATGCACACACAACTGAAGTGCCATTTCTGATTTCATCTTTTCTAAGCATTTGGTTTTGACAGTGATATTCATAAGGTGATTTTTATGAGTTTTAGATATTGTGCTGGCATGATTTTTGCAAAGAAATTGATTTGATGAATTTTCTGTTTTTCCAAGAAGCAGACATTTTTTTACATCAAAAAGAAAGTTGATATTCTCAAGCTGGCCATAATAATAATAATATTTACCTAAAGAAAAGGCCAGTTTTTAAAGATCATGAAATCAACACTACAGCTAAGCATTGACTTTTATGACAATTGCAAAAATATTCTGAACATGGCAGGTTTTATTTTTATTTCTGGTCAGTTTCTTTCACATTATAGCTTACTTTGACTTTATGTAAATAGTGCCAAGCATAAAAGGCAGTTACTAACATGGTGAAAAATGTTTCTTAATTTAGTACCTTCCAAGAGATTGATTTGGATGTGTCTACGCATTTTATTAAAGATAATGGCACCAATGTCTCTGATGCTGAAATTAGTTTTGGAACAATATTCAAGTACTTTTTAGAACACCTTATGATCATCTCTCTAATTGTGTTTCTCCATTGCTTGGATGAAATGTCAAATATTATATGCACGTGTTCATGCTGTAAATCTTTGATTATTTTACTTGTTTATTTGATGGTCAGAAGACATGAATCTAGTTCTATTTTACTATGCTTTTATTACCTTGCCACACCAATCGCAAAGGGATATATCTGTTTCATCATTTTTCAAAAGGTTAATGTGACCATTAATCTCTCTTGAATGTATGCTACGCACAATATCTGTTTTACTGCATACCCGTTACAGAACCAAAGCTTTGCACGTGATCAAACCCAAATAGATTATCTTTCCTCTCATCTTCTGAAGACCCCTTGTTTGTCTGAAAACTTAATGTAACTATTTTGTTATAATCCCTTTAGTATTTTCAGTGAATTAGCTACCAAGTACTGTAAGAGCATCTAGATGACAGAATAAATAGATATGTACATTTCCTTCTCCACCAGCCATAGCTTAGTTTAAACTGCGCTAGCAGTGAAGCTACTACAGTGGAAGAGACTTCTAATTTGTAGACTCAACTCTTGATATTTCTTTGAAGGCAGAAACAGGATTTACAGTTTTCTTCATTAATAATGGTGTCTCAGAGGAAAAAAAAAGGTTTTGCTATGTGGAAGGTTGGCAGATGCCAGAAACCCTCAGATAAGGCTCTTCCACAGTCCATTTCCATCTGTGGGCATGCAGCTCTGTTTCTGAGTTATGGAAAATGTTGTAAGTCACCTGAGGTTATCTGTGCAGGTGAGATAGGGAGCTGCTGCGGTAGGTGGTGTGAAGACCTGGAGGCACCTTGTAGCAATGTAATGGGTGCTATCTGTAGAATGCCTGTTACCTGCAAGAATGTATTTAGTTTATGGAAAATCCATCAGTGGGTGCTGGAGATTTGGCAAGAGACTAGCCAAATAAATAAATAAAAACTGGCCCTACGGAGCACCAAAGGAACTATGGTGAATTTGGAAGGGAGAACACTCTCCAAAGAAGTAAGCCATAGGTGCAGATATTTGCAAGATGTAATGCACAGAACTGCGTGCTGCCTCACAGATGGGACAGCTTAGGGGCAGGGTATGGTTTAATCATGGCTGCGTGTGGTAGCCACACGTTTATGGACTCTGCTGCGAGGATTCTACAAGAGTGTCTGCTTTTCTGTTTGTGTACAGTTGTAATCCTTTGGACCCCAGCTGGCTCGTTGTCAAACCAGTGCAGATGCTTTCTTATCTTACTTTCCAGCAGTAGTATTGTGCTTAAATCATCTACTCTGTAGATGCCTTGCAACACTGACAAGAAAAACCTTATCTATTCTTGCTTAGGTAACCACTGGCAATGACAAAGCAATGTGTACATTACTTGTTTTGCAATCTTTTCTTCACCTAAGTATTCTGTTTCCATTGAAGTGTAAGTAATACTTGGTTTTACATTGACCGTGTGAGCTTTTGAAAATAAGACTTACAAATACTTAGATCTATTTAAATATGTTTACATCTAGGTGGGACTTGTTAAAGGTGTAGGAGAATCACAAAAATACTTTACTCAGGAAGGAGAAAATAGCACAGTTGATCTATAACTGACAGATAGTACCAGCCAAAATAATGTTGTTCAGGTTTTCCTATTAGAAAGCTCGGCTGGCAAAGCCTACTTTTAAGAACAAGAACCACGTCAAATACAGCATCTGCCATTCAGATTTGGAAGGCACCTCAATACTCACTCTGGGATGTTGGACTGGCTTGTCAGTTTACAAAAAAAACAGCCAAGCAATTGCACTATGTATTACTATAGTCTTAATTAAATATAATGAAAATATTCAGATATTCAAAGTGATTTTTTTAGCAAGAGCCATACGTGTGACACTGAGCAAAAGATTCAACTCTTGAGGCTCCTTTCCAAATCCAGCTTGTTGTATTATCTTCTCTTATAACTTAAAAACAGGAAGGATCCTTCCTGTGCTTTTCAGCATTTTAGTTGCTTTGCAAGCATTGTAAGCATGATATGCCTGCATATCCATAAACACAAATGGGAGGATGTCATCAGCATTTTCAGCCTTATTTATTACCAAGAATGTCACAGGGATTTGTGAACTAAGTAAGTCTATATTATGAGTAAACGTTTCAGATCCTGCAAGAAAATATTCATTTTTCTTCAACTGCTTTCTCTTCTTGCTAGTCCTCCACAATAGACTCAGTTATTACTAATTCTTCATCTCAGCTATCTATTCATTGCCCTCTGTATTTCATTCAGAATCCTAGGGGGGTCTTGTAAAAGCTAGATTCAGAGTTGCTTAAGATTCACCCTGGAAAATGTAAAAAGAAACAGAAAACATACCTACTACCCAGCCTGTTTTATTCCCTGAAGGGGTCACTTTCTGCTCCATAAATTGTTTTTCTTTCTTTCAAACAGAGGAAGTCATTAACCCCGAAATATATATTTAGTTGCCTCATGCACTGCAACAGTCCAGACAACTGAATGCCTCTTCAAGTCTTCAGCCTGTGTCCCAAGAAAACATTAGGAGACAAAGATCAACTTCAGCCATGATACCTACCCTCTCAATAACTTCTCATTTTCTTAACACAGAAAAAAGGAAAGAGAATATTTATGGAAGTATAATATTCCCAATATGAAAAAGTCCTGAGATTTTTCATGACCTTTTGTAATCCTACTGGAATTAAATTAAAAATTAATTTTAAGAAAAAAGAGCGTTAAAGGCATTTTCCATCTGGAAAAGATCTAAGCCAGCATTTCCTGATGCTCAATACCCTGGGCTCTCAAGGGTTTCCTTCATGGAAGGAAAACATTTGGATGAATGGGAAAATAACTTGTAGAGTCTTCCAGTTAAGCCCCTTGAAAAAGAACAGCAAAAAGACCAGATTTTGTACATTGGCTATGAAATATTAAACATCAGAAAAACAGACCCAAAAAGCACTCACGTTCTTAACTGTCTTTTTGGTGGTTTTTCCTACTTTTACTTTCCCCTCTATGTATAAAGCTTTGATGAAGAGGAATGAAGGGACAGACCTAAAGACAGATTTGCCTGATGGTACAGCAATCAAGTTATATCTTTATCAAAGTGACATCCAGCAGAATGCACTGAAGATCAGTTAACAATATGGCAAAAATACTTCACAGAAATATAGTGCTGCACTGCAGAGAATGATCAGGGACTGGCTGTTGCAGAAGCAAGGTGAACACTTCTGATCAACTTGTTGGCCAAAAAAACCCCAATAATTCCCTTTTTTCACCTGGTAGTTAAAAGAAATCTATGTTTCTTTTTAAGACTAAGAGGCTAGCTCTGATACTGCCTTTTTATTATTTATTTTTAATTTTTATTTTACTCTGGACATGCTGATCACTTCTAAAATTTAAAACTGATTTTACAATCCAGTAATGGAGAATGCTTAATTTTTTTTTAATTGAACAAAAGGAGGCCTCAGTACAGGAAAAGTGCTTCCAGTTCAGCCCTACTCATAGTGCTTTTTGATTGCTTCTGGAAATGTTCTTTGGATGAAAGCTCCTGTCAAACTCGGTAAAATGACTGACAAGGCCAAATTGGCATGCATTAAGGGAAATGACAAGAGAGAAGCTTAATCATGTCTGTACCACTAGATTGAAGCTATTTCGGTGATCACACTGCCATCCTGTGTGTGTCAGTAAGGCTTCACTTTCATCTCTGTAGAGAAAGCTATGAGGCAAAAAGGCAATTGGCCTTGCTTGCATGCCGAGAGAGGCCAAACAGAAAAGTAAAGCTTTCCTGGCACTGATAGCATAACTGGTCACACTAATACACTCTGCTGTGTTCCACAAAACAAATGGGTAGATTCTAGCAAAATGCAGGAATTAATTCTTTTGCATGAAGAAAGCTTTGAAGTATACCCCTTGGCTCTCTCAGTCCTTATCCCGGACCCAGTTCTGTCAAAAAAGAAGCCAGTGGTAAGTGTGGAATGTTGTTAGATGAACAAAAACCAGCTGAGTAACCACCAGGTTGCTCCAATATGATGACTATTACTACAGTACTGTTACTACAACTGATATTAAATAAAAGCTGATAGTTAAGGAAAGGTTAGCCCAGCCCTCTTTCATAATTTCAAGTGGGTTTGTCGAACATCTGCCATGAAGAATTTGGGTTTCTCCATAGCCACAGCCTATACTGAAGGCTCAAAACTCCCTAATGAGAATTTTTGAGCTACATAGCTGGAAAACCTTTAGCTTCTTGGGGCAGTATTGGAAATACAAGACTCTAGCTTGCAGGTAAAACTCCCGAGTGTCTCCCTCTGTCATGTTGATTTTTAGATTCTAATGTGCAGGATAGCCATGATAGCAGCATTATTCTGAGAAGCTGCAGGCTGTCAACCATACTACAAGGCAGTTTTGGAAACAGATTTTATTCCATGGACTACAACTGCCCACCCTCTGAGTATAGGTGGGTGAACTCTAAGGCTAAGTTACCTTATTTAATTTTGTTTCTCTGTTTTCCTTATTTTCCTTAGGCATTAATTAGTGTTTTTATTAGAGAAAAATAATCTCCACAGGACCTATTCTTTCCTCCAACCCTTTGCTAAATTCATAGGAGAGCTGAAAATGCCAAAGAAGTACTAATTCTCTGTGTTTTGAAAGATAAAAGGATGCTGCTGTGTCACACAGGAGTTTATCTGGAGCCCTTAAGCCTAGTTTCAGTCCTCCAGATGGGACATGCTCAGACGAGAGATAGAATCATAGACAGGAATTACTTGCTTTTCTCAGTTTTGTTTTTTTTATGTCTCATCACCACAAGGTTGGGGTGCAAGGTGGGGGGCAGAATGTTGGTGGATTCCTCCTATTGCTCCTCAGTCCATTCTTGTACTTCCTACTTTTTTTTTTTTTCTGTTTGTAAATTTCTTCCCTTCTGTCCCTAAGTGTGATTCCCATTCTTTTGTCTTCACTCCTTAGTTTTGCCTGATGTAAGAGACACTTAATGCACTCAGAGGTATGAGCTCTCTTTTTTATATTATTTTGTCAATGCTTTTTAATTACCATATCTTCAACTTCTCTTTCCACTTCATCAGCAAATTCCGTTCTTTTTAGATACTATGGGACTTTGTCAGAGTTTGGCTCCTCAGCCTCCTTCTTTCAGGTTTTTTTGACTTTTACTTATGTTGGTTTGTTTCTATTATTTTTGACCCACTGTCATTCATTAAGCTGACTCCCCTTTATGACATGGGATTGTCTTTACCTATCCCTGTAAAACTGCAGAATCCCTCTGCTGGATGGTGGATATTGCAACATCTCTCTCTGATATGGTTTTTTTTTCCCTTTCCTTCCCTAACTAATGCTCCTCATTTTCTATTCTCACTCCAGTCACCATGGCTTTTTGCTGCACATTTTTAATAGTATTAAGATCCTCAGGAGGTTTCTTAACACTGGTTAGAGCCCTGAGGTGTCTGATCTGTTTGTGGCCACAGCGCTATTAAAATCATATTTGCTAGATATTATGAAAAAAGCTATGTCGAATTATAAAAAAAATCTTTATCTAAGATACAGCAAAAAAACCCACCCCAAATTCTTTTCACATGACGTATAATATATGTGTAGTACATTAATAGAGTGAGCTCAGGTTTTATTAATACAGAACCAGTTTTCAAAGGTGAGAATCCCTAAAATCTCTGTGCATTAACGTAGCATGCATGACACACTTATTGCTGACAACCTGAACTGTAGCAGGCTTATACAAACACAAGGCTTTAATAATGCCCAGTAGGACTAGGCTATTAAAAGTCTTGGTTGATATCTCTTTTATGATGAGGATTTTTAACAGAACTTGGGAATTTCATAGTATGTGTCCCACCAAAATTCAAGACTAAAGGGATTTGTCTGAGATTCTGCCACTTCAACATTTACCAAATTTCCAATCCTATAGAGTCGTTGTAAGTGTTAACAAGTGCTTAAATGAAGTTCAGGTTTCACTAATGGGTATTTTTCTTTCATTAACCTTAATGGGCTGTGAATCAGAGTTATTGAACAATGGGAATAAGAAATCAATTACTTATTATAATAAGGTATGGTGTGTGAGACAGAGGCAGATCCTACCTTTTCATTTTATGCTTTCCTACATCTCTTAGGTTTATTTTTCACTTATAAATACACAGACATAGTAAATTCTGTGGATTCAGGAAAGCACAGACCAGACTGAGAGAAGAGTCCCTTTAAAGTGGTAACCAAATGTACCCAACACATATCATGTTCAATGAATTAGCTAATAATATAACTTAGTAGGTGGTAAATGAGCTAATATAATATGTAATATATTTCTATGCTGGAGTCCAAAACAAGTGTTAAAATAACATTTACCATTATCTTTGTGGTAATTTGTATAAGCTGCCTGGCGGGAGGTGAGTGTGCTGCACTATTACAAAAATTATATCAGGAAAATTCTCATTATTTGTATCTGGCATGAAAGGAAGTCTGTAAATTTTTCCCTCAGAATGTTCGGTATGAAAAAGGGACTAAGCAAAAAGGTCAGCATTGCATATAAAAAATTTAACGCCCAAGAATCAAAAACAACATGATCCTGTGACTCATCAAGGACTGAAGTAATTGATCATATTAGTCAACGATCAACAAACAGAATAAAAGTGGAACATTGTATGCTCTGAAAAACTCATAAAATGAATAACATAATGTTAACTTGAGTAATTTTTGCTGATTCCACAGAAATATAAAACGTATTAAAATTTAAATTGAATTCTAACTGAAAAATCTAAAAGAGAGTTATATCCTATGACTGCCAATACTGCAGGAATTGCTTTGAAATGCATTAAATGTCCTGTAGGGAAATGGTCATGCTGGGCTTCTTTCTGCACACTGACTTTAATGGGGTTGCATTAGGGTAAGCAATCAGGATTGAGCAGCAAATGCAGGATACAGCCCTGGTTGGTGGCAGTGCCACTCGGCTCCAATCCCGTAGCTACTCAGATAGACCCCAGAATAAAAAAGTGCTCTCAAAACTTTTTCCCACTGTAACAAGTGGAAATATGCTCAGTTCTTTTGAATGAAGGGTCAGGTAGGTTAATATTTAATTGAACCTGCCTTGACTTTTAATGCCAAGAATAATGATACCTGCTCAGGAAGACACACGCACCAGTGTTTAAATATAGTCCCATTCCAAGCAGCATTTAAGCATGCACTAACCTATGAGCTTAGTAACTCCACCTGTGCAAGTGCTCTCTTCTGCTCCCTTTGTCCCACAGACTGCTGCAGGTGGGACGTTTTGTGGAGGTATAAAATGTAGAATAGCATCTCAAAAATGAGTCAGCCATGCTCCTTTGGGGTCGAGGAATGCTAATGGCAGTATGATGTAACGAGCTGTATTAGAAAGACAGTAGCTAGAGGTTAAATGCCATGAATATTCCCTTTTGCTTGGGTTTCTTTATGCTAAACCCAGCATACCGTGTTCAGTTTTGGGCTACTTGATTCTAGACAGGGGATAGTTTAGCCTGGAAAAAAGCCTGTAGCAACAGCTGATTGTTTTCCTCCAGTACGCTGGAGCTCAGGAAGAGCTGTGACCAGGCTTTTCAGACAAGTACAGTGAAATAAATAATCACAGTCACAACAGAGGCAAGAGGACAAGTTTGTAGTTTTACATATGAAAAATATTTTTGATGATGAGATTGGTGAAGTACTGAACAAAGTGACACAGAAAGGTACTGGAGTTTCAGCACTTTCTTTTAATTTTCCGAAGATATTAAAAATTTCACAGCACAGAACTATTCTGAAGTATGAAAATAGATTTTTAATATAATTACTGTTATTTATTGTATAATTAGGTAATTGCAATCATCTCTGAGTCTTTTTAATGTTTAAGAGAGAGAGATTTGTATATTCCCACTATCTGGAAATTATACTCAGATATACTAGTGTAGCTTTTTGTTTCAGCTATTCATGTTATCACTTTACTGGTTTAGAACATGCCAGCAGGTTCCTGGAGTCCCAGTATATAGCTAAAGCAATGTCCAGAAGGTATAATTCAAGATCATAAAACACCATACTTTGTACAGACCCCAAAAGGTAGATTTCATCATTTACATGCCCCTTTAATTCTCAATTTATTTTATGTTCTAGTGAAGAATAAATATTGACTATCGTGAGTTTTCTGTAACTGCAAGCCACAAATACACAGAAACTCAGAAGCCATTTAATAAGGAATGTTTTTTCAGAAATGGGACCATTCGGGAGTATTGAATTGGAATATTGGAATTATTCTTAGCTGGAAAACCCAAGCTGAGATTGATTTTGAAATATCTTTAATGTAGAACAATGTAAGGGTATTCTAGTGAGGAACATGAACATAATGGTATTGAGATTCTCATTAGAGCTGTAAATGTTGTTACAAAATGAACTTGCTTCTATTCCTTTCACAAGTGAACACCTATGATTCATAGAAAAGTATTTTCAATAAAAGAACATAGTAAAAGCATTGGTTAGCTTTTATTTGACTCATATTTCCTCTCAGTATAATAAATTTTGGCTCTTCTTTATGGCTAAGATGACAAGTGCCTTTTAAGACACGTTGTAAACGCTGTGTATCTTTATATAACCTTCATGTAATAATTTCTTAATACTCTTGTAGATGAATAATTGCATGATTTATGAAAAATACATTGAGGTCATATGATAATACAACTAGTTATTAATATAAGAATATGAATACCAACTGCAGAAAGTAATTACCTGGCAACACTTAAGCAAATTCTTTCCAAGCACAGCAAGGCCAGAGCACTCTTTCCAGAGGATGTTAACACTGTTTCAAAATTCGAGAGGATTTATATCAGAATCTAATAGTTTTCTTCTTGAAATAAAAGAAAAATAAGCACTTTTTAAACTGAAATAAGATGAGACAGCTTACACAGAATATCAAACAAGTAAAAGAAAAAAAAAATAAAGCTAATACTTAAAAGGTATCTGGAATTTTGAGAAAAAAAAGTTTTAATCACCCCAAAGTACTAATTTTAAGACACCTAGGTAAACCTGACATGGATTACTGAAGTTTTAGTATAGCAAAGAAAAAAATTCCTGTGAAACACCAAGTTGTTCGGTGATCACATGCTCAGAGCAAAGGCATAAGCTAAGATTTGGTGGAAAGAAAGGGACAGAACAATTCAGGACTCTTCAAAGACTTGCCTAATTCAAGTCAACTTCTTATGTCCCTTGTATGCCTTTTCTAGATAATTGACTATTATCTTTGGGTTTTTAGGAGTTATTTTTAAGCTACAACCCCTAGACCTGTTAAAAGATATTCAGGTTATCCAGTTTCCCTGAGACAAAGCTAACTGACATAAAGGAGGTTTACCTATTTATTTCTTGCTTTAGCTATTTTTAGTGATCATTTATATGGCAGGCAACACAGTCAGGTCCCACTCCCCCCAGGGCTGACACTTCTGTGTTTCATAAAAGCAAGGTATCCAAGGTATGAAAGGGCCCTGGAATTCTTTTTTTGTTTGCTTTGTGGGTTTTTGGTTTTTTGTTGTCCATTTTGTTTTAAATGTTCACTTTTTAATGTAATAATATTACTAGTGCTAATGTTGATCATTATGATTATTTCACTCCTTTCAGCCATGATAGCCCTAGGGCTGGGCAATAAAAACAGCGGAGCTACAATTTGGTAATCGCTTCCACAGAGACAGTAAATAAGAGCTTAACCCCGCCTTGTCTCAAAACTGCTGGTAGCTCTTTTTAAGATAAAATTGTTTGACATTTAGCTAGAGACCTATAGTAAGCTAAATTGTATAAGCAGTGACAGGGAAGCTCATGAAAGAAAAAACCCATTACTAGGGATTTACTCATTAAAAAAAACTAGAGCTTTTTTCCTTAAATGAATAGACAGAACAGCTGTTAAGAGAGGAGGAAGTCAATGGCAATAGAATTGAAATGATGGACAGTAATTTCTGACAACAAGGAAAAAGGAATTGTTCTTTCTTGTTTCAGTCTATTAAAATCACACTGGGAAAAGTACTTCGGACTTTTGTTTGGAAAATAACCCTGCACTAGCAGAGAATGAATAGCAGAAAATAGGCAAAAGGACATACAAGGTCTTAAGAGTTTTAATTAAATGAAATTAAAGTTGAAAGGAGATTATTTTTTTCCCAACTACACTAAATTTTTAGACTTGTGATAAATGAACTAAAATGTAACCTTTAATGACAAGGAAATATAGTGGTATAAAACAAAATGCCTTCTGCCTATTGACATAGCTAGATCAATGTTTGATTAGTTCACAGATGGTAATTGAATTAAAGCTTGGAAGTGCAATGGATAGAGCATTGATTTTTCCTGTTGATTAATAAAGAAGCAACAATTTAGATGCTGAGAGAGAAAAAAAGTTTGCCAGAAAGCATAATTGTTACTAAAACACACGTTGTAAGGCAATGACAAAATCAATAGAACACTGAAGCCGTGCAAGTCTGGGTACATCTAATTGCTCAAGATTATGCAGTCTAAATTCTGTATTGGCTTTACACTACCTATAACCTCATTGATTGCAGCACAAAATTTGGACTGGTACCTACAGAACACTCTGCTCTTTTTTGCTTTCCTATCTCACCAGGGAGTCTTCCTCTGCTGAAATCAATAGCAGAACTCACATTAAATGTCAATAATGCATGATCATGGAATATGGATACTGAGTATCAATAAGAGACATTTGTATGAAAAATGGGAGAAACAATTGATAATAATGGCAGCTATAATGAGGAGGCTGTTGCTTTGCTATGTTAGTTGTCTGGTTTTAATCCAACTGAAAAAAAAATCAGTTTACATACAGAGGCCTGTGAAAAGGATCAGGACTTGAATAAAGAATCCAGGAAAGCATATCTGTGTATACTTAACTTCAGCTGTATGAGTAAGTCAGTAGAAGTCAAATTATGGTTCATTCAAGTATAAAACTAAGGATGTGTAAAAAGATTTTTTGCTTGTTCAGTTGAAATATACAAAACATGTAACTACCCAAATATTTTATGCAAATGTTCTTCTAAAGCAAATGTTCCTCTTAAGCAAATGTTCTTTTTCTCCATGTGACTGCGGATTTGTAAAAATGTACATTTTGGAGAAGCAGCCTACCATTCGTGCTTTTCTGAACTAGTATTTGTTTGAACAAATGCATCATATTTTAATTTTCTTTCTTTTACTATTCCAGAGAGCTCTACAATTACTGTATGATGACAGTCAGACAGCACTTACAATGTGGTTTTGTTGTCCCCACTTGCCTTTCAAAATCTGTCCAATATCAGGATTTTGTATTGCTCCCTAAGTTGCCATTTGGGCTAGTCTGTGCAATTGTCGAACTTTGTAGCTGAGTGACATTTAGAGATGAATACTTCTAATGTTTCCACATAGTGTACTTTGCTTCCCTATTGGAACTATAAAGACACTCCTTTATTATGCTTTAACATATAATCATTACCAAAACGGGCTTCATTTAAACAAAAGTACTTTCAAAATCCAAAGCTTCAGTTATAATTTTCTGAGGCCTCAGTGGCTGAATGAAAATACGCCTGCCTGTCTATTATGCCAGATGTCCCATTAGAGATATGATAGCTCTTTTCAATCTCAGTGATTAATATACTGTGACATCTATAGATGGATGGGAATTGAAGATGATTCTATATTAGAAGACACTATCTGGTAATTTGGGATATGCATCTATCTCTCCATATACATGCACACGTACCTTTTACATATGCAGATGTAAATGGAGTTCTAGCAGATGTAAATGGAGTTCTATCAATTTGGCAAAATTTAATTATAATTAGAAATATTTTAAATCTGTCTTGTTTTTTAACATAGTAATTTTCCTCTAGACATTATCCTGCTTTCACTTGCTAGCTTTCTGAATACCATCTATATTACTTATATACATCCTACATTTCACTGAAATGGAATCATTGCAGCTGGAAGCCTCCAATCCAGGAAAGAGGACCTACAAGTTTGAAGGCAAGTATTTTTTCCCAAGTCAAAAGAAATTATCATTTTTATCATGGCCACGGAAAATGAGAGATGTGGACCCTGGTTATTTAAAGAAAATTAGTTCTTTTGGGAGATTAAGCAAAATCTTGGTCAATTATATTAAACAACACAGAAGTTTAATGTGATCAGAAGTATTGTTTGACTGGGGAAGCTACAGATTTCCAAGCAGAAGATATCACATACCCAGCATCACAGTAGAAAGTAAGGTGGTTAACTGAAAACCATGTCCTCTCAGATAAGAGATCCAAATGGGTAACTGAGGTGACTGAGAAAAGTAGAATGCAAAATTCAAAAGTGGGACATAAAAAAGGCAGCTCATTGAAGCTATCCCTCTGTCCTTAAAGAGGTTCCTCTGGAGAGAAGAATGTAAGATACATGCTGGACTTGTGAATTTAAGACTGAGTGGCTTTGCAAAAAAAATTATTCTGGGAGCAGAGACTGGTTCAGCTGGACGAATCATAGAAATCACAGAATGTGCTGATTTGGAAGGAACCCATCAGGATCATCGAGTTCCAGCTCCTGGTGCAGTACACCCCACGAATCACACCATGTGCCTGAGAACATTATCCAAACACTCTTTGAACTCTGTCAGCCTTGGTGATTTGACCACTTCCCTGGGGAGCCTGTTCCAGTGCCCAGCCATCCTCTGGGTGAAGAATCTTTTCCTGATATCAAACCTAAACCTCCCCCAACTCATCTTCATTCTATTTCCTCAGGTCCTATCACTGGTCACCACAGAGAAGAAATCAGTGCCTGTCCCTCCTCTCCCCCTACAACAAGGAAGTTGTAACTGCAATGAGGTCTCCCCTGAGTCTCTTCTCCAGAAGACAACAGATCAAGTGAACAGATCAAGTGACCTCAGCTGCTCCTCATATGGCTCTTCTTCAAGGCCCTTCACCATCTTTTTGGCCCTCCTTTGGCCTTTCCTCTTCAGACTGGTCTTGGGGAAAGTTATATTTGTGAGACTCACTGTTACCTGTTAGGTGAGATTCAGAAATTTTCTGGCTGAAAGTCCTTACAGTCTTTCCTATAAGTGCTCTGACCTTCAGGCTAGAGAGAAAGGTTTGGCTTTGTGAGGTTCATAAGGAGGAAGATACTCTTTAAAGTTCTTTGATTTCTCTTTCTCACTACAAATATTAATGGAAGTTCTGGCATTTGTAATGTAAACGCTCATTGAGTGAATGAGAGAGAAATAACATTCACTTTTTGTTGTTAATAACAAAGTCTTGGTATTTTCCTCAGTTGTTATACCTTTTGTTAAAAATGGTTAAGATATTAAAACATTAGGGTAAAAATATATCAAAGACCAGTTACATAGCACAAGAAGTTAGTTTATACTCACTAATGTTCTCATGAAAGTAGTTTTTTCGGGATATTTGGGGAATATGTACATTTTAAAAAATAACTGTTTCCTCAAAATCATTATTCTAAACTCAGAAATCTTGATAGAATTTAGTATAGAGATACATTTTTATATAGTGTAGCGTCTACTGTGTATATGCATGCTTTATATCTAAAACAACTCCCATAAAATACATAACGGGTGGTTTTGCCGAAAGCCAATTTGAGGTGATACGCAGCAACCACAAAGCAACAACGCATAACAGCAATATCTGAGCAGCTTTCCTTGCTCACAGCACCTCAAGAAATCTGCTGCGATATCATGCAAAGTGTAGTCATGTTGATTACTCCAAATCTGCACTTCAATTACTTCACTTCACGAAGCCTTGATCTCTACCTGGAAATATTGGGGTATGTAATTTATTTGTGTGCATTGTCTGTACAGGGCATGGGATTAGGCACCCGAACATACTTGAATGGAAGCTGCCAAGTGCTCATCACTCTTGATATTGAGTCTCTTGCCCTTTGATCTAAATACAGACATCTGATTGTTGTCTCCCATCTTTAAAGGTTATCTTGCTGGGGATTGATATGAAATCCTGTCTGTTAGTGATAATTAGTGTGTATAACATTGTGGCTGTTGCTTCATTTACTAAAATAAGTTTAGACTTTGATTTATATTGTGCATTTTTAGCTTCATCCCAGTAGCTCATTCATGTTTCTCAGTTTAGCTGCCTAACAGGCTACAGAGTTTAAGGATTTGTCTGTAATAGTTCCTAAATCTCTATTTAGGTCAATGCCTTGATGCTCATTTTCCATTTAGCAGCTGTACACGGTCTCTTTTTTTTTGATCCAATCTCATTAGTCTGCGTTTATCTGCATTTGTCATCCATGAGCCAGGTGCATTTATTTTTTACATCATTATGTATTGCATTGCTTTTCTTCGTTTGCAGTTCTTTCCAAGTACAGCTGATGGAGTATTAAGAACTAACTCCAAACTGACCAAATAGCTATATTTCTTTTTACTGATTTGAAGTAAAGAAACACTGAGGTTAGTTCAGTGCAATTTATACAGTTGTCTACAACAATTTGGACAAGTATTGGTAAATCACAAGGTCTTCATTAATTAACCTACATTCATGAATTATCAACCGTAAATCATTGCTCACATTGTCCTGTTTAACATTTACTGTTCTTTAATTTTATTTTTTTCTAATTTCTAAAATTATTGTCATTCCATCGCAAAGAAGAAATTGGCAGGATGTGTTGAGGCAAGTAAGTAGGTACATCAAATATCAATAACCCTATTTCAAGTACCTTCAGTGCACTTGTTTATGTGAGGGAGAAGAGTTTTCTTTCATTAGCTCAACTGCATATAATTTGCTTCTCCGATGCATGTGCAAAAATGTGTGAATACTCTCTGAATGGCAGCACAAATGGACATTGATTTCTTGCTTGCTAATACATAACCTTATCATTCATTTTTTTACTCAGTTTAGAACTATATAATTCAATTGAATCATATTTTACTGCTTAGCAAGGTATAGAACTCTGATTATAAATCAGATATCTGCTAGAAGCACAATCTGCTCTATATAAAACAGTTTTTGTATGGGTTTCTATTCTTGTTTACCACTGCATTCCACTCAATCTGATCAAAACACCACAATAAAAATCACTGATGATCTTAAATGTGCTTTGCTACAGTATTATACTCTTTAAACTCTGCTGGTTTATTTATTTACCTATTTCATCTCCTTTTCTCTCAAGGAGGAAGGTCATGACTTCTGTTGCCAGGACCTGGCCCTTAGTTGACTTTATGCCCAACTTTATCACTTTGGGAAAACATACAGTTTAAAGTAGTCATTTGGGTACTGTATTTAGCACATTCTGAGTGAAGTCTGTCCTGTAAGATATATGCAGAAATATCTAGAAATTTGCAGACAGGCACAGTAACTAAGTAAATCCCAGAGACAGGAAAATATATTTCTCACTAGATAAAGATAGACAGATACACTCAACAGTAAAAAGAGTGTATGAAAGTTATCTTTTTATTGGCATACTTAAAGTCAGAGGTTTTCCAAACCAGTCTTAAAAAATCTGCTCACACGTTTAGTGCATGAGAAGCTATTAATGAAAAATACAACTGTGTAAATGAAATGTGTGAATGGGGGAAAGGAAGAGTGATGTTCTGAGACATGTCAGGGATGTTTTTCCTGCTGAATGGGAAAAGGTGTAAGCACAGTAGTTCCAAAACTCCTTTAAAGCAATAGAAAGACTTTTGGCAGATAGGTCAGGTCTGCACAGACGACAGATCCAAGATTAAACAAGCCATGATCATTACCACAGAATGGTAACTACCCAAGTAAAACCAATTCTTAGTAAGTTGTTCTGCCCCTGGTCATTGCTTTAGCCTCGTGTAAGCCCTCCATTACAAGGTGAATGCTAGGTTCTCTTTCTCTACTCATATTTTGAAAAATATTGATGCTTTCTTTAAAAAAAATCCTCCATCAGCTGTAAATATTATGAACCCTTTTCTGTTCTTTTGTTCACATCAAATCCCCTCTGATTCCGTAGTACACATTTTTACTTGCACACTGCAATTGCATAAATAATTTCTTAGGGAAAAAGCTAGTGTATAATTTTCAGAGCTTATTTAAGCAAGTATTTTAATATTTATAACACATTTAATCTAGAAGGCAGTTAGATCCAAGTATCTTGTAAAATTATATTGATTTGTTTAACTGTCCTAAACAAAATGGATAGTATAATTTCTCTTGTTGTTGATTAGTGAATGCTCTGTTTTTTCTGGCTTTATTTTTTAAATGGTTGGCAGAATATTTGGGGGAAACTAAAGATGAAGTATCTTTTGAAAACTGCAACATTAATTTTTTATTATTTTATTTTGATGTTATGTTTAGAACTATGATCATTACAAAGATTTATACTCTCACAGATTATAGTGATGAGATTTCCAAAAAATAGATCTGATAGTTCCCTTCAGAGAAGATGAAAATTATTTTAGAAAGAAGTAACAACTGTGAATTATACACAGTGACATCTATAATATTCATGTGAAAAATGCAGAAGCAAATGTGAAATTTATGAAAACCCCCAGTCATTCACTGTTCCTCAAAACTGAATAAAATAATAAAATTGCTTCTGGAACATTCTGAGCAGGCTTCAAATGTACTTTTCAATTACATAAGAGTCATTCACCATCTGTCAACCCCCATATCTGGTCATTTGTCTGTATGATGACTCACTGCAGGGTGCTATAAGTATCACCATTATTTAATCAATACTCTGTCTATTTGCACCCCTCTTGACAGCTTGTGTCCATATCATTCGTTCATTGTCAGCCTACCATCAGCATGGCAAGAAAGGCATCTCTGGCTGCTGTCTCATGGCAGCTGCTGGCTTTGGACACATCTCTCCTGGAGATGTGGAGTGCATCCATCCCAGGGTGAAAAGGTCCATTCTCATTGCAGCACCAGTTACCACAGAGCTGCTTCAGCCCACGCTTCTCCCAAAGGAGGAATGGAAAGCTGACATCTTGGGAAAAGACAATCATCTGATATAAAAAAAGGGTGAAAAGGAGATACTGTTTTCCTTTCTATGGAGATAGAGCCTCTCCATGGAAAATATCAGAAAGGTCTGGTGCAAGGAAAACTTCATGGATGCTCCGTATTCCTCACGTAGTTCAAGCTGTTCCTTGTGGGGGAGAATTCCTCCTCTCACTCCTCTCGTGTTGGAGATCATGGACCCAGGTACACAATCTGTGGAGTGGAAATACCTGAGATTATTAATTAAAAGCTGCACACAGTGATGAGATTTGCTGAGTATGAATGCTGAATAGTTGGCTATGACCAACATGGGAGGGGTCTGTAGAGAGATTAGAAAAGGAAAATCTGTGAAACAATGTGCAAGGGTTGCAGATATATTTTGAAAAGAAGCTTCTGTTACTATACATCATCATTTCAAATTTTATTAGCTTATGCAATTAAAATTCTCACAGCAAATCAGCATATATCACTACAAAGTCACTAGACAGGCATCCAGTTTATCTTTCTGTGTAATCTGGTAGTTGTACACCACCCCTTTTCCCTAGGAAAGCTGAGAAAGGGTCTCCTTTGAAATCAGTTCTACTCTGTTTGTATGCTTTATGAAAGTAACCAGTCTCGATGAACTTAATCAAGGGCTCATTATTCCTTGTGATAGGAATCTGTTGAAGAAAAAATTCTCCACATGGAATAATTAGTCATAACAAGATCTCCTACCTACAATAGCCTCTCTTGGAGGATATACTTACAAATTAACTAATTTTCACCAGTGAGGGTGGAAAGGAAGGAACGCAGTGCAATTTTTCCTTAAGCAAAGTAAGGAAAGGAACACTCAGTTGAAACAGACTTCCATTTGGTTAGTTAAATTTTACAGTGGCATAAAATATGGTTTCTAGATTTGTTATTAATTGACTGTAAAGTTTTGAAATGTATCAAAAGTGAGAGTCAGCTATATAAATGTTAATTTCTCTGGTAGAATGAAACAGAATTCAAAATTTAATAAGGAACACCTATCTGAAGTGGGAATAAGAGAAAAGTTATTACAACTTCCAGGGGTATAGGTGTATAGGTGTTAAGATTTAATCCTGCTGATGGCAGAGGTTGAAACAATTCTCATCAATAATGCAGAATAATAATGATAATGGCATGAAATTCATAGATCACCTTCTGTTTGCACCCAGAGTATCATAAATTATTACTCTCTGGCATTAGGTTAATCAATGTACACAGACCCCAGGAGAAGTTTTCCAGGTCTTTTCCTCTTCTGGCTTGTTTTCTGCCTCCATGGAAGGAAAAGTCACCTTGGAATTTGAATGACCTTACTCTTTTGCCTCAGCTCAACACAGAGTATCCCCATAGCATCCTTCTGTAAGTGATGAAGGAACAAAACCCCTTTCTTAGTTATTTTAAGTTAAGTACTCAAAAACATAAGTGCCTAAAATAAAGGAAGCAATTAGTACTCTAGGAGGAGATACTATGAACACAATACTTCACTTTATATAAATAAAGCAGGTAATAAATATAAATGAGGAGATAAGGCTACAGCTAAGCTATGCAGAAGAGATGCAAGAGATTAATGTATGTAATAAATTTCTCTTGAAGTAAGGAACCATAGCCAAGAAAGGAAAACTTGTCCTAATGATATTAGATAGAAAAAATATGGATCACAATTGCTGGCAAAGATTCTAAATGTGGAAATTCTCATCCGCTTTTAAGAGATTTTATCTCCAGTATTTGGCCAGCATTAGTATCTGACACACGAGTGGTCAAAACTGGAAACTGTCCCCCCAACTTTGAATATGAACTTTAATACTAGAGCACATTCACTTAGAAAATCCTCAGAGAAGACAGAAAAAATCCTGACAAGTCTCACTGCAAGTTCCAGCCCAGGACTGATTATCAGGGATCTTCTCCCTGCTGTAACAAAAATAGCAATTTAGAGAGGAAAAACAAGTCATCCTAGAAGGCCAGATGTAACCTAGGCAACTTGAGAAATGTATGAGGAAACAGTCACAGAATACACATCATGTGCTTGTGGATTCTTGCAAATACATGAAAAAAACCACCAAAACCCGTTTCCCTTAAATAAACAGAACAATAAGTTCTGAAGCATGTTACATGATATTGTACAAAACTGGCAAGTAATGCAGCATTTTTAATGCTCACATAAATGAAACAAATACAAATGCAATTGCCATGAATGAGTTGAGATTTCCTCAGAGTACTCTAAGCAGATGCATTTCTTCTTCTAACAAAGATGCAAATGAAAATGGCTTCTTGCTCAATAATAAATGAAAGACTGGTTAACCAATCTGTTATTTCTTTTGCTTTATATTTCTTTTACATTCCTAGCAGAATGAACAGAATCCAAACCTATAATATACTAAAATGCTGTCTAATATTTACTCGATTTTTTTCTTTTTCGCTGTTGTTTGGAGGAGTAATAATCTAAGAAAAATAATTATACAGTTGTTTCCTGATTCTGAAAAATGGAACTCTTATTAACTCTTCCAAATGCTTATAACTGCATGACATAATCACATTGATGAACTCTAATTATTAATATTTTTTTCATTGCACAGAGAGCTGCAAGCCAAATTACCCATTTTGCAGGCTTTTGCTGTTGTAATCCACTAGCCTCAGAAAGGGATCCACTAGATCACTAGATCCACTAGAGCATCAGAAAGAGGTTCTTTGAAACTGTAAATGCTAATAACCTTTCCATGAGTAATCTGTCCAGTCTCAGGTACTTTAGTATTCGACTAGACAAGACCGACGCTTCCAGTTAAAGAAAAAGAAATTAAAATCAAATTCTGCTACTTTAAATTGGACACTCCCATAGAATTGCCTATGTTGTCACTCAGTTGTTCTGAAGACCGCCTACTGTATTTTTGTTCAAAGAGTAGGACCAGTATTTCACAAAGTTTAGATCTTTAGGCTCTATACTTCAGCATATTCAGTGTTTGGTGCAGAAATTTGATTTAGATTTAAGTCACATTTACTGAGAAGCTACCCCTAAAATTTTGTGAGTACTCCATTTAAGGATAGTTTCTTTAAGCAGATGGCTGAGTTGGTCAAGAATCAGGCTTTCTCAGTCAGTAGACCAGTTTTCAGTAAGGAAGTAACCCCTTGCTTAGTAACAGAGCTGTCTAGACATGTCACTCCTTTCTGAAGTTTGTCAACCATTCTCTTAATTTATCAAAAATAGATTGTGTGTTGGTTAGACAAGGGTAGAGTCACCAAAGAGTAGGGGTTATGTGTTAAAGAGCCAGTGTAAAGTCACCCCTCAGCACACTTGACACCTGGTGAGATTTCTTGGCATTTTTAAAATTTCAAATGGTGACATTTATGAAGGCAAAACCACATAACCACCTACTAATAAACTGTCAAGATGTTATTGCCTATATGAGCATAACTAAAATAACAGCAAATATGTTTATGCATACACATACATAAACACACGTACACTAGGAGCTACAAAATCACTAAGCCATATGCTCGTCCATGTATGATTTAGCATTTTATAATTCATTTATCATATTCTGTCTCCAAAAGGTTATAACGTGTGCAACTACCCATTCACTTTGTCCATTCACACCACTTGGTTCTGGGATATCTGCTGATATTGATAGGCATACTGGACTTTGATTTTGTGTGTGTTTAGCCACACAACCTTTAGAAAGGTTCATGGGCAACTTGAAAAAGTTCTGAAACACTTCAGAATCAGAAAATAAACCACCCCTTTTTTGCGTGTGTGTGTGTCATTTTATGCCCACGCTTGCTTTTTCAGGACTTATGTTGCCAGCCTTTTCTAAAACTCGTTTATTGGTCTTGTTGCTCTGCAGATGTGTGATATTCCACAAGTACATCAGCAATAGGCTGATATAGACTCTATATGTAAATGAACTTTACTAAAGAGTTAACTGAGGGGAGATTTGGAGGGAATATTTTTTTCTAACCATCAAGGCAGAAAGGATTTAGTAACAATGGACCTTGTGCAAAACTGATTTGCTTGAGGTTTCTTTTCTATTATTTTTCAGTTTAATACTATTTGGGTTAAAGTTGTTTCTAGCTTGAGAGTGTTACATATTGTTCAGAAGGTGTTTTTATACAAGAACAAAACATAGAACATTGCTAATAAAATGGATCACAAATGAAGTGTTCCAGATATATAACGCATTGTTCTTACCTTGGACTATTTTTGAACTGTAATGTTGTTTGGTAATACTTGCTTGTAAATCCTGATGATATATATTCTTTACTGATATGCATCTACTGCTTGGAATTATTAAGCAGATGCAGTACGAGGATAAATGAATGGGGGAAAAGAGATGTAAAATAGGGATGGGCAGAATGGAGTGGTTTTTACTTTTACTCTCAGGTGAAGCAAGTTGTCTCAAGAGCGCTATCAGGGCATGATCTGCCAACGCCAGCTGTTGTAAACCTGGAGAGTTTTTGCATATGTATTAGAACAATAGGCTAAACAAATCCAGGCTTGCGTTCATTGTAGTTCTTTTTCAATAGCTTACAAATAAGCAAATAAAACCAGGGATTTTTGCTAAAAACAAGTGGTAAAATGCAGCCTTGAAAAAGACAATTCCTAGTTCTTATATTTGTCAAACTATTAGTGGGAGACAGATCATGTCTGATAAACTATTAACAGCTTTTTGTAGCCCATAAAAAATATCAAAGTGTGAACAAATAGGAAGGCTTTCAGAAAATTCTGAGACAGCCTCTGAAGTGTCAGTGACACCTTTGAAGATGGATACATAGATCACATATACACATACTGGAGAGAAGATCCAACAGAGTCTAAAAACCCTAAGAAAATACACAATTCTATGTGCAAGCTGCCAGTTAAAAGATTTGTATCCAGGTCTTTAGGCTGGTAACTCTGCCATTATACCCTTTAATAAGCTCCAGACTAATGTTACCAAAGGAAGAGACATGACTGCATGAACGGAGAGCCTGGAAGAGACTAGAAGCATATTCAGAAGCAGTACCATGGCCAGTAAGATTAACTCTGCCTGAATTAATGGCTGGTAGTTCTACTTGCATGTCAGTGATTCCTAGAGATCAGCTGTAAATCAGTGTCCTGAAGTTTCAGAAGTCTCCGCTATGCCTAAAAGTAGCTTTTGGGATGAATCATCAGGCAAAGGAAATCAAACATAGAGAATTCACACATTGCAAATGACATTAAAAGAAATACAAAGTTATACAAGATTTCTGGCTGTGCTGTGACATTACATATTTGCTGCCATCACCCCAAATTTAAAAGCTGATCACCAAAACCAAATGAGATAGAACAGACATAAAATGAAGACACAAGATTAACTTAGCCCAATCTTAATTGCAATGATTTATCATTGTCCAGTGGGCATTGCAAAAAAAATTAACAAATCTCACAGAAAGATTAATCAGTACCCAGTAATAAACTTAGTCTCCACATCATACATAAAATTAAACATGAAGTTTCCTCATAAGACTTGGATTATTATTTAAATACTTGAATTATTATCACTTAAGTGTTTCTGTTCTGCAGAATTTCCATTTCTGTTTCAGCTTTAAATGAAATCCCATTTGTGCAGAACTGTCTTGACAGCCTCAAGAACTATGAAACACGCAGTGCTCAGTGCTGCTTTGCTACGAGCTTGGCCTGCCGCATTCACACACCTTGCTTCTCTCACCAGGAGAAGCCAGGAACCTGATGAGGTCCCATTTGGATCCATCTGCTTCATTCCACCCGGCTATTTCCTGAGGGATTCACAGTCCTGCCACTTCTGAGTGCAGTCCTGTTGTGAAAGGCAACCACTAAATGCTGCTGAAGTGGTGTGAGCAAGCTGGTGCTGCGAGCGACAGCGTTACGCTGGGAAGCACTGCTGGGGACGCATCCAGGGCGGGCGGCTCAGTGAGCAGCTGCGGTGGGAGCTGAAGTGCTGACCCTTCGCACAACAAAGGGCCCAGGGACCCGTGGCCCAGCCAGGTGATGGGACACTCAGGGTCACAACAGGAGCCAAGGACTCCAGACTTTCACCCCCTTAGACTGCAGGTATAAAATTCCAGAGTTTTCTTTGTTTGGGGTCCTGCCTCGGAGGCACCAACTCAAGCTGTTACTTAATTATTGCACCAAGATTAAAGGATTGAGACGTCTGAGATTCTGCTATGGGAAACCTAGGATTGAGTCAGTAAGGAAACCTGGTCTGACTGTGTGAGTGTGTGGTCCCAGCTCAGGTGGTGTGAGTGTGACTGCCAGAGTGGCTTCTGGATGGTTGAAGAGGGAAGTTCCCTTCACAGCACTCAGGGCTCTATCTTTAGGAGATCAATCATAGGAGAACCCAGTTGGGTGTCCTATGATGTCCAAGCAGAGGAAAGCACCTCACAATGAACCCAAACTCCTGAGAGATGAAGAGAAACATCCAGTTTGACAATTCAATTATTTATATCTTACCCAAGACTTACTTTGAGTGTAAACAAGTGACTCAGGACTTTAAGTGAGGAGTTCTCTGTGTTTAGCATATACACACCCAAAATCTTTTTTGAAAGCAAACCTTGAGTAACTCTTTTCTTTCAAAATATGGTAGTAGCAAACTCACATTTTTAAGTGTTGCCCTTTGTTCAAAACCGTCATAAGAAGTCATAAATACCAACTGGGTTAGTGCCTTCCTTGTTCAGAGGACCAAGTTATCTTCCAGGCTCGTGGCATAGCACAATAGGCATGTGCAGCAGGTCACTGCAGTATCTTGCCCTCAAGAAGGGCTTCTCATCATGTTTCCCTTGCTGGGGTTACAAGGAAGTCTGTGAGGTTTCCTAGAAAGGCTGGAGATGAGCAAAGAGGAGGTTGATCTTTGGACTTTAGGGGATACATAACACTGGGCTCTCCTCATTTTAGAGGGGCTTCTTTCTCAAATAGGTAATGACATATCATGTGTCACCATAGGAGTAGCAGCTTCATAACGACAAGATATGAGGAAGTATTTCTCCTTCTCATAGATTGAACTGGCAAATAATGGATGTTTGTATGACATGATGAATTCAATGTGTATGTTTAATCCCTTTGGCAAAACACATTTCACAACTTCTGACAAGAAACATCCATTAACTGCTCTTCCTACCCTCAGGTAATTTCTTTCTGATGTCTTTAATTAGACTTTTAAAAATGGACTGATCTTATTGCATGACATTTTCTGCAAAATTCCTATGTGAATAGAATTTTGTCAAATGCTTGAAGGTAGTTCCTCTTTGAGGCTTAATCAATAAAACAAACAAGTAGAGATATTAGGGAAATGCAAATAGAATTAGACAAAATTACATAAGCTTTTCATAATCAACATGTTTCTTACAAGAGGATCTTAAGTTTAGGTATAAGAACGGGTTTTGCAAAAGTTAGCATATGACCAGACAAGTCATTTGTTTCAATGTGTGGGCTGAGATCTGATGGGTGACTAAGATGTTCCTTGTTTATGCACTTAGGTGCTTTTCTTTAGGAATGTTCTCCTCAAGTGTTATCTGTAGTAGAAAAATCACCCAAAGTTATAGCGTATAGCTTCTAGTAATGAAGTAGCTGAGAACTTGTACGTAGACAAATATGGTAGAGTTGATGGCTGTCAGCATCCTGATTGTGTCATGTTATTCATTCCTCCCTCTTTTTCTATGGATGTGAGTTTTTTGAAATGATGGGATATTTGGTTTGAGTTAAAGATAAAATAATACATCAAACAATCAGCCAAAAGTACAACAATAAACAAGAAAATACTAAACTACAATATGACATGATAAAATGATAAACTGCAGCGCTGGCTTTTCATTCAGTGTTTTATGGATGTGCTGAGTCTCCTGCTGTTAACAGCTCTTGGGCTAATTAGGAGATGCTTAAAATCTCTAAAGATTTGGCCCAGAATTGCTAATTACCTCCTCTATATCCCACACTGAAGAGAGGCTGTAAATACAAGGTATGTTCCATGCACCTTTCAGGCATGCACTTCTCACTCATAACAAAAATCATGTGAGGTTTTCTGAAACACCAGTGTTTGATTGCCTCAGGATGCAGGTTTTTTAAAGAGTTTAAGATCAGGTCACATTCTCACCTTTGATCTATCACATTTCAAGATCTGATGAACCTGATAGCAGTGATACCAGCTTTTAAGTGAATAAAATCTTCAGGAGAAATGTTTGACAGTAATGGAAACAGCATCCATGCTTATAAAGAGCAAAGCTGCTTAATTAAGTTAAATGGTGTCCGTGTAATGTTTATGTGCTGTTTAACACCAACACATTTAAAGCCTAGAAAAACTAACCAAGCAAAGCTCCTCATTTATAATGGAAGCTTCAGAAAGTGGCTTCCTTAGCTAGTAGGCTGATACTTTGTTAAGAGATGACTGGGGCTTTATAAGGCAATATTTCTTCATTTTTAAAAATGCACCACAAAGCACTGACAACTGACTCACCTTAAGAAAAAAGTCTTTCTCAACAACCTACATTTTAGGGTTGTTTCAATGTATCTACAGACAGGTACTTCTGCGTGAACATATGTACAGTATGGGAGAAGCACTGTCATGGTTTGAATTTCTGTGCCCAAGTTTATTTTTTTTTCACCTACTTAAACTAACAACTTTTTTTGTGTAATGAACAGAAACAGAAACACCGACCTTCAGTAAAGCTAGTTTTTCTAATACTGTTATTAAATAATCATGGGTCATGTAAAGCTCTGATGTATTTTTTTATCTCCAGTGCTTTTTACAGAAGAAGTTATTCTTGTTAGCTCAGCTTAACATAACTGTCAAAACTGGGCCCATGTTGCTTAGAGCTCCATTAGTCATGGTGACTAAAACGTTTGTATCTATCTATTCTTAGTTCAGTCCCACACTATCTAACATCTCAAGGCCTAAAAATCTCCTAAGAGTATAGAGTGGTTGAACGTACCAGAGTAAGTGTTCCAAAGGTCCCTTGAAGGAAAGGATCATATCAGTACAGTTCAAAGCAAATTCTGGTGAGAGCATTTTGAAGATTTTCCTGAAAAGGAAAAGGATATTGAACCTCTCAAAGGATCACCTCTCCATTGGAGTTGTGTGTAGTAGTAATACCCAAATAGTGGATGTGACCTCTTCTACCAAGACAGGGGTAAAGTCTGTTCCTGGCTGTGCTGCTTTCAGCTAGGCTGGAGATGGTTTTCCTCACGGGAGTTGGTATGGGTCGAAGTTTTGAATATGTGCTGCACACAGCATTGATAACACAGGGGTGTTACTGCTGAGCAGTGCACAGAGTGAAGGCTTTTTCAGCTTCTCACACTGTCACACCAGTGAGGAGGCTGGAGGTGCACAAGGAGTTGGGAGAGGACACAGCTGGGACAGCTGACCCCCACTGACCAAAGGGATGTTCCGTAGCACGTGGTGCATTGCTCAGTATGCAAAGCTGAGGGAAGAGGAGGATGGGGGGACATTTGGAGTGATGGTATTTGTCTTTCCAAGTCACCATTGGGCGTGATGGAGCCTGGCTTTCCTGGGGATGGCTGAACACCTGGCTGCCCATCAGTGAGACATGGTGAATGAATTCCTTGTTCTGTTTTGCTTGTGAATGTAGCTTCTGCTTTACCTATCAAACTTTTTACCTATCAAACTATTTATCTCAACTCACAGCTTTTCTTACTTTCACTCTCTCAATTCTCTCCCCACTCCATTCACTCTGAGGAGTGAGTGAATGGGTATCAGTGAAGGTCTAGGTTGGCACCTTGGGTTAAACCATTACATTGACCTAAGAGTTTTGTTTGGAATACTCTTAATGCATAATTTTAGAACTTCAAATTCTGTTAAAAACGAGAAGTGTCAGCCTTTGCTGGTCATGTAAGTTTTAGGAAGCGTGGAGTAAATGGTGGGGAAACACATTTTATTAGTCAGTAGCTGATTATTAAAATTTTCTTCAGACTGTAAAGATATGGACTGCTAATACCCTTTTCACTTGAATAGTTGTCTTTGTATTTTTAACATCTATTGTATTTTTAACAATCATCCTAATGAATCTTGAGGATGTTACACATAGATATCTCTATTTCTTAGTGAATTTTTATGGATGTCTTATCAGAAAGCTGAAACGATCAGTCCTGATCGAGTTGGTTTGATGTACTTAAAAACACACTAGGTATAATGAGTAAGTAGTACATAAAATCACAAACCTTAACAAAAATTAGTTGGCATTCTTTAGTGTATTTTATGTCTGATTTTTAGCAACTGGCTCAACTTTTCTACTACATTTTATCATGATATAGAAGGGCACTGCTCATAGTGACACTGCTGTCTGTATAATTTCACTGTCACATTGAAATAAAATAATTTTTGTCTGAGATTCAGAGGCTGTATTTTTCCAGACAAAGAACCAGGCCATTCAAATGCACAGGAATGGGTCCAAAACCTATGATAGTTAAAGGGATCTTTCACTTAGAGGACAAAATCTGGGGTTTTGCCAGAAAAGAGGCATGAAAGCTCTTACACCTTTAGATGCCACATTTATTCCACTGTTGTGTGCTTATGACAAAAAAACCCCAGTTTGACCAGAGAAAGAAAAGTTGAAAAGCTATATATCTATTCATTGGTATCTTCCTTATTGGCACTCTGCTATAATGTCTGCATATATAAGCATTTTCTGAGAATTCCAAATTGAGTACATTCTATGTTGGTTCAGTAATGGCTTCTGTCATAGTTGTAGTAGTATTGGATAAGACCATAGGTATTGTACAAGGAAAGTGCTAGTCTGCATTCTAAGAGATGTTAAAACCCTTATCATGTAGAAAGCAAGAACAGCTTTGACTCCGGAGAAGCTGGGACTTGTCTAGTCACTACCTCATTAGATGGGTTTATTTGATATTTGTACTTAGATTGTGTTTAAATTTGCAATATTTAAAAAATTTAAAAGTTAAAGTAACTTTTTGGAATATATTTAGAAGACATTAAATGTCCAGAAAGATGAAAACAATCATCAAAACAGATGTTTGAAAAGAACAATATAAATTTACTATTAGCATTTAGGATTCAGATTGCTCAGAATTTGCTTATATGGAAAACTTCAGCCTTAAATAGGATAAATTATGTCAAAATAAATCTGTCATTCTCTGTCATGCTGTTTTCTTGTTTGAATTCTTGTTGCATGGTGTCAGTCATCAATGTGAAATCTGTGAAAATGCATGGATCACAAATGTTCTATGAATGCTAGTTATTCAGCTAGCAGGCATATTTCTTTGCGTTTTGTAATTTAAATACAAAACTGTGTGTGACCTGTGGCACAATTCAGTGCATTGATCGATGCATAATGGAGAATACTGAAAATGTGGACTGAGTAACAAGCAGTAGCAGAGATTGAAATTGCAGCTAGTAAGTCAGAAAATATTTGAATGTTTGTTCCTAGCTTACGTTTTGAAGCAGAAATAAAATTTCTTTACTATTTATATTATATATTTACATATATATAAACAAAGTCATTGAGAAATGACAAACTTGAAACAGACACAAATGTTAGAAACTAAGGCACTGCCATTTTCAGGTCCCCATGCATTCCTGGAAATTCTTTAACAGATTTTATATTTTTTACTGACCTTTGTCTACTCATGTTTTAGTATTTAACGCATTTCCCATTTCAACAAATAGATGTCCTCAAAGCTCACATCAGAATTTCTTCAGAAATCCATACAAAAATCTTTTAATGGATTTAAAAGAGAAGGGAAGGGAGAGTAAGGTGGAAATTACCAAGACCATTGTAAAAGCCAAGTAAGAAAATAAATTCATGAAAATATAAGGAGAGTGAAGAGGCACCATTGTTTGTGAATATTTTATGTTAAGATTTGAGTCCTCTTTTCAAAGTTAAGCACTTGAAGAAGGGATCATTCTCTAGTTCTGATCTAGCTACACTGAAATAATTAATTGTAGCTGAACCACAGTTTTATTGTATTTGCTCTCTAGTCAAGCTCCCACAGAAACTTCTCTCTCTTTTTTTCTTTTAAGGGGAAATGACTAAAAGCCTAACTTATTTTCTCTCTCTCCCTGGTACAAGCAGAATAGAAAATGAACAAACAGCTGTTACGGCCATAAGTGCCTGGCCATATGAAGCCTAACAGGTGGCCTAAAGGTCTGGGGATGTTTATGAAAGCTGGAGCATATCAGGGTATCAGTAGCAGACCATAAAGGACAGCAAAATCAAAGAAGGCAGGGTAATCAACCTATCACTATTCAGAACATAGTGGTAAGTCATGTCTGCTTCCTACTGTCACTGCTGTCTAAAGATTTTTTAGCTTTTTATGTATTTTTCATATATTTGTAGCCTTGTAGATTTTTAAGATATAGTTGTATGGTTTCTAGTGCTTTTCCTGCCCTTTCTCACAATAAACTGACCTTTACTAACACACTCTTGAAATTCCGTTTAGTCTTATTCCTAAGAAGAAAATTTCTGACAAGGAGATTGTGTTTTCCACCAGAACTTAAGAGACATAACAAGAAATAGGGCAAAGAAGCCCCTTGGACCAGCTCTAAGGGACTGACCTGAGGGTGGGTTACAAGTACAACTGATCTCCTATTGGATGTACCTGCTAGATATATTAATTAATTAACCTTATAAAAATTGTAGAAATCCCTTGTCATGTGTGCATATAGCTATATTTGTGCACCTCAAAACTTTCATTAAAGAGTTGCTTTTTATGCTATCACTCTTAATACCATTTGGAAAATTTTGTGGTTTTATTCCAGGCAACATTATGACTGGCATCTTCATTTTTCTCATGCCATTTATTTCACTTAGATGGTTTAGAAAAATATCTGGCACCAAAAGAAATCCAAATCCCATTGTATTATTAGTGCATCAGATAAATTCAGCAGTTGCAAAATGTTGTAATTTCTGCTAACTGGAGATTTTCAGTCATGCCACATGATGCACAGACCTCAGGTGTCACAGCAGTGACATCTGGCTTGACAAAGCTCAACAGCCAAAGGAAAGAAAGCCTCTCACCCCACCCCTAAAGTTAAATTTCTGATAATTTAATTAATGATTAAATACTGTAATATTAAAATGAAAGCATTACATAAGTATTATCACAAAATGAATGCTATGTAAAGTAGGCATATTTAGGGAAAAGGGAACTGATTTTAATATATCTTGCTTTTTAAACAGTAATCACTAGCATGCTGGAGAGTATGAGTGTGTATGTGTGTGTGTGTGGGGATTGATGGATGGATGGATGGATGGATGGATGGACGGATTACTGCTTCAAGGGAAGACTTGTGCCTTAGGGTAGTCCTCTTTCTTCTGTTACCATAAAGAAACCAGAAACATATCAAAACTATTCTCATGGCAGCAAGCAGGGGGCAAGGGGAAGCTAAAAGAAACCTTGTACTGCTTGAAAGTCAGATTATGCTGAAAATATTTGAGTTTATATTCAATTTATCAGCAGACAGGTAAAGCAATGACACACTGCCACTATTACTGTATTCTTTCAGGTTAGGCTGATAAAAGACACTCAAAATGCCCCAACCAAATAAAGACTATAGTATCCATTTGCCAATATTATTGTTACACTAAGGATATTGAGTCAGGTTCACATGAGAAAAGATTTCACAGTGAGAGCTATAGCTGATGGCATATGTTAGTACACAGAAAGCAAGTTTTGGGATAGGATAAAACAAAAGGGAAAAGGGAAAACTCTCCTCAGTGGTCAGCCTCTGGAGGCAGTCTTTAGTAAGCACATGGAAATGGTGGTGACAAGTGATGAAGATGATGATGGTGGTGATTTTTGTGTGACGTTTTCTCCCTAGGGCAGTATGCTTTCCTGTGGGACTTGCTTAAACTCCTTACAGCTTGATTCTTGCTGATGAGGCTGTTAGCACTGATTGAGTATGCTAACTGTGTGCAAGTACAGCATCCTATCTTTCTGTTCAGTTCCTGTAAGCATGTATTTTTGGATAATATTTACGAAGTATTTCAGTGGTTGTTATCTACCTTTTTTTTTGCACTGTGTTTATGTTTCTCTATACAAACAAACCCCAGAAGGGAAGAGATAAAGGGAAGCAAAGGAAGGAAGGGCAACCTACCACCGGTGGTATTTGCTTTCCGTAAGAGTGACAACAAGAACACCAGGGCTTTGCAGGTGCAAAATCATGAGACTAACACCATATGAACAACAGCATGGGGATCCAAGGGGCATCCATGGCCACAGAGGTGCTGAAAGGAGTCTGCTGCCACAGCTGAGGGGAAAGGCTTCAGGGCTGCAAACACTGGACCTTCAGCAATACTAACCATTTACACTAAGGCACCCAAGGTACAGTGCAGCAGCACCAGCTTCCACATCCTGAGATTTGAATTTGAATCATTCTAGAAAAGATTTTGTCTTTTCTTGTCCTTTGTCCTGCAAAAGTGATACTCCAGTGAGTGTCAAGTCATGGGTATCTTTATAATGGAGGATAAATCCATTTGCAAAGGGAAAAGACAAGATAAACATTGCCTTAGATTATACCCTGATTATAAAGTTTTAAAATGTTTTTCAAAGTATTTGAAATGTTTTGACAATTTGAAATGCATTTTTTTTTATTTGTAACATTTTTATTTTGTGTTAGAATATTTTTAAAACTCTATTATTTACTTTTTGTTTTATCTGAAAAGTTAATGCCAATTATAATGATTTCTTCAACTTGAAATACCTAAACAATGAGTGAAAAAATTTATTTTGTCAGTCTAAAGCACAGTGCTTTGCAATCAGTACTGTTATGCTGTTTGGTGGCTCCTGATTTCTGCTTGCACAGAGCAAAGCAAGGACAAGTTCTGAATCTAGAGATTTCAATTTTGTCTGCTAACTAACCATTTTTAAAATGCATTTTTGTTTTACTTGCAAATACCCTACCTATAGACATTATAGCATAGGGGAATGAAAAACTCTAAGATAATTCATAGTTTAAATATAAACAGATTAGTAATAAATGAAACACAAATAGATTCATTTACTCTGGGAAGCTCCTGGAAAAATGGACAGACAAAAGTGCCTCGAAAGATGCAGGAAATGTCAGTGACTTTCTGTGTGTATGGGTGAAAGTCAGTGGCAATTTAGTGAGAAAATGTATTACTTTCCAAGAGAGTAGCTATTTGGAGCAATATTTTTTTCAAGAAAGAGGGCTAGGAGTTGTTCAATGGGAGCAGGAGCTTCCGCTGCCCAAAGAGCTGGGGAGAGGAGCAGAACAAAGGCAGGATATGAGGCATGAACTGTGATGGAAGACAACAGGACAAGAAACAGAGATAGATCTTTATTTAGTAGGAGGCTGAGGTGGAAATTTAAAGATGATTTGTTAGATGATGATTGAATGATATTTCTTTTTCCCTCACACTGTTGTTCGGTTTGGTTTTTTTTCCTTCAAGGAACCCCAGAGTACAAAGAATTTTTAGGCAAGATGCATTTAGTGGCAAGAACTTTAAGGGGATATGTTGGGAGATGGCAAAAGAGCAGAAAAGGAGACTAAGTAGAACTTTTCCTCCCCATACATAACTGGAAACTTTCCAGTCAGTGTCAAACCAGAAGCAGCCGTCATTCTTTCTGTGCAGTTATCACAGGAGGAAAACAAGTTTGGTCAAAACTGTCTTTTGGACTCATCACTGGGACTTGTCTTTGCAGTTGTACACAAAAATTCTTAGGTTGTCCCCTCACACCTGAAAACATGCTTTCCTACATGGGGCCTTTTCAATCCTCAAATGGCATCCTGGCCTGTATCAGCAACAGCGTGGCCAGCAAGACCCAGGTAGTGATCCCTTGTACTCAGCACTGGTGAGGCCACACCTTGAGTGCTGTGTCCAGTTCTGGGCTCCTCAGTTCAGGAAGGACATTGAGGCACTGAAGTGTGTCCACAGAAAAGCAACAGAGCTGCTGAAGGGTCTGGAGCACAAGTCTTATGAGGAGCAGCTGAGGGAGCTGGGGCTGTTTAGCCCAGAGAAGAGGAGGCTCAGGGGAGACCTTATCACTCCCTACAACTGCCTGAAAGGAGGTTGAAGCCAGGTGGGGGTCGGCCTCTTCTCCCAGACAACCAGTGACAGGATGAGAGGACACGGTCTTAAGCTGCACCAGGGGAGGTTTAAGTTGGACATTAGGAAGAAATTCTACACAGAAAGCGTGATTAGATATTGGAATGTTCTCCCCAGGGAGGTAGTGGAATCCAGGAGATGTTGAAAGAAAACCTGGATGTGGCACTTAGTGCCACGGCCTAATTGACATGGCGGTGTTTGGTCATAGCTTGGACTCGATGATCTCAGAGGCCTTTTCCAACCTGATTGATTCTGTGATTCTGTGATAAGAGAGTATGTTAAGGTCTTTTTGTCTGGAACAAAATTTAATAAATCCCTTAAGATCTGGAACCCCAGGTCTGAAAGACGGGGTGATTTTTAATATCTTCAAACTTATATCTGTGGAAATAAGGGACATTTCCCAGTAGGCACATTCTGAATCCTTTGGTAACAATGAATAACTGACTGGTATAGCAAAATGTACTATTAAATTTCCTGTGGTGTGTCTTTTCTATCACTTTATTTTGGGTCTTAATGAAATCTGAACTTGGATTGCTTCCATCTGAATCTGGATTATTAATTCTGTTTGTGTGATGGTTTATGCTCCAGCTCATCTTTTTATTTTTTGTCTGGTGTTTTTCTTCTGCCAGTAAAACATGGGTTTGGGTGGAGCTTGGCTTGTGTTTGAACTCTGTCCCAAATCTGTATTACAATTGCATGTGAATGCTCTTCCATAGTTGCCCCAGCAACATTGAGGTCTTACTTTACTCTTTCTGACACATTCAAATATTATTATAGCATTTTTTTCTCTTTTCCTTCTTTTCTTAGCCTCACAAAGATAAGGAAAAAACCCAAAACAAACAAAAAAGAAACTTAAAAAAGAAAAAAAAGAAAAAAAGAAAAAAACAAAACCCAAAAAACTGCAAGATACTTATAATCCACTGCAGGATGAATAACTTGATTATTACAAAGAATGTCAAGGAGAAAGACCAAAACATCTTCTGGGATCTTGTTTGTGCAGACCAGTATAAGATGCTGGGGTTATGTTTAAAAAAAATTAAAACTGAAATACCTTTGCAGCAAAGTAAATCCAGCTCTACAGTGCAGTGTCCAACATTACCTTATACTCAAAAAGTTTTATTATCTTCTATAATGCTAAAGATGTTAAGAGGAATAGAGAGAATATTTATTATAAAATCCAAATATAATTTAAAAGCAACACGGATTTGATAGGCTCTTTCCTATATTTCTTCTGTCACACTGATGTCCAGGCAAAGTTGGAAAATTCTAATTTTAAAGGATAATAGTTTCATTCTTGTACCCAAACCAAAATCCTTTGCAAAATGTTTTATGAGCATCTCAGTGGTTACCAAAGCCTGTTAAGACTTAGTCATTACTAGATACTTACATACAGTTTATTTATTTTATCCTTTCAGCAAGACTGACGTTTGTTAGCATATCTTTAGCTAAAAATAGTAGCCATGATGTTTTTCTATCACTATCCAAGACAGTAATAATTTGGTTATGTACATAATATATTTTGCTACTGATAAACATAAGAGGTTTTAAATTTAGCATTGCTTTCCATCAGATGTCATCTGAATGCAATATAAATTCCCCATCATCTCCCCCCATATTGGTTATAGGACAAAGGTTCAGCTGATCCAAATAAATAACAGTACATTTTATTTTTAGCTCCTGCTATAGGTCTTCCATATCAAAATGTCAGTGAACTGAAAGGACAGAGGTAAAAGCTCTATGCCAAGGGTGAAGTAATATTTTTCTCAGGGGGAAAACAACGATACAACCCTGCCTCACAATTCTTAGTGGGTGATTTAATTTACCTTTCAGTATGTGATTTCATTCTCTTTTCCATGTTAATAATTCTAAGAGACAACCCACCCCAAACTGTTAATTTTCAGCAGTGTTTCTAATGGAAAGATATTCATCAATAACAACAAAGAGATAGTGAAATGTACTTTATTTCCAGCATACACATAAACATTTTTGAGTTTTGATCCAACATTTTTAGGTAAAAAGAGGAAATTAAGACCTCCTAGATCAAACAGATTATCTGAAATCACAGTATTCGTTAACAATCTGAAGAACCAGTTTAAAAAATAATGCAGAATCCACTTTTTGTTTTGTTTAATTGGGTTCTTAAGTTGATAATACATTGCAATAAAAATGCAAGAACAAAAAACCCTGTATATCTTGTGTTAGACTGAAAAGGTCTTTGTACATTAGTGTACAAGGCTGCATCACTTAAACTGCTTCCACATTTAGAGGGAGATGAAAAGCACAGACTATGTGGATATATCTTTCCTTCTTTTCTTCCCTAAAGTTTGTTTACCTTAAACAAGGCTATTATGATTCAGAAGTTGGATTTCTTTCTTGGGTGATTTCATCCCTTCACAAAGGTGGTCTTAGTCTCCCACAATAATTTGGTAATTAGCACATTTGCCTAGAATATGAGTGAGAAAATTGTAATACTTCCTTTTTCAGAAATGGATTCAAATCCACACCCTCAGCCTTTTGGGAGAACACCCAGAACACCTGGTCACATACAGTGTTGCACCCCTGACCTGGAAAGGCAGTGCAGAATCCTAGGTCTTGCGAGAGACAATGAAGTTTACATTAATTCTGTTAATGAGTTACATGGTAACACATACTGAGTGTTGCTAGTGAAACATCATTCATTATCAGGGTCTGACGTACAGGGGCCCATTTCAAGTTGATCTTCACTGAGGAGGGGAAGGGCTGCGCATAGATGGGCAGTTTGTTTTTTTTCATTGCAAAGCTATTTTCAGTTATGATTTTTCAATTTTCTTTTAAAAATGCTTCATTGTTTTCCCCTAAGAAATTATATCCATTTACATGAAGATAGCAGTACACTGTTGGGAAAATTTCTCAGGTATCATGACCTTAATCTTTCTCTCAAATACTGTAATCCACAAGTGCCCGCACTTTTATCTGGACCAGTATTGTATACCCTGCTAACTTTCTTTCTATTCTTATTATCCAAGCAGTATTTCTTTTCAGCTTCTATCTACTTTCAGTTTCCATTAGAGCTCTGAGATTCATTTTCCCTCCTGTATCTCCTACAGACTGTCTTAAGGCCACCTCATCTGCTCCCATTTACAGATGGTATCGCTAAATACCACCCCTGAACTGACACCTTCTAGATCTTCACATCTCACTTCACCTTTTGCTGTCAGTCTGCTTTCTGTCACTGCTGTGCTGCTGCCAACTCAAATTCAGACTGGCAAAGTCATGTTTATGCTCCAAAGCCCTGCACATCTCTGGTGAAATGTGATTTGAGTGGCAGATTACCTCTCCTCCATCCCTTTCAATGATAAACATACAGCCACTACCGCAAGAGCAATGACAATTTTTCTTTCCTATGGAAGAACCTGCAAAATACATAGTCAAGGTTCAGTCATGCTACACAGGAAGTTTCAAGTTGAACAGTCGAGATGGAAAGATCCTTTGTCTGTGAAAAGCACTGCTGATTTCAGGATCCCTTAGTGGAAATCCAAGTCCTGTGCTATTGAGGAAATTATTTCATGCAGGCACAGCATTTTTGAAGACCAGTAATCCTTCTAGACAGCTCATAGTTTTATTTCTTGGTCATTATGTTCAGTTAGAACTTGCAAGGGAATGATGGCAGGGCCTGCCATTATCACCAGTAGATAACATCAGTTCTAATATCAAAGACTAGAAGATATTGCAAGCAGCAGTGAGGAAGATTGCTGTGTGCTGCATTTTTATTACAGATACTGTATCATTGTAACATATACATGAGGGCTTCCTGTGCCCTTCAATTGATCAAATTATGACATACAGAACTGTTGAAATAATTATGAGTTGAGAATGCAAGTATAAAGATCCTCCAAAATTGACTATGTTTCTGTAATGCGTAATAAAATGTTCATGTCAGCAAATACCATTGATTGCACTTGATAGTGTGTTATGCTACTGCTCCATTGAACTGGCAGAGATACCAGCAAAAAATGGCTAGTTTTTTAATAGACAGCAACTGGAAATATATTTCATGTTCTCACTTTGTCTCCTTACTTATACTGTGACTTTGTATATATATTCTTTAAGGGTAAGTATTGACACCCAGGACATGTCTGAAGAATGTATATATATAAATAAAACAATTGTTTAAAACTCCTTTGGCTTTCTAAATGTGATCAGTCAATAGAAATTCACTAATCAGCTCACTGTATCTTGCATGGTGAATAATATTCCTTGCAATAATACACATCTGGATAGTCACTGGCCATCCCTGGCTACATGATAAATCATAACACACATTTATTTTTTCTCTGTAGCCTTAGAAGATATAATGCTTAGAACACAATTTTGCTTTAGATAAATTCAAAACAGTATCATATAAGACTGACCATTCTTAATTCACGGCATGCTGTGATCATAAACAGGTTTAAGCTGTTAAAAGGCTTAAAGAAATTCTTCTAATATAGCCCTTATAGTTTGCTCACCTTCTTTGTCTTCCTCAACATTGCTGCTCTGATTCTGTGAATCTGAAGTTTTGTATGATTTTCTGCCTTGTTCTATTGCTGCTGCCAGTGAAGTCAGCAATGGCCTAGTACTCATACACTCACTATCTAGAAATCTATTAAAGAATTTCTTCGACGTTGGTAAAGATATTAATATGCTCTGTATTCAGTAGGCAGATTTTCCTTCTGGGGAAGTGTAATTAAAATTTAAGCATAATTCCACATTTCTTTCCTTCAAATGGGCTTATTAGCTATGGAAGGTATTGCTGCTTAAAACTTTAAATAACTAAAGGTTAACTACTTTTATCAAATATGGAAGAAAAGCAATGCTGAGTTTGAAACAGATTTTTTTTTTTTGTGTTCTTAACTCTTCTTTTTCCTAAACATGAGGTAATGCAGCAAGAGTCATTGTTTTTTCAGTGCTTCATGCTGTTTATCAATGCAGACTGAGGTGAAAATATCTGTCTTTGGGTTTTGTTCACGTGAGGGAAGGCAATGGAAGAAAAAAGAGCAGAAAAATTTGTTTCCAGTGATTAGAGAAAAATCATCTTATAATCCCTACTCCCTTTGTTACTGAGATGAACATACATGCTAATTCCAATAGTTGCCCCTGTTCTTTAGCTCTGGAAAAGTTCTTACCCACAAAGCACAGTACTGCCTTCCCAATGGGGTCCTGGTACACTGGCTATTAGCTGCTGACTCAGTCTTGAATGCCAAGCTGGAAATGACATGGCAATTTCAATACCCTTTAACTCAAAGTTCAATGCTATTCAGCTCAACCCTTTTCAAAACACATAAGACTTGCTTCAAAAAGAATAAAGAAAATACTTTTCTTAGTTAGCTCTGCTTGATTCCTGAGACGGGTCCTTTCTCATTAAGCCACGACACTCTGACCTCTGATCTTTTCTGTTTGATTTAGGAACCACGTGTGATTTTCTGTATATCACATGAATACTGACTCTACAAATAATAGATTTTGAAAGTGTTCTGTTGGCTTAAAAACCTCCATGCATGCAAAAAGACGTACAATATTTTTCAAGAGGATATTTCTAGACTGTCTTTATGCCGCAGTCTAGACGCAGTCCAGCTTCTAAAGGGACTTAGGCAAATTTTCTAAGACACTCAAAATATAGTCTTAGTGTATTTTCAGCGTCAGTTAGATTCAGAATAAGTTTCTGTTACCTTAATGGTTCAGATCAAGTTTCTTTGTGCATGAGATTCATGTTTGCCAGTTCCATAAGATTCTAAAAGGAAATTGAAATCATTAGTGCAAGGACAAGAAATTCCACTCAATGATGCATTTGTGATGCTTGTGACTAGGCAGTGCTTTTCAAACATTCCCTGCAAGAAACAATTACACATACTGCAATTTAAAATGTTTTCTAACATCATGGAACAAAAATATCTAGAGGATCATTACATACTAATTTACATAAAATGAAAAAGGAAAAGAAAATGGCTGTTTTAAACCCAAACATTTAACAAACTAATTCAAAATGTATCTTATATAAATGCAGCATGAAGTCATGTGAAACAATAAAGTAATGGTATAGAATAAAATTGGTATGTTTTTGAATTCAGTGTTTTGAGGGTTTTTTAATATATTGGACTACATCTTCAGAGATAGTGTAAGAATTTGAGTATAACTTTAGAAACTTTTTTCTTTTCCATTTAACAACAAAGTGAAGTCTATAGTTGCAATGGACAGAGACTGTTCAGGAGAAATGCAAGTCTATATGTGAAGATTCTTACAACATTTTGGGAAAACGAATTATTATACTTCATTTAGTTCTATCTAGACATTAACATTGAATAGAAAAGATCTTAAAGAAAACCTATTTCACAAGAACTCTATCTGTCATCAGCAAATTTGATCTCATTAAGATTCAAGAAAAGTTTATTCTTGGGTGAAAATTACTGATTACACAGTTGTTCCTCCTTTTATTGTAAGCAGATTAATCAAGCATGAAAGATAGAACTCTATTATTAGCACAGAAAAAAAAGGTAGCTGGTAGAGTTATGAGAAATGGGTCACAGATGTTTTACATTCCAGTTGTAGTAGAAGTGGACCATTAGTATTACAGAGAGATCACACTTCACTTCTAAATTTGCTATATGAAAAATATATCAAGATCCATCAGATATCCTGACAGCAACAGCCAACAGCAGTGTCAAGGATATGACATTACCATGGGAGTGGGATTAGTTTAGGTCAGGAAAAACAGCAAGCACTGTGGAGATATTCCTGAAAGTATCCTCTGCTATGAACAAACGTATTTTAGCGGGAGAAACTACAGCCAGGAAAAAAGGTCCCATCATATTCTGTCTAAAAGGTATGGAAGTACAGAAAAAACTTCCAGAGAGTTTTCCAGACCATTCTTGACCTAGCTGATAGAAATTAATAATGTGATGTATCCCGGAATTACATTTTATATGACTGTATAAATGTATACAAAACATCTGATACATCTGGTAGCTTACAACTGGGCATTCCACATACCTCCGAGTAAGTTCACAGTGCTGGGATGAGAACAGGGTTAATAAATGCTTTGTTTTACCCTTCTCCCAGCTGCAAATGAATGCAAAATCAATGGTACCATTACTGGTCCTTTTTCTGCATCAAAGTATTCCTGACAATGTGCACAATGAGTGTAAGAGGATGATTTGACCTCTTTATTGTAGTGGGATGTGGCAATTAATTTTTTATTGAAATTTCAATTAGCTTTTCTCTTCCCATAATGTTTTACCTAAATCCTCTTTTTAAGTTCTTACTGAGGTTACCAGAAAGATCATCTAAGCATGACTGTGTTAAAAAGTGGAGGTAAAGAAAACAAATTATTTCTATTGTGTTCAAAATTGAGGTCACTTTAGGTTAACTGAATCAGATTCCTTGAAGAGATGAAGACTTTCCACATCATGAAGAATCATTCAGAGAATTCTAATTGAAAAAAAGACACCAGCCTCTGATAAAAAGAATAAGATACCAAGATCAGTACAACTGAGAAAGAAAACCTGAAACAGGTTTTACAGACTGTTGCCTTTATGACCCTTATAAAAGAAGAACTGCCAAATGAAAAACAATGGAGAAAACCCTGCAGATTACTTTACATTTAGCTGTCTAGCATCCTGGACCAACTAAAGAACAAAGGAATTAGGTCTTATATTTAGAATGCTTATGCATCTGAAATACTTAAATGCTAGAAGAAATGCTAAAGAAAAAACGACAGCAAAATAAAAAATGTTTCTCACAGAGAAAATTTTGAATTTCATTTCTCAGTAACTACTATTGCTAAGGTTAAGATAATTTTTTCCTTGAAAAGCTGTTATTTTTGTTACGTGTCTTCCTGAAAAACATAGTAGTTAACTGAAACGTTATATTATTAATGAAAACTTAAAACACTGTTTTTCCAATCTTTGGTCTGCATCATGCAGAAGTCATTTTGTAATGAGCAATTAAGCTACTCCGAGCAAATGTATGTATGTTCAACATAAGGAATCTGAAGTTTATAAGCCTTTGTATAAGTGGTAAACCAGCATTCACACTTAAAATCCGCTTTACTGAATACCAAAGCTGTGTTCAAAAATATTATTGCAGGGTCCTCTGTGCTCTGTGAAAATTTATGTCTTTTCTCAAGCTTGGTTTCTGGGATGTGAATGCATTTAAGGAGCAGAAGTTCATAAATTACATAGTAGCACCTTCCATAATAAAGTAACTCATTCTTACTGTTCTGGATAAGATGCCAGTAAGCCCATTTTCACAGTGATAAAGCCAATGTAACTCATAGGGCATTTAACTCTGTCCAAGAAAGGAAGAATAGATAAACGTGTGCCTGTGCATGTGCCTTTGTTGCAGGGAAGTGTTTAACAGCTAGTTCAGTGGCATTGACTTCCTCTCATGAAGTTCAGGGAAAAATAAAAAGAGAAGGCCTATTCCATACTGAAATGAGGCTTTGAAAAGGCGTAACAGGAAGAACTTAATTATAGCTTAGGGACTCATATCTACCCTCTGATTTGCAATAACCACAGAGATTGTCTGGAGTTCACAGCTGATGAAAATGAATGCAAGTCCTTAAAGTGGGGGGCATCCTGCCACCTGTGTGAGTGAACACTGTGTGTGTCCTGGGTTCCCACTTGGGGATGACAATGCTGCATGATGGATAAAATTGCTCTGTGGGGTTTGAAACACAAATCTGTACCTCCAGAAAAGATGTATTTTCCTCAGTTCTTATGTGACCTATAAGGATATTGCAGAGAGGAAAAATGTCAACCACCTCCACCTCTAACCAAAGCCAGCTGCCACAGTGATAGCACCTCATTTTTGTGTTAATGCGGGTCAGACCCTGGTGTAGTTCCCAGCTATCTCTTTTTCAGTGTCTCATGGAGCTGCTCTCCCAAACTTTGGATGCACACCTGGTAATTTGAGTCCATTTTTACTTTTTTAATCATGTAAAAGAAAATAGCTGAAAGCACATCAGTGTTACTGCTGCACATCTGTACATGAACAGCTCAAGTAAATAAATAATTCCTCTAAGACAACATTGCACACATGCATTTTCTCATCTATCTTTACATACCTGAAAGTAATTAAAATCTGTGATTATCCAATGACGATAGATTGATACAAACGTAAGGATAGCTTTCTTCTGTTCTATATTGTTCTCACATAAACATGTGACTTAAAAACTTTGCTTTTTAAAGCTTATATTTAAAGGCAGGAGAAAATAAAGAATATTTCCTTCTGGAAAACCAGAAAAAGTGGAGGAATGTTTTGCAGAAGGAGTGCCTACACTGCTAAGTGCTAACCCTAAAATTATGCTTGTGCACAGCGTACCTAGGAGTTTTTCTATGAAACTTTTTACCATTTAATTTCCCAAATTCGGACTGTTGCTATTCTTAGTGTCATAGGAAAGAAGATACTGAGTTCATTATTTTCTGGTGGCAATTTTATTTGCCTTTCCAAGAATGAAGGTAGTGCAGAGTTTCTTAAATCAGCAAAAATGCATCAATTTCACAAATGGGCCATTGTCCATCCAAGGACTGAACAAAATGCAAATGAATACATTGGTCAAGTTGCTGCCAGATCTACAGGGAAAGGGGTGATATAAAAAACAACAGGTAAAAAAATTATTTTTCTAGATGTCTCCGGCTGAATGCAATAAGCCAGTAAGTAAACTAATTATAGTAGTGTATGCTGACAAAATATACAGCTAGTGTGAAAAAATACATCAGATATCATAGGAAAAATGGACAACGTTGCACTGGAAAAATAAAGAAACTATTACCCTAAAAGTAAATATGGCTTCAAACATAAATTTTATTAATTCTAAGATCCAGAGAATTACAAGCCTATGAGATATCAGAAACTGAAGGCAGGAAAAGAAAATGCACAGGAAATAGAGGAAGAAACTTGATTCTTACTTTGATTAAACTGCTAGCATTTTTGTTAGGAATTTATTTTTTAGCTGAAATACATAATATTCTCAGAACGTTTTCTGCTAAGATGTTACTGCTGGATGTTATCTTGTCAGATACAGGTGAACTTAATTTAAAATCCTTCTTTGAAATGCTTCCAGTCTCCAGATATGGAATTTTTTCCTCAAGTTTTGCATTCCTGAGTATGAGTAGACCAACTACGTTTGATTTTAGCAATCTGTCCTTTAAAACTGAGAGTGAAATTATGATTTCCTTTGGTGTCCTTCACCTGTTTTCTGTAGTAAACACGTGCCACAGCTGTTTTCTTAAACAAAGGCTCATGGTTGTTTTGCTATTACAGGCTTAGCTGTATTCTTCTCTTATTCCAATGGATTTTAGGTGGGTTTTTTTTGGTTTGCACCCATGTGCAGGCAAAATAGGAGAAACTCCAGGCTTCTGCAAATTACTGGGATTATTGAGATATGCATTGTATTTCCTTCTTTGAAATTAGGTTGCTTTGCTATTCCATCACATAGCCAGCATGTCTGATAAATGATGCTGCAGAGTACTTCAGTGTAGTTTTAGTGAACAGATTGCCCACTGAAAAGACTTACTTAGGAATGTCATGAAAAGCCAAGAGTGTTTTCTGAGGTTATTTTTTGCATCATGTATATGCTAGGATGCATGTGTGATTTATTTATTTAGAATTTGTGGGTAAATTTCTATCAAAAGCAGTCAGTTCCTTTTCACAAAAAGCAAATTCTTCCCAGTTAACTGGTTGAGATGTTTACTTGATAAAAGAAGGTCTGCAATAGTCAGTGAGAATTACTTGCTATGTGAATGTTAAGCTTTGTTGTTCTATGTTTCTCTCACTATTTATCTTATTTTTGGATGCTCCCAAATGCTCCTTCATTATGTAAGCAGTTTCCAAGTCTCCTTTCCTCCTCCCACAAAAGTGTGCATGAAGATCTGGAACAAAACATTCTTCTAGGTCTGTTTTTCAGTTCAGGTTGTCTTTTTATTACTTTAAGATCATATAATGAGACGTCTGTGGAAGAACTCCCTCAGAGACTGGAGTTTTGTCAGAAATGTTCTCCTGGGTTTGAAATGCAATTAGGTTTATGTGTATATATAGTGAGAAGGAGAAAAAGAGAGGAAGAAACAAAGTTTTTGACATGTTTTAAGGATGACAATTCCTTCTCACCTGAATAAAACTTACCTCAAAAGGGCATGAGGGATGATGGTTTGGTGACATTTTATATTAAAGACACTATTGGTTGTTAAAGTCACTAAACTCTTAAAATGCTTATGGATTGGACTCAGAGAATAAAGATGAGAAGACCTCTGTGTACTGCCCACAATGCAAATGAAAAGCAGGACTTTCATTGTTCATGCCATGGTTTTTGAGGTAGTTACCACCAAGAGAAAGAGAAATCATCATCAGAGAACACCAGCCTTCTTACTTCCATTATTAGATCCTCACAGATCTGATTTTTAGGCATTTGACATTACCAAAGGTTAAAGTAAATATTACAGTAACATTATCTAATTCAAGTTTTCCTTTCAACAGTGTAAGGCTTTCCTGTCCTTAATTATCAGTTACATTTTAAATGTTTCAAAGTGCCTTGTGCTATTACTGCTGGAAAAAGTGTTTTTGTATTAATGTCTATTCCCCAAAGAAGCAGAAAACAGAGGAAAAGGTCACTGTCATGTGCCTGCTTCAAGGAGAGGCATATTGACATTTCTAATTAATGTATCTGTATTAGAAAAATGGATGTAAGATTTTTAAGCAATCAAAATAGCTATATACCCCAAAATTATGGAAAAGCAAACCCCCAGCTAGACCATTTTTCCTCTTTATATCAAACAGGGTGTTACAAAGATTTCAAATCCAACCAGCTATACAGCAGGAAGAGAAAAGATCAAATTCACTGCAGTTTGCATCCCTTTTCTCAAAATTAGATGCAAGGATATGTCACTGTTGTGTTCTTTATGTACTGCTACAGAAGCATGAGTTTCTGTGTCTGTATATTAATTTTGAAGTAGACCAAAATAAGCCTTCTGTTCTTAAAATATCCTGAGGCCTGGCTTGCTTAAAGAAGAGATGACACATAGCATTATCTGTTTAGTTCATTTTTATCTGTTGCTGTAAGCTGTGTAGTTGATATATTTTCAGCTATCACACAGGATTTACAGGTATTTGTACTCATGAGTAAGGCAGCTTGCACAAAATCTTGCCTTTCATCATGTGCATGTTTTATTACTGTCAGGGTACGCTGATCTTGTTGTTTATCCATAGGACATTTTATTTTGCTATGAAAATTGGTTCTGCACACAAAGGTGAGGACAACCTTTATTTAAATATGTACCAGAGTCAAAGCATCTTAGTTGCATGCCTCTGTTTTATTAAGACAAATGTCCTACTCACTGTAATACAAACATTTTCCATTATAAGGTCTGTGTCCTGTCCTGGACATATGAAGTTTGTTGTTTGTAAAGCTAACAGACATAATTCTTCTATGTTTCCAGCCATATTGGAAAAGAGCAACTATTACTGTATCCCTACAGACTTGATTTCCCTTTGCCATACTATTCAGTTTGTAGAAATGCATCCTTTTCCTGGGAGGCGCTTTCAACCAAACCGCTTACCCAGTCAGTTCCATGTGAATTTGCTTTCTGCTTAACAAAACGTTTGGCCATCCAAAAGAATTTTATTCGGGGAATTCTTCCAGGGAACAAGCGTGTAATGCTGCTGATGGATCCTGCTTTTTCTACACGCAGCAGTGAATGGTACCGTAACTGTCAGGTAAGCATCTCTTTGGGTATGCAGTTAGCATCAACTATGCTTTTTGTCCCATTTAACTATCAGGTTTGACTATTTCCTAAGCTATCACTTGTCATCTGTCCATGACTAATATCGTTGGTTGGTCTGCTATCATATCACACTTCTACAGGGAGACCTTGACTGCATTCATGATCTGATTCTTTAATTAGTCAGCAAGCTGTATCGGCTTGCTGAGCCTGCAGAGGTGACTTGTTAAAAGTCACCAATGTTTTTTAGAATGAACCTGAAGATTAAAATTAATTCTTTTTACAAAAAAAAATGCTGGTTTTACTCACTCACCTTTTCAAAACCTTATTTTTTTTTCCAGATGCTTGGGTATACAGATTTCTTTAGGAACAACGGGGCTTTTTTAAAGAAGCTGTAATTCATGAATATCCTAATGTATTTGTGTTCTGTTGTCCTTGTGATTTGATGGCTATATACACATAGAAAAGAAGCAAATATCACACCTTATCATACTACATAAATTCCTTCTGATTATGGTGGTTTTAGCAACAGCCCACTGTTTGCAGGGTACAAATGTGACACTGGCAGTAGAGAAAAAAGGCCTTAAACTGCCACCCGCTGAGCTACATGGGAAATTCAGAACACTGTTATTGAGGGTAATTATGATCAATGCTACTTTTAGCATTTTTTTATTTTTCAAATATCCTTATAGAAAGTGGATTCCAGAAACCCTAAATAGGTAACGCATCTGATATCCTTGTTATTAGTCTGAAACTCTTGGAGAGGAGCACCTGCAGCTGTTTAGCAATCTAATTCATGGAGATAAAGTCCATACATTGCCTACCCTGTATTGCCAAATTTCTTTTACTGAATTACTTCAAGATCTCGGTTCCCTTTGGTGCAACTATAAAAATAGGAGTAAAAGGGAGTTGGTGTAACCATGAATAAATTCAGTTTTTGCAGAAGTATCCTAAAATACTTGAGAAAAGTCAATATACATCTGTTTCTGGATCCTTGTTAAAATTAAACAAATGAACTTTCAGGACCTTTATCTGCCAGACTGGTGGTGTTATGAAGCAATTGCCTGGGTCTTAAAAGAGTGATCCATTGATCTCTGGATTGTTAGCACCAGCTTAGGGTCCTCCCTGCTGACCAGCTGTCCTGGTAACTCCTGATAACCTCAGATGACTTTCAGCTGTCAGGCTACAGGTAATTCTTAGCACTGTTACAGCAACCATAAAACATCTGAGAAGTTGCACAGCATTTTTCAGTTGCCTGCTGCTTAAATTGTCTCTTTCTAACTGAAATTATTTTGTGTTTGAACTTAATTAGGTTCATGTGCCAATGTAAATAGGGAGACTTTTCTTTTTCCTGCTGCCTTTTTAGTGGGATAAGATCTAGGTATGTGAAAGGACAGGGGGTTTTGTATACCTAGCAGGATGTTTTTGTGCTTCTTAAACTTTGTGTATAGTAACTAAGGAGTTGTCTGTGTATCCAAGATTAAACTTTCAGTGCTCTGTGGTTTTGGTATTCTGTTGTTTGGGGTTCTTTTACTATTTCAAGTTTGGAGTTTTGAGTTACTAATTCATTAATAAATCTCTTAACATTAAGGGTTTTTTTTTTACTTCAAAGGAAGTGAAAAAGAGACCAGAAACGAAAAAGTGTTTCAAAGCTAGCAGGAGTGCCTTCGTGTCTTGGAGAAGAAACCAGAGCTAAATCCTCATGAGATTTTGGACTGCACCCTCAAAATGGTTAAGAAAGGTAAGAAATAGAAACAAGAGGGCTCTACTGCTTATTTCATACATGTTTGTATACTTGTAGCTGTGTTGTTGTGGGGTTTCTTTTTTCTTTGCTTTTGCATCATCTTATGTTGATTTAGTGAGTTCTTGCTTTTTTTTTTAATTTTTTGTTGTCTAAAATCTCATTGCTTTTTGGAATACTTTCATAGGGCCTGCTGTCCATTTGGTTTTGTTGCTATTGGCATGTGAAGAAGTGAAAAAAGTATTTACTTGATTAGCATGGGTTTTAGGGATTACTTTTCTAGTCTGCATTAAAATAAACACAAATCTTGAGTTTAGTGCTTCTGTTCAAGGATGAGAATGTATTTTAGTGGGGAAGCTTGTAGTGCAATTAGGGTAAGTAGTGATTGAAGCTTTTTAAGAGTGCTTCTGTTGAGTATGGAATTTAATTACCACTTTGAATGTGTTTCTTTTGCTGGCTGTAAGTTGTTCTTTGAATATAGGCTTTGTTCCTAGCGTCCATGTGTTTTGCCCTGATATTGATCTTCCACCTGTTGACTTTGGATCACTTCGTTTTCTTGCTGGAGATGTAATTTTATGTAATGTAATTGTTATGTTTTGGATTTTTTTACTAGTGACTATGCTATCAGATTATTTTCTCATGACAAGCAAAAGTGATTAACTTCAGATTGGGCATAGACATATTTGTTTTCAGTGTTTTTGTGGTTTTGTTTTTGTTTCTATTTTTTTAAATGATTTTTTTAGACCTTTTGTGTACCTGAAACTGTGAGGAGAGAATGATATAGTGCAATGACATAGAACAAGCATGCTGTTGCAGTTAAAACATTTTAAAATCTGAAAACGTTGCTGCTGGCATTACTTTATGGTACAATTAATTTGTATTCTGGAGAAGTATAATCTCCAGATATATTCCATATATTAATTAGGTTTCATTTTTGTGAGTGATACTACCTAGCAAAATGAACCCAGAAGTGTTTGTGCTTCATTTGAGAAATGGAAAAAACATTTTTTACTTTTATTCTGAGCAATCAGAAAGTCAAATACCTGTAACACCCAGAGCTGCTTTGGGCTATGCATATTTTAACTTGTTTCATATTAGTATCAGAATTTATTTTTCAATATGTGCATATCCTCTAATTCTAAGATGATAAAAGCATGTATGTCATTCAAAAAAAGTCTACTTTTAGCAGGTGGTATTTCCTAGATTTCACTGAATTATGATGATGCAAATATAATAGCCGATGTTGAATAAACTCTTTTGCACTGGAAATTTTAAGAAACTTTTGCTTGGGGTATCAGTGTTACCTAGCATTAGGAGTACACAGGCTATATTGTTTGCTTGTTTTTGTTCTGTGCTAACAAGTCGAGAGCTTTTTCTACAGAGAAATAACAATTTGGGGTGTAATTCAAAATATTTCACGTGCACTGATCAGTTCTGCTTTTATTTTTGTCATGTTTTTATAAAGAAAAGTGCTTCAATTCTGTATTCATATGGACGAAAACTTAATGCACTGTGCACTGCAGGCAGAGGAGTACAAATGCAAAGAGTTTTGTATCAACTTCCTCTCATCTCTGACACTCCTTATTGCTCTTTTAGACTAATGTTGATGATTTTAAGGCAACCAGCAGAGATCTGCAAAGAAGAAATGGTGGGGAAAATAAAAGAAAAAGCACTGAATCTTGTTTCCAGAATAGGAGTGAACTCTCTCTAAGCAAAGATAGGGTCAAAGCACTACAAATGACAAAAATCTGCTAGACTGACTTTTGCCTTTTTTGTAGAAGGGCATTTAACAGTGGCTTAGTATAATGTAAAGCCTGTTAAGCAAGAGCATGTCCTTTATACCTCTGACAGGAATGGCATAGGAGAACATTTGAAACTCTAGTTTTCCCTTTTGTTGTATGGTTGCACACTAAACTCAGGAGTGGTGCTGGAAATTACATGATTTAAAGCCCAAATTTAATTCTTCAGCAGTAGTTCTCCTAACAAAAAATTTTCTCGTGATAGTGGTTTCTCTTTTGATAACGAAAATCTGTTTCAGTGAAAATGTGGTATCCAAGGTGCAACATGAAATGGAGCTGCTTTTATGAAATGTAGAATTTCATTAATGAGCTTGGACACGTGTCTGTATATGGTCAGTTGGTCTGCAAAGGCTCTTGGAACAGAGCATTACTGGGGATGTGAAAAGGATAACAGATGTAGCGAGGCATAAAGGCACTGAATGTATGAGGCCTATGAAAATACAAAACCCATTAGCTCGAATCACTCACCAGGTTTGTTGGTCTGCACTTGAAAATACAGACTGATTCACTGAGACACCTACCCTTCAGGAAACTGGATAAGTCAGAATATGGCTTCAGTTTTCATGGCTGGGTTTTCTCGGCATGCATGAAGTGAAGACGGTGGGAATTTATGTGAGAGTACATTGAATCTAGGCTACAGTTCCCTCTGTGCTCTTGGTCAGCATCCAGTAGAATGATTCTAAGTGTGTGAACTTTATTTTCAGAGGAGAGGGGATGGAAAGAAAATGCATTTCTTCCAAAATTGTGCCTTACACCATATCGTGCACCCCACCACCCCCCACGCCCCCAAGTCAGTGTTGTCTGGTCTATCTATGTGATAGCTCTACGGCAGAAGTTTGTGCAGCTGGGGGAGGTGAGAGGGGAGACACACGTGACGCAACACACCACACTACACAACAGCAAAACAACAAATGAAACAGCCAAACAGAAATTAAACTCCAAATAGTAGTAACTAGATGAAAATTCCAATATGAATTACCAGGATGTTTAAAAAACACTAGTAATTCAAAGTTTGTGCCTGGTGATTAAACTGTACGGCAAACTTCTGCTGAAGGCTAGAAAGGAAAGAGATAGTGACTCTTGGCCAGGAGTCAGGGACTCTTTTAGTTTGATACTAACTTCTGTTTGAGATGGTAGGGAATGATAAAATTTTGGCCATTTATGATTTTGTAAAGTAATTTTTCAGTCTGTGAAAGCAAAATTCTTATTTAGCCAGGAAACTGTGTGTATTACTTACATACTGAATTCCTTTTATTGGTATTTCTCTGAATTACAAGCCACTGTGCATGTTAATGTAATTTGTTTATAACATTCATGATTCACTCTGTGATCATTCACAAGTGAATGAAAGTGCTCTATAAACATTTAAGATGACCTATGACTAGGGCAATTTATCTTATGCTGCCTGCAAACTTCCCTGCAGTGTAGGAAATGGGATTGGATCCCCTTTAGCTCTTGTTTATCCACCTCTCACAACTTGCAGTACAATAAGAAACACCAAGGTTATGTTTTCAGAGTTGTTTTGTGTTACAGGTTACGATATTTTCCCCTCATATACAGACATAGCCCTCCATAAAGATAAGGCATTGTACCTTATTCCGCACTCTTGTTAGAAAGAAGATGAAGATGACACATCTAGATGATGTAGAGACTGTTACCATTCATGTAAGAAGGCTGAATATAGCTTGGTGATATTGGAGAAGGGGCTCAGAGGTACCTGATGCATTAAATTTTTGGTTTGATTGTTATTTTGCTTATTGAGGCTGGTTCTCTAGAAAGGTAAGTTGTTACAATTTAAGTATGTTGGCTTCAGGGGAAAGAAGAGATTCACTTCTGTGCTGGTTTTAACACCAGCCAGAAATTAAACTCCAAATAAGATCTCACAATTCTGGAGTGGCAGCTTTTCCTCCCAAAACCACCCCTTCCCAATGATAGGGTGCATGCTATAGAACAACAACTATACCAGTCACACTGTATCAACCCACACAGTGCTCAGCTCCACACCTTCTCTCAACCAATACCACTTCCAAATCTTGATTAATTCTGTTTTATGGTTTGTTTTTTTTTGGTTGTTTGTTTTTGGGGGTTTTTTTAATTGCATAATGGCTTGTTGTAAGAATGTGGAGAAGAAGAAGAATAAAAGAGGGGGTGGAGCGTAATCTTGAAATGCTTCAAAAAGACTAAGACTCTTTCAGAAGAGAGGATGCAATTTTCTGTAAGATTTTCCTGATAAGATTCTCTTTGCTCTGAATATTCCTAGATAGCTGTAGGAAGAACCTAATTTGAATATTCCAGCACCCTCTGGATTTGACCTTTTCTGGATATGAGTTTATTACCATGCCAAGACACATATTTGATTTAAACATGTGAATAGACTCTAAAATAAGCTTAGTTTTGAAATTTTGCCATACTTGCCAAATTGTTTTGGTTTACATATTCAAGGTGCCTTTATTAGCCTGATGTTGTGGTGGATGTGATGTACTAAGATTAAAAACATGGCTTGATCTCCAGGTTTTTTTCATAAAAGGAATATTTTAGAGCCTCACAATGCTGTTTTCTGGAAAAAAGTACAGATTATAATTCAAACCTCAGTGATTTTAAGGTGTCTGCTTAAATCTTGACGTTTACTTTCTTCTTCTGGCCTAGATGAAATCTCTTGCCCTGTGGAGGTCATGGGTGGTTCTTTCAGCCTTCTTTGTTCTAGAAATATATCATTACGATTTTATTGATGTACAAGTTTTCACTAGTTTTCCTTTCCTTTATTCACCAGCTCCCATCCTAGCCCTCTTAAACATGGCTACTGCAACTGTTCGCTGTTGCTTTGGAGAGGTTAAAAAAAGTAATTGTGAAACAATCTGACATTCCTCCCTATTCTAATAGTTATTTCTAATATCCTTAAAACATAATTCCTCCCTATTCTAATAGTTATTTCATGAACATTGGCTTATGAAACAAAATAGTTTTAAACTAATGGAGTTTCAAAAGTCCAGCAATGTTATTTTCTTTGTGATTTCTTTTGTTATTTGTCATGACTGTACTGTTTATCCTCAGTCTAATTTATGTGGCGCAGTGATGGTTACGTTGCTCTTTGCTCACCACTCAGTTGCTGAATCTCCTGAGTAACTTTGAAGAAATGGTCAATAGCTGTTCAGTCTGTGCTCCTGTTTCAGGAAGGTGTTGAAGTCATATTCAGAAGGGGTTATTTTCTGTAACACAGGTAAAAGGGAGTTGGTAGGCTTCCCTGCCGCATAAATCCGTAGGAATTACACAGGCTATACAGTGGGTAACACTCTAGGCAAGGTGTGTAAACAAAGCAAAGGAAAGAATGCTAACATTCCAATCTGTCTTTTATTTTAAAGAAAATTAGGACATGAGAATCTCCATTCTGAAACAATCATTGAGATACCTCCTGGTTCTCACTTTTAGAACAACCCTGTAATCACCAGTTTTTAAATAGAATAATTCTTTTGATTTGCCTCTGTGACATCATTGTCATTTTTCAGTAGAAATGTTATGGCTCCAGGTAAAGAATAAGCTTCAAACGAAAAGAACTTGATTCCATGCATATATCCAACAGAACAAAAATAAGAACTACAAAAATAAGAAATACAGAAATGCTTTTCATAGCAAATTTTGTTGAAAATTAAATAACTGCCTGGAGAGCTACAGTAAAGCTTTTGACAAAAGGATTCTTATTCTTGATCAACACATAGGAATGTACTTACAGTGGGTGCTGCAGAAATGCTTATGTTTGCACTTGTAACACCAGGATTTTTACTGTGCATTTCAATACGTTGAAGTACCCTTCAAACCCACCTCTCAGTCTTGGTCTTTGTTGTTGCCTTCTATTACATGTTTTTGTGTTTCCCCTGCTTCCTTCCTACACTCATCTTTTAGGGGAAATGAAAATGGACGAAATGATGTCTATGCTTTTATGAAACTGGACCTCGAAGTAACCAGCATTAATTTATTACAGAGGAGAGAAGCATTTCTAATGTTAAAATAAATGTACTTCTGGAAGCCTTTTACCCACTTAACAGTAACCAAATTATTTTTGGGATGATCATGGCTCTATCCTTTCTGTAAATATCTTGGGCACCCAGAAATAATGAAAAGAATCACAAATAACAGCAGCGAAGATAGAAATAAATTGTACGCAAACTATTAAAAAAAAAAAACCACGTGGGAAACATCAAATAATTCATCTTCAAATTTAATATTTTGAGAGGCATGCCTAATTCAAAAACAGTTTCAGATAACTTTTGGGTTTTATTGGGGTTGGTTGGTTGGTTGGGTTTTTTCTTTTTTTTTCTAAATCTGTTTCCTTGAGGGAAAATTCCTTGAAAGCTGTAAAATTTAAGATTTTTGCAAAAAACCATAGGATTACATAGGTTAGAAGAATACCTTTAGGATTATATTCCTACATGTCATTCATAAAAGCACAAAAAACCATAAAACCTGGAATTATGGTCAGCCTGAAGAGATGATGAGGTTTAAACATTTTAGACTTTGCAAAAATCAGAGTTGGAGGTTGTGTTAAAAGAATATTGTGTGGAGCATTCTTGTGGACCTTATATTTTAAGAAAATCCTGATGGTTTTCTGATGCAGGAAGATGCTTTTATAGGTACCTGACCACATTCAAATATATACCTTTAGAGGAGTGGCATATATCAACATAAGAGCAGACAGGAAGAGGAACACTGCACATGTTGCTCAGACTGCATTACTTTTCTCAAGGAACTTTTGGTGTTGAAAGAAACTGCTGTCTCTGGGAAAACTTGAGATGTCACTTGTTCCTCTGTGTCGGAGTAGTTGTGTGTAACCTTTCCATAATTTCTCTTTTGCTCCAGATTTTAAACGCAAATTTTTCCTGAAGAAAAGCAGAACTCGTTCTCTGTTGTTTCAGTATTAAGGCATTGTCTCCTAAAAAACTGCTTTCCCCATCTGGTGATGAAATCTGCCCCATACCAGCAGGAGGTTACAAGGACCTTGGGATATTGTTAGCATGTATCTTTCTACTACTATGCTACAGAAACTGTTGTGACACCATGTAATGAATATTTTCTCAAGCTGACAGTATTCAGTTAATGTTCCTGTTTAGCACTCCCTATACCTGAGGAGTGTGTGATAATTTATTTTAACGTATTTCAATTTACTTTTACTCAGTAAAGGAAAAAAACCCAACTATTGGGTTGTAATTGCTACATGCTTTGTAGATTTTGCTCTTACTGTAGTTACATTAGTGGAAGCCAATTTATTTTAGGAGGAAAAAATAGATTGTGGGAAAAAAACTCAGATATGAAACTCAAAGGACCTTAATGTTCAAGGGCAGAAAGATCACCCAAAGCAAGCACATCTGACACTGGAGGTGCCTGCTTTTCAATGCCACGGTTTAGTTCCCTTCCCTGTACATTCAGCTCTGTGTTGCACTCAGAGTCCTTTAGCTCAGGACTTAACAAAACACATTCTCAGCTCAAGTGGAAATGGGCATGACTTAACAGTTTAGGTGAGGAATGGACTGTGTTTTCTAGCTTTTATTTGTGAAAATGTGTGTGTGTGTGTAACTCATTGCTTGGAGGCAGTTCTAGCAGTTCTGTTGGCAGGCTAGTTTTGAATCAGATTCTCCTCCCACCTCTTACCAATATAGCAGAACAGAAATCAAGGGTCTCTGATCAGATAAAACACTGCTGTGACTGGTGATGTCAGCCAAATCTCTCTAAAAAACCTTTTAGACATTTTGTAGTCTTTTGAGAGACGGGGGCTTTTAGGAATTACTATTTTTGGAACCCAGCAGATGTTCACTCCTGTTAATGATGCCTGAGGCAAAGGTGAAAACAACCACTGTAATGTGCCCACTCTGTGTCTGCCACTTGGAAGTACTGCATTACCACTGAGACTGAAAAATGTTTGCAGCATCAGCCACCTAAATGAAGTACAAGAGTGAAGGAAACAAGGATATAATTTAAGTGTAAATGGGCCAAATATAAAAGACAAACTTCCCTATTATGTCCTGTGAGGATAAAATATGATCATGACCATCATTTCAGCAGTGATTTATTTGTATCCTGGATCCATCACAAAGACCCCAGTCCTGCTAACAGGAATGGGAGGATGGAATGTAGTGCCTGGTTGGACTGTTACTCTTTCTGTGGAGTGCAGTTTGGTTCTTTCCAAAGTTCCTATTGCCATACACAGAGATATCTATGTATATATATATATGCTACAAAAATATACAAAGGTCAGTTGTCATTAAATGTGATTATAAAAGTGCATGTGTAGCAAATGTAGCAAAACCTCATGGCCTTGTTCAATGGGCTACTGCATGGTTTTTTGTTGTTATTTTTGAAAAGTAGTAACTGTAACTTTAGAAGGAATGAAGCTGGTTTTGTTTTTCTCCTACTTTGACTCTGGGTCTTTTAGAAGGAGGCTCTTGGCTGTGAGTACGAAGATTGGGAAATTTGCTAAGTGTGGATTTGAGCATGCAGAGGGGGATAGAGCAAACAGGCAACCGCAGGAGCAGTGCAGGCAGAGAAGCAAGCTTCTGGGCAGACCAAGAGCTAAGCTGCTACAGGGCAGAAGAAATGATACTTTTATAAGGATTCAAGAGGACTCAGAATGCAACTAGGAGAGCCACTGAAAGTATTGACACTAGAAAACAGAACTGGAAGAAAGTGTCCTGGGTGACACTGGACAGAGAGGACGTTTTTATCTGCTTTGTCAATGAGTTCTCATCTTCATTGTTTAAAGGGCTCTTGTTTCACTTTCCCTGAGACATCTTTAGCAAGTAAGAACACCTAAGCTAGTTTAAGTTCCTTTTAGGGAAAATATGGTACAATTTTACCTCAAAGTCATACTTATTGAGGAAAGATTGAGAATAACTGGAAATAAGAAAGTATGATCAGGAAGTACCATGTTAGCAAAAAAATATTACTATTTACTGGATAAAATCAGCAAATAATTTCATCTACTCTGACTTTACAGTAACCATTTAATACTTAACCTTTCTGAGCTTTGAAAAACATCCAACTTCAAAAAAAGTCTCTTGAACTGGTTAAAATTAAAATCAAAAATGTGATCTGCATAAATTCAGTGATGTTGGTTTTATTCTCCCTCTCATTATTAACACATACATTCAGGACATCTCCGTATGACACTCATAAATGTTGTTAGCTCATCCTGCTTGTCCACAGGACAACATCATTTTAAAATCCCTTGTTTTGTAGCTCATAGTCAACTTAATAATATAAACAATTTAATTCAAATTCCAACTAAACAATAACTTTATTTTGTCCTTGCATTGTATATTTTCAACACTTCAAACTTATTTACTATGATGTTTTCAAACATGACTTCTTATTCTTTTCTGATGACATTTGAATTATTGAAAGATTGCATCTTGACTGCAAAACTCACAGAATGTCTGAAAGAATCTAAATCTATTCCAGGCAGTATAAATAATTCATGCTCAATTCTTCTCTCAGCTGTGGGGATGCTGCTGCTGCTTATTTACATCACACTTCAAGGGAAAAAAAAATCCATCCTGTTTTATTAACAATTCTCTGCTTTAGATAAAGCTGGTCATATGTTCCTATAGTAGCTACCTAATTATATTTATTGTGATTAGATGTAAATTATCTTTAATTTTCTATTAAAGTTACTCTGTTTTTCATTTATTAACTTAAATTAACAACTTTGGGCTTTTTTCTTTTTTAAACATGATTTACATGATCTAGTAAATCAGTGTTTTCCTGTAAGGGATCCCCCGCATTCCCCTTTCAGAACCTGACTGAGAAGGGTGTGGGAGGCAAGAGTTCAACCTTCCCCAGGCTTTGACTTCTGTCCACCTGCTTAAGGACAGTGAATGTATCCATGTTAATATGCCAGGTCTTGCCATTACTTTTCATTCCACCATAGAATGAAAATAATGCTTTTGACCATTTCTGTGAATCAAAATTGCCCAAGCACTTTTCAGCTGAGTCTGAGATTTCATTTATTTTTATTTTTTTGCTTATTTTGCATGGCTCCCTTCTTCAGAAATGACTAGAAATTCCAGCCTATCCTAGGCAGTGCCCTGCAAAACCTTGCTGCTTGATTACCTTCCACAAAGTGTTCTGATATTGCAGCTAGGAAATGTACCTTGCTGGATTCCCTTCAGTAAAATATGTTCAGATAGGCTCCATCTATTGTGTCTGATTCCATCCGAAGAAATAAAGGGGAAACTAAAAAAGAAATGTTTAATATGCACTTACCCATGCTTCATTTTCTCCATTATTGGTGAAGGAATTCTTGAGGGAAATGCTATATTTAAGCTCCTAACTTCTAGGTCTTTCCTTCATACTTCAGATGGGGCATCTCTAAGTGCAAATGTAAATGTAAATATTAACTGTTAAAGTTAACAAAGCCCTAACTGATTTTATTTTGCACTAATGTATGATATATTTGCAACGTAACTTCGAAGACTGATACTAGAAGAAAAGGTGCTGCAGCTACCATTATGTTATATTGACACTTATAATCCTTTTTTATTACATAAGTTGATAAATCCGTAGTTATAATTCTATTCTCTGCACTAGACAAGCTATTTCCCTCTTGTGGCTGTAAATCCAGGTGAATCCTAATAATTAGGGGAATAAGCCACAATGAGTGTAGGACAATCCTTCTTTGCCTAGAATAGGAGTAGTAACTGTTTCAGAGAAAATTATTTCATTTGATACTGGAAATGATATAACTACCTTCTCAAGAACATCATGTTCCTTTTCAAGATGTTTTCTCTAATGATTAGAGTATATCTATATATCTTAATTCACATCTATAGATGTTTTTATTATACATAAAATCTCTAATCCTTTTTTGAGCGTTACTGGTTTTCGGAACTTCTCTCCATATGTATCCCATCACAGTGTCTTAGAGGTTGACCGAGGTCTGTGGAGAAGTTCCTTGAGCATTCTGCATCCACTTTTCAATGGCATTGAGTGGGTGTTACCTCTAGTAGTTGTGTCAGAATCATTCACATTTCTGTTCTCTCAATTTCCAGTTTACCTAAGTTAAATACAAAGTATTCTAATAAAATGCATCCATTTTTTAACCTCTGATTTGCACCTAGAGAGCCTTATAGATATTTTTCCTACTGACAACAAGGTTCTTTTCCTGACTAGTGAAGATTAATGCAACAAATAAACTTTTAAAGTAAGTGATTAAATAATTGAGTTACAAGAAAGGCATTAGATGTCTCTCTTTCAAAATGCCTGGAGTGAAAACAAAGTGGTATTGAGTTTTTCAAAGGACTTCTCCTCACACAATGCTTTAGGATATATTTCTCTGGGCATAAATTACATTCACAGAATGTTCCATACTTTCCCACTAGTCTCCAGGGCCTAGGATTCCTGCAAGATGATTTTACTAATAGAGACAGGCTGGTAAGACATTGAGTGTCTCAGCCTTTTCCATGCCCTTCCTTTGGCTGTTTATGTATTTCTAGAATCCTATCTTATCCTATCTTTGCATTGCTTGCCAGTACTGACTCCAGATCAGACTGGGCTTTCCTAACCCTATCGGTGATCCATCAGAATAACTCTATACTTCTCCCAGAGTATAATTACATTTTACTAATGTACACTCTAAAACACATGAAAACTATGTGAGGAATTTCAAAAAGCATATTTAAGAATATGAACATAGATATTGTTTATATTTTGCTTATACTTGCCAGTAGAAGATATTATTTGCCATCTTCTAAAAAAATACAAACATGAACTAAATTTATTTGGTGAAAATCTACTGTTAGCTGTATGAATTCACAGTTACCCTGTGCTTTTTAGTGGGGTGCTCGATTGACCTTGGTATAACAGCACTCAGTGCATATCCTGTTACTTATTTGTTGGAAAACAGATGTTAGAAAATTGTGATGGAGGTTCTTCCCTAAGCCATGTTGTTTGTACTCATATTACTGTTCACAGAGCTTTCATAGAGTCATAGAACAGCTTGGATTAGGAAGGACCTTTAGGCTCATCTAGTTTCAACCCCCTGCCATGGCAAGGACACCTTCCACTAGACCAGGTTGTTCAAAGACCCATGCAACCTCTGACTATTTGGTGACTACCCATCTCTTCACAATGATGGAAAGAACATTGAGCAGAGGACATAAAACAATGTCAGTTACTTGGAAGCACTAAAGGGTGATTCAGATTAATGACAGTCAAAACCAGTTGAGGGGTTTTTAAGGTACTTTGAAGAACAATTCAGTGTTTGATATCAAAAGCTATATTCAAGCAGAATCTTCAAACTTCTCAAAGTAACCATTACCCACTTCTGTTGTTTGTGGGCACCAGTGATGCAGCCAGGAGCATTCTGAGGAGCAGCATGATTAGAGAGCCCTAGGACTGGTAATAAGGGACTCTGCTTCCAGTGGAGCCCTGTGTTCATGGGACTAAGCAGTGCTGGGGAGCATGCCACCAGCGTGATCTGCCACTTCTTCTGTAGTATCCCCACAGGGATCTTTTGCTCCCACTTAGACTCTCAGTAGCAAGCTAGTGCTTTTCACGCTGTCATTTGTGCTCAGCATCCTGAGCACCATCATTGTCTTCATCTCCTAAACTTATGGTCATCAACTGCTGATAATCAGCCTTGCTGTCATCTACTCTGTTGATGGCTGGCTGAAAGCTTTCAGCACATGTGCTTCCCACCTGACCACAATCAGCCTGTTCCTCAGGACCATTGTCTTCATTTACGTGCATCCCAGCTCCCATTTCTCAGTGGATGAAAACAGTGGCCATTGTGATCTATACTCTGATGATCCTCATGCTGAACCCTCTGTTCTACAGCCTCAGAAACGAGAGGTGAAGGCTGCACTGAGGAGGATGACACACAGAACAATAACACCAGGACAGAGACAGACCTTGACACAAGACAGAGCCTGACTGAAGGCTGGCTCCACACAGCTGTGTGAGCTGTTGTTTCATTCTGCCTTTATGTTCTGCTTGCAGAAAAATTAACAGTCTTTCACTTAAAGTACTGTTCCATCCTCTGTAATGGAGCTGCATAGCACTGCCTGCATTCTTTCTCCTAGGATGTGAGCCCATGACTCTGGCTTTGAAAACCCAGGTGAGGATCATCTCTCACATCATATGTCCACTCCTTAACTAATACAGTTTAGGATTAGTGACTTTTGGGGTCATTTTAGATATCAGCACACAGGTGAGACAAAAACTTATTGTTTGGCTCAAGAGCAGAGTTTCTTCTGTTTGCATTACAGCTGGACCATTTTTTCCTCAATAGTTGTATTACTAAATTTGGGTAATTTTATATGACAGTACATTTGGATGTAATTAACTATCCTCTGCAGGAAAATAAGAAAAAAAAACCTGAAAAACCAAAGTAGCAGAGTAGTTGTTATATTTCTTGAGGGCCCGAGATATCTCTAGAGACATGAAATACAGGGGACAGATTTAAAAAGAAGAAATTGTCCATTAAAAATCTTCAAGAAGACACAAACTGCCGGGCCAACTGAAGTCTGCCTTGTTTTCATAGGACCTGGATAAATCCCAGTGTTCTTACACCTGTAGGATGGCTCTTGTGTTGGAATAATACCTCAAACTGACAAAATCCATTAACTGAATTTCCAGAATCTGAGTTTATCCAATATTCATATCCATACACGCAGCATAATATGGCTCCCGCAGTCTTTCTCCACAACAGGTTCATACCAACCTCCCAAATCCTCATGTACCCAGTGCCCCGTATCACCATATCACACCAACTTGCACCCATTTCTAATATTTATTTTTCTGCCTCTTGTCCTGCTTCCTGGACAGATTGGCTTGAGGTTGGATGGAGTGAATGGTAAATTAGCAAGAGTCCTTTCTAAAACAACAAAGTCTACCCTGAGAAAAAGAAAACTGGAGAGAGCAATTGATATCAACATGTCTTTCTGGACTGAAGTGTCTCATGTTATAAATATCTCTTGAATAGTAAGAGCAGTAGTTAAAATACTATCTGTATATCTCAGCTCTGCCTAGAGTCAGGCTGTAGCCTACAGTGTGCCTGCTAGTGTCCCAGTTTGAGATTTTTTTGTGTCAGCAAGTAAGCTCCCACTGAATTTACTGATGTGGAAATAGGTCTGTAGCCCTTTAGGGAGTAGAGGAACAAACACTGTCTAACCAATTCCATTCCAGAGGCTGAGATGTGCTCCCACTCAGATGTGCTCATTGAAGATGTGTGTAAGATGCTGGACAGTTTATTTTGTACTGTTACACAGTAACAGTTTCTGTGAATTGTAAAACTGAATTGATTTCTTTGGATCACCCTCCCAAAATGTGCCGTGGAAGAAATAAATGCCCCTATGTCTATATGTATATTTTCTATATATGGTATTTTGAAATAATACCCCACTTCCTCTGTGCCCTCTAATTGTTGTCTTCTCCTCTTTATATAAATCTGGAAATGGATAAAAGTTATCAGAGTGAAGGATATTTTGAATTCAGTGTGATATTGCTAGTCCTAAATACCATTAGAGTTTGAGGTAGAGGTGATTGCCTGTATGAATTTCTCTTTAGTAAGATAATTTGACTATATTAGAATTGAAGTTTCTTTTCTGTTGAGAGATTTGAAAATCTCTGAAAATATTTACACTTAATTTTATAGTTGTAGAGTGAATCTGATCTTACTTCATTTCTGGTAATATTCAGCTTCATATTAAGTTGTGCTATCAATTTATAATAGATTTTCGGTATCAAGAATGCCTGCTTTTATGGTCTCATAGTTGTTTTCATTTCTAGGTCTTATGTGGAATTTGTGTAGGAGTACAGGTATTTTTGTTTATGCTCTGATTTGCTCCAAATTATCCTTAAAATGTTCAACTACTGTGGATTCTGCCTTGCCATAGTGTGGGATTGTACTTGCTTAATAATCAAAATGATTTTGAAATCCTGCCTAATATATAAAAATATCAATGAAGCTTGGCCTGTTAATAGTTTTTGTTCCTTTTCAGTAGCTAGCTTTCCAGGGTAAGCTCTCTCTGATACTTAAAAGATCTTGGCAATGAGGGAAGATGCCTGTTCTACAGACAGATTCCTGATTCTTTCCCCAGTCAGATATTCTAATGCCTGTTAAACATAGTCCTCTCCTTTTTGACTTCTATGAGCTCAGTTTTCCCAAAATTTAGTGTCATTTCCAGTTTTAAAGAAAAGTAAATACTCATTCCAGGAGAGATGGGTGTTTTCTTAGTTAAATCTTTTCTGCCATGGATTTCCTTTGCTATGCTACATAAATCCCTTCAATCAGTGGAAAAAAAAAAAAAATCTGTGTTCCTCTCCTCCTCGTGTTGGGCCATATGATGGGACTATTGGAAAGCTTTAGAACACAAAGGAAAAGCCTACCTTTCCTCCAGGTGTTCTGACCCCAAATCTCACTGTTGTCCTAAATAGAAAATATAGGCAATACAGCCTGTTCTAAATATTATCATTCTGATAGTGATTAGCACAAAACATTGCACATTTGATAAGAAAACAAGTAATTCTGGGTTCCTAGAAGACCTTGTTGCTGTTCTGAAAATCAGATACATCTTTTTAAAAATCAGCAGAAGAAATACCTGCCAAAGTAAATTTTCTTTGGAAAAAAACAATGGATGCTCACACAGGAAATATACAGAAACATGTCAAGGGCATATTTTGAAATGTCAGTATGTCTTGATGTCCAAGAACTTTGCTTTTTAAAAGTATTTAATTTCATATATGTAATTTACCCTCCATGATATATTGACTTTGCTTTCTACTTTTATTGCAATGATAAGAAAAGAGATTTATAATAAAAAAATCAATATCTTGTTCTTGTCAACTGTTGCAGTGTATACAAAATGTTTCAGGGAAGGGTGGAAATGCATCTTATTCATACCAATTTTGAGGGACAGTGCAGTGAAAATAAGTGTGAGGAAGTAGAAAATCCCTTCAGTCTCAGAGAGCTCACACAGTCCTGCCTCAAACAGTTTCCAGTCACTGTCTTCACAAAGTTGAATTTTTTTGATTCTGTTAAAAGTCACAGGAACATGGCAGATACTGGTCCTAATCAGTATTCAGAGGAGGGAAATGGGCTCTGAAAAGGAGAAAGAAAATCAACCTGAAGCCATATTGTTGATGGGAGGCCACCTTGACTCTCTGACAAGTACAAAGGAAGCTTTGTGTCATGTGAAATCTCTTATGAAGTAGTGAATTTGAGAAGAACCAGGGGACTCCAGTCCAAAGATCACATTGAAAATGAATTATTCATTTCCCTGCTTGTTAAAAATCAGAGGTACATGATCTTCATTTCTTGATTGGTTTGATGAACTGAGAAAGATCAAACCCTCTAACTCCTTTTTTGAAGTGTTTTGGGGTTTTTTTGACTGTGCTTGATCCTTGAGAGGAAGAGATGAGAAGGAAAGAAAAACATATTACAGGTTTATTAAATTTATTTGAAGATTGGTGCACTTTCCTCTCTAGCTGATATGGCACAAACCAATGCCTTTCTCTCTTGAAGTGGGGGGTGGAGACATGCCGGGGGTAGGAGAAGGACAGAAGGGTTTGGACAATACTCTTAGGCACATGTTGTAACTCTTGGGGATGGTGCTGGGCAGGGCAGAGAGCTGGGCTCAAAGATATTTGTGGGTCCCTTCCGACTTTATCTTATTCTGTTTCTGTAACATAAAAATATACAAACAGATACCATCTTAGGTTGTGTTGTGTTATAAAAGATGGCTAGGATCAAGTTTAGACTTTGTTAGGTCCGAAATTGATCTCAGCACCCTAAATGTCTCACTTCCTTGACTTTATAGATACCGGTTTTGGAACTAGTAACACTGAGGGAGTGGACTAGGAGATGTGCTCTCTCAAGTTAGAAAACTACATAGTTTGCAAAACAAACTAAATGCACACAGCAGTGAATTCAAAATCTACCAATGTTTTTCTCACTAACATTCTTTGATAGTCAACATTAGTTTCCTTCAAGTCCTCTGACAGGAAGCCCTAATTATCTGTACACATAGATAATACAGAGAGATATAGATTTATATTTTAAGTTGAAAAGTACAGATAGTTTTGTAAGTACACATCAGTACTTCAGACTACTACTGGATAAAAGTCTTCCTCTTTCTGGTAGTAGTTTGGGGAATCCCTAAATTTTGCTTTATTTTAACATACACTGATAAGGCAGAGAGCAGTGCAGCAAAGCGCGAATGCACGGGCATGCATATAGCTTAGGAGCACATTTTATAAGTGGTTTTGTCATATCACTTCTGTAGAAATTTGAACTCCAGTAATAAAAATGTAATTTCTTTAAATAAAATATTTGACTCTTTCATGTATCCATTTTTAGTTGTCTGATTACTTCTTATTTAAAGACCAGCATAGAAAGAAGAATGAATAGGATATAAGGGTGATATCTCAAAAAAAGCTGAGTACCATGTTAATTTGAAAAACTCCTTTTCCATTACATGAACGATGCATAGCTTAGCTCTTGTAGACCACCATTACTGACAAAAAAAGAGAGGTCTTCATCTATTTCTGTTTGGAGACTGGGATGTGATAATTTTCAGTTTTCATATGACCCCTGTAAAGCAATATTGCTTTCATTAAAGCATCATTTTTAAGTGTTTTTCTAAGAAGCAACAGTTTTTTCTGTACCCATAACTAGTTTTAAATATTGGGGTCTGAACATGTCTTTTATTAAGTCACTGATGGAAGGTAACATGAGAGAAGGAAAAGAATGGGTGGCAATGTCTTGTGGTTACTAAGAAATTGCAGAGTTCTTCAGGTACTTCTTCATGTGAGCCAAGGCAAGGAAAAGTAGAAGGTACAATGTAGAACACATTTGCACCTTCTTAGTACAAGAAAGGCTCGCTAAAAACTGGATCAGCTAAAGAAGCATGAGCTCTTAATAGAGTACGTATTAGGCTTTATGGCCTGTATGAGTTGAGAGGATTAAACTCCATACAGGATTTTGTACGCTTAACTGGAAATAGGAAGTTCATTTCTGTACGCTGGTGTGTTTACTAACTTCCAGTGAGGGCACCAGAAAGCTGTTCCACCAGGATAAGGAATTCTGGTTTTCAGAGGATGTTGCTGAAAACTGTACGTTATTCCACAAAATGGATGGAGAAATTTCCTTGATTTTATTTTCTTAGAGAATATATAAATTCCTGTTTTAAATTCTATGGGTTAATGTATACACTGGAACTTGCTGAAAAATTAAAATTTTTTTTAGCAAAAGAAAAAAACCTGAGTCACAAGTACTATTGGGGGCAATTAATCCAGACCTATGTTGCACAGATAAATCCATTAAGATAACTGTAATTTCTTCCTCTCACAAAAGGTCTTAATTTTCCTTTATCTGGTCCTGATCTAAAGCCTGTGGAATACAAAGCAAACAGTTTCTTCAAATTCAGTATATTTATTTTTCCATTAAACACTGGTCATCCCTTTCTGTACATGAAAGTGATGCCTTATGCTCATTTCGTTCTGACTGCTGTCCTTGGCCATATATGCTGTGTCTTATACGGCCAGTGTAAATCTTACCATTTTAAGTGTTGTGACTCCCCCATTACATGCACTGTACATTACTCTTTAAAGGTCTTTGCTTCCTAGCAGAATTTTCTGTTCCATCTTGGTGGCTTTTTGCCCTGATTACTTAGCATATACTTGTATACAAGTCGCCGTTCTTAGAGCTAAGCAGCAAATTGCAGGGTGTTGTCACTTTTGTGGTGCTTTGGCGTGTTCTGGAGGCAAGGACAGTGAGACTGTACTAACAGTTTGGATTATATCTGTGCTTAATCTGTAGATGTTTGCCAGAAAACAGTGCCCTTTCTTACTCGTTTCTAGATGATTTCCACAGCTTGTGAGTAGAAGGGCTGTTTGCTTGGCAAAGAATACATAATTCATCTGACTTAAAACTAGAGTTCATAATAGGTCTGACAACCTTTTACGTGAGAAAGTATATTTACAAGAAAATGCCTCTGTATTAAGATAATTACTCTGCAGTAAAACTTCATTACTTCAAAATATCATCTCTTTCTTCCCGTGTAATGATTTCTTCTCAGTATTTTCAGTACATTCATGAAACTGTGTACTTGCACTGTGACCACTGAAGTTAAATGTTAGAGTTGGCCTGCGTCAGTGTTTCCATAAAATACTAGAAATTTTTGCAGAGGCTGGCAGTCTCATTTGAATGACGGCTGGGAAACTGGCCAACACGTTCACCTCCATTCAGAGTCTACCTCTGAGGTCTTTTAATCCAGAGTCTTGCCCACAAGAGACCAGAAACCTTTGCACATAATCGGTTTTGTTTGTTCGTTTCTGTATGTTCTTCCACATGTTTGTGTTGCAAATTAATAGCTGACTTTTCCGTCATAAGTTATTACTGGGTACTAGAAACTATTGATTTGTTTCATGTTATTTCTGTTTAGGTTTTTAGACCTTACATAGGCTTTCAAGAAAGGTTGTCTATAAGTATCAAGATTCTAAGATTAAAAAAAAAGTCATGCAAAACCCCAAAACTTCATCTAGCAATAAAATTGAGTGTTTGCTTAATCAATAGAAGCTCTTAATCAATAGAAGAAAAATACGTAATCTTGACAATTATTGTCAACTCAACTGAAATACAAACAGGAAAAATTTACAAAGCCTTTCTCAGCAAGTTAAGAAAGAGAAGGAAACAGTTTAGAGCATGAATTATATATTAGAGAAATCTAAGATTTAATTGATACTGCCATCTTTTTGTCCAGTTGCTGTCCAAAATTAGGCCACTTAAGCAGGATGTTGTTTAACCTTATTGCCTGTGTATCTCTGTTGTGAGATAGAAAAATACTTATGGAAGTTTTTTATTTCATCACTTTGACTGTATTTTCTCTTTTTATTTGTCCTTTGCAGTTTCAAAATTAATATACTATAATATGTTTAATTTAATCATCCGCTGTTTCGCATAAGTTATCCTGTTGGAATATTTGAAATGTCAAATGGGATGTGCCATTTTCAGTGTGAGAATAGTAGATTGGTAGTGCTTTTGGAACAAAATTTTAGGGTGTTTACCTGAATTAGAAGAATCAAGCTCATGTTTGACTAGTGCAAACTTTTATTTTAAGAATGTATTTGCACAACTTTTGTTTAAGTGAGGCAACCTTCATCACAGAGTTTGGAATATACAGAGTTATATCTAAAGTACTTGTGAAATAAAAATCAAAACAACAACAAACAAACATAACACAAAACATTTTAGATTACCTAATATATAGAAGAAATAGAGGATGGGATAGGCAGGTATAAAAAGACAGAGTAATGTTTTAATCTCTTTTGATGTATTCAGCAGAATCTTTTGCTGTAGTTTTCATCAGTGCTTACCCCAGAGTTAGATTAGCCATAGGCACTGCAGTCACAGTAGCAGGCCAAGTCTTTCACACTACAGATAATAAGTTACAAGAGCCTCTGCATATGAATAATGGAAAAGGTTTGAGTGGTTCAGTGAGGGGAAAAAAAGGCAATTCAAATGGATCCTTCTACTTATAGGTTTTAGGGTTCATTTCTAAAGATTTCACCCTAAAAAATTGGTTGCATTTAAAAGCCCAATAAAACTTAAAGCTCTGTTAGTACACTGCATCTGTTCTTGGTACAATGGTTTATTTTAAAGCATTTAAACTCTGCCTGTCAAGTAAATTACATACCTAAGAAATACAACCAACAAGTACATTAGATGGAATACAGTCTGGGCTGCTTTGAATTTTAAGCACTGTGATATGCAGTACATCAGAAATGTTATAATGAAAAATGTCCTTTTCCTGTTGAAACGTTCACATTCCTTGCTACTTTGGTTCCAGCTTGTCCTCTCACTCTGAAATCACTGGAGGGAAGAGGTTCCTATCTTCTTGGGATCTCTTCTCATCTTTCCTGGCATGTTAGTCTTCATATTTTTTTTTTCCCCTCTTCTTTGGAACCTGGAGAGAAAAGCGGAATCTCACAGACAAATCACTGGAAAATATTTATGGTTTTAACACATCATACTTAAAGGCTATGTTTAACCTGGTTGCTTGTTGTCTCTGTTGTGAGATAACAAAGCCCAGCAGCAGAGTGGATTTGAACCTCTTGTTCCTTGTTTTTCAGACTATAGTAAAGAAACTGATCTGCTTTAGTATAATACACAGTATGATTCATAAAGTATGGTACTTTGCCATTCAGGGATTGCCAAAAAGCTCAGATGCTGCTTCACAGTAGTTATCATATTACTTCAGAATTTCTTAAGACTACTGAAGTACCATAAATAAATATTTCATTTACAGTATTCATTTCACTATCAGTCTTACTGTGATATGCGAAGCTAGAATGCACAATTCAACAAGTTCTTTGAACTGTTGGTAAAGGAGCAAGTCAACAAACATCAAAAGGTAATTTTGGTCATACCTGGGACTTCTGCACGTAGTTTCACACATTGGCATGAATGCCTAACTTCATTTTGATCTGTCTGCATGGTTGCTGTTGTAACAGAAGGCAAAAAATCACATTTTAAAAGGTATAATTGTATTCCAGAATGCTCTCTCTGGGATTCAACTCTGAACTACTATATTAAAAGCATAAGCCTAAATAAAATAGTCAATTAACAGAGCTTCAAGACTACAAGAGAATATGAATATTGCTGGATAATAAAAGGCTAGAGGTATTGATACTAGAACAGCTTGAATATATGTGACAAAGATATGCAACTGAGGTAATAGTAAGAAGCAACAGCTTGAGTTTAGGCCAAAATGAACATAAAAAAATCCTACAGACTGTATGTAATATCTTGAGCCTATTGCTACCAGTTTCCTACCCCATTATAGAAAAGAACAAAGTGCTTAAGAACTTTTCTTATTCTTTTACAATAAAGATTAATGATACTCATTTAATGATATATTTTGATGTTGAGTTTCTTAAGCCTACTCTTCTATGGTGGCCAAAGGGCAAGTAAGGGGTCGGACTAACTGACAATTTTAATCTGCTGTGGCTAGACTGAAGATCACAAATGCTACTCAATAACGTGGTAAAATACAAAGGCCAGGCTCCAGCTTGTCCCAAAAGATATCTAAAGATATCTGAAGATAACAAGATGCAAGGCTCTACTCAACCTGATGTTTTGCTTTTTTTGAAACACAGTATTGAAGAGGAAGGATTTTAGGTACTTTGAGCACTTCTAGAGAAACAGAGAAGTAGTTTGTAATTGATGGCCTTCAAAGTCATACAAAAGGCATGAAATGTGGGAAAGTCAGAAACTCCCTGCTTCAGCCATTTTTGGAACAAGAGCACTGACTGCTCTCTGGTGCCCTAGGACAGCACTAAAATCATCAGATTCCAGTAAGGCAAATTGAGGTTTTCTCCCCACAGTGGTCTATCAGAAAGAACCAGAAGAAGAAAAGAACTTGAAAAAAACCTCTGGGTTTTTTTGCAAACACATCACTGGAAATTACTTGGATCTTAAGAAGGCAGGGAAATCATGACCATTGCAACATTTTCAGTTTCAAAAAAACTGGGTATTCCAGAAACAGAATTTTCTGTGGAGAGTTCTCCAAGTGAAAGCTGTTTTTCAACTTCAGCTTGGCCATCAGCCAGGAGGTGGTTGCAGGACTGATCAAGTCCGTGACCCAGGTCTCTTTACTTCCCCCCAGTTCCCATATATGTCTCTCTCTATGTCTGTGAGAGCTCTTAGACGGCAGAATAAGGAGAGTTCTGGCTAGATACCTTCCAAAGTCTCCACTGAATTAAAATCCTTTCTGTTTATTGCTAAGTGCAGATACTTCACTTGCTTTCAGAATGGCCATATGTATTCTTTTGCTTTATTTTATCCATCTGTCTCAATCTCTCACTTTGGGATTAGGTCCAAAACTGCTGGAATATCAATACGCTGTTTTCTTTGTCCCTTGTTTGTTGTTTGTTTGGCATCTTTCTTTTTTCTTCTCAGTCCTAGTTGAGTCTAAGGACTGCATATCAAAGGTCATATGGCTAGTGAAATATATGTCTCCTCTTGCTTGTATCCTTTAACAAAACAAAGAACTTTTTCTTCAGGTTGAAGAACCTTTGCATTACTTTCAGGAGGCAGGAATTTGATTCAGATGAACATTAACTAAGATAAATAGTCTTTCTTTTCCCATCACTTCAATTGCATGAAAAGATGGTGACTGATTTCCCTCTCCCCCCATACAGCTTTTTCCTTGCTGTTTCATATAATGAAAAATGTAATATCAGTAATGAAAGGCAATATGAATGGGAAAGTACTCACACCTGTGTTTGTGATAGTATGAAGAGTTTAATGGAGATGGAAGACTCATTATTGGTAATATTCAACTGATTTGTATTTAATAAAAATGCTTTTGTTCTGTAACATAATTGCAGTTTCAATAATTTTTTTGAGACATAAAGCTGATTGAATGTTATCTATACTAATTGCTTTCAAGAAATGGCTAATTAAGAAGACAGTACGACCCTTTTATTCAGGGCTAAATTCTACTGAGTTAAAAGGAGTTCTTTCCTGTATTAATCTAGGAAAGATTCAACACTATAATTCATTTTGCAGGAAACAGGAGATGGGAATTGCATCCACTTGGACCATAATCTGACAGAGGTATACTGATAAACAGTATTTAAAGGAAAACTTTTACTTCAGCATTTTATAAATTTTCTTTTTTTCTTACAAATCCCTCTCTGCCGTTGTATTTTGTTATGTAACTCAGCTGATACTGCATACTGAGAAAACTAACTATATGAACTTTTTAATGTACTCAAAACTGTTAGGTTTTAAATGTTGTCAGAAATATTGAATCTATAAAAAGCAAAGCAATCCAGAGAGTAGAAAATGGGATCTTTTAAAATGGATTTTGTTTTGATTGATTTTTTACTTTTAAAAGTGAATTTAGTGTAGGAACCAACTCTGTTTTATGTAAGGAGCTTTAAAGGATCACTGTTTTATTTTGTAAGTAGTCTATATAGAAACCTGGATCCTGATTTCTTGCTCTAATATTTTTCTAAAGGTTGTTATCAGCTCTTTAAGACTAGATTTTTTCCAAATAGACAATGAAGTCCTCAGTTAGTATAGGAATGTACAAGGGTGTGTTGGCATACACAGGAAAGGAATTTGTGGTTCTAAGGTCCATCATGCTTACACAGTGTATGGAAAAGTTTAAGGTGCAATGGTTTTGGGAGATCTTTACCCCTGAGTGCATTTAATTAGCAGGCAGAAACATTATAATAATAGGGAATACATTTAATTCCCTTTATAGATGTCCCCACTGTCCTTTGCTATCCTCAGGCACTCGCAACAGTGAAAATCTGATGAAAACCTTTTTTTATGGTTTGTCTTCAGGAATAGTAGTTATGAATTGTTCATAACTGCTCATTAGCCTAAGCTCTTGAACTCCATTAAAATGCTTCCATAACATTTCATTTAAAAAATCAAAGAAGAAATGAGAGATTAAGGGAAAAACTAGTATGAATTTGAAGACATTAACATCTGTTGAGCTCAGGCTTTAGGTTATAGTAATAGGAAAAGAGAAGATGGAACAGTCATAGTGCATCAAGGGACTGACAAAAGAGAAATAGGGCGAATACAGTATTTGGTACATGAGAAGAAAAGAGGTTCAGAAAAGAATGGTACATATACAAAGCTATACAATTTTAGAAAAGTAGTGGCACAACAGGAACAAAGTAGAAGTGAGAGAAGTAATGACCTAAGGTTGTAGTGATTTCAGCCAAGTACTTAAATGCTGTCACAAGAAGTTTTGCATAGACAAATATTTTGGGTTTGGGGTTTCTTTTTCTAGAAGGGGGTGGTGGTATGGTGTGTGTGTGTTTGCTTTGGGGTTTTTATTTGGCTGTTTTTTTACTTATTATTTGACCCTAGGCATGAAATTCTTACAGTTAATAGGATCTTAAACTGTAATATTTAGAAGCTTTGCAGTTTTTTATATGTGTGTTTGCATTTCAACCATAGGACTGAACCTTTGCAAGATTTTTAATCTAATTCTATGGATACGTGGTATGCTTAAGGAATCAAGTGGTGGAATCTAGTATCTGAAGGCTACCTATTTTAGGTCAGATGTTTGTGTTAGAAATATACTACTCTTAGATTTGGAATTAATATTCATATTTGCTTCATGAAGTAGCTTGACACCTGTGGACTGCAGAGTATGAACTTTCTCTATTTTTACATGTGCTTTAACTAAGAAACTATTTGAAAATATATTTTAATTTCCAAATCCTGTAAGTTACATAGTGATAAATCAAAGATTTATTTAGGATTAATTTAAAGCACTGATTACAATTCTGAACTAATAATGGAAAGCTGGACTGCCCAGTTATGACTCTTCCTTACTGCCAAAAGTCATCAGTCAGCATTCATCGTGACTCTGCAGGGTTCTAATACTGGTGGGTATATTAGTTTATAATCAGTGTACTTTATCAAACATAAAAAGGTGTTCTAAACACATTTAAATCCTGCCTTTGTGGGTTGATCAGTGCTTTCTGACTCTGTTTATCTATATCTTGACAAGACCCATATCCCCACAATGCCACCAGGATTTCTTTTCTGCCCACTGAAGTATGCCTGATCTCAGTCTCTGCTCAATTCAACAAGGAGAATTTCCACTCCTTTCAGAAGGAGTCTTTCAGAAAAAAAAGGCAAACATGCATATGCAAGGACTCTGCCTCAAGAAACTGGAGACCTTGACTTTAATTTCAGCTTCCTCATCAGCTGTGCAATTGCACTTTGATGTGGAGGTGCAGAAACTAGGTATCTAAATGCTGGTGGTTTCTTCAGTATTGTGTCACTGTAGCAGCAGCTGTGAGAGAGGCACTGGAGACTGTAGGACAGGTATTACATGACAGTAGCAATATCAGGTGGGAGAAGGCAAAGGCCAAAGCTTTGCACGGAGAGAAAGAGGTTGGTTTCCAAACAAGGTCATCTCCTGTCCTCAGGTCCCATGAAGGAAGTGAATGCCACCCATGGACTGCAAAGCAATGTGATCTCAATAAAAAGTTTGGCTAAGCTCCAGATTTCCCAGAGGACTTTCACTGACATTCAGCCCATGCCAGTGGGAGGGAAACATGCCCTGCAAGCACATCCTGAGGCATGAGACCTTGGCTGAGGCTAAAGAATGCGTCAGGGAACCGACAGGAGACCCCTAGCCCCTGGAGAGTTGGCTAGAGGATGAGGAGCTCAAAGAACCCTGATGGGAGCCCTGCAGAACCTCATCCATAGGACTAATCAGCCTCTTCCCTTGTCACACCAAGGACTGGAAAAGGGATGCTCTGGAGAGTCTCTGGTCAATATTTGGATAAGATCTTCTCCCCACCCTTCTCCCAGGGCTGTTCTCAGCTCTGGTGCCCTTGGAAAGAAAGATCTGCCACGTGGATGTTGTCAGCATTGCAGGACAGAAGAGGCAGCAGCCACAACTAGCAGTGCTCTTGGAAAACTGCCACCCTGGTGAGCCTTCTAGGATCTTCAGTCCCAGCCTGGCCCAGTGGATGACAGTCCCAGTGTGCACAAGAGTGGCTTTACATCCCTTTACCAACGTGCTGAATTTTCCTACTAATTACTGCTAATAATTACTACTATTAATTACATAATTACAAAGAAAAAAAAATAAGGATGTTTTTAAAATGAAAAGAGAGCACCAGAGCATTTTCCGTCAACTTTGTATAGTAATCGAGATACTAATGATGTATCTATTTGCATAATAATAAGTAATACACCTTCCTATGTTATTAATCATCTGACTTCTAGCATATTAAACAGCAAGTTAAATTTGACCATATATCAATGTGCTCATGTTGTTTGAGTGTTACACTAAGAAAAATGCACATAGAAATGTTGCTTTTTGCAGTGTTATTCCCTGTCTGACTGTCCAGGGAAAATGCTTAATATCCTCCTGAGACTTTGAGAATACAGATGAGAAAGCTAGAGAAATAAATGCTGTTGCACCAGAATGCTGCATAAAAGACTAAAGGAAGGTGGGGAAGTGCAACATGGTTTAAAAAAATGGATTTAGAAAGCATGATTTTATGACAGCACCATGATTACTGAGAAATGTACTGCTAACAAATTAATTCACTTTTCCAGGCTGTATTGAAGGAGGGTTATAGATTTGATGTTTAGTACTTCAAATTTTTCATATAAAAAGATAAGGTGAGGGAAAGGCCAAAAAAAAAAAAATTTTAAAAAAAAAGGCAAACATGCATATATTTTTTGCACTGATTCAGTGTCATCTTTGCACTTCTTTTCATTGCTATCATGACTATTGACAGCAAGACTTACCTGAACATTTAACATCTCTAGTTGGGAAATACAGAATTTTTCCTGTCATTATATTTTGTACAAGACCAGGCATTAGAGGTATAACCTCTGTCTTGATAATCTTATTTTTGCTTTGATTCTCTCCAGTTATATCTAGTGTGCTCTGCAATTGATTGACAGCTGTGTTTCTTTGCTTGAATAGATAATGAGGTGATGGATGCCTTGGTGCTGTGCTTTTAGGAACTTAAGAATGGCTGAGGAAAGGTTGATTTTGAGTTCACAGTACAGCTTCTTTTCCTAATAACAGATAAACTTCCAAGTGGCATCATAAAATGGCTTCCTGGTTGTATTCGACTAGCAGTAAATATTATTTCTTACTTTGTCACAATAATTCCTGTGTAAGGTACTAAAATCTGTGTGTGCGTGTACAAACTAAATGTCTCTTTAATCCTATAATATTAAAAATATCATGGGGGAATTATTTGGTTTAGAAATTGTGAGTATGTAAATAAATGCTGAATTCGTCGCAACATAACCACTTTCTGGAGTTTAGGTATTATCTCCTCTAAAGAATGTCTTTCCCCTGGAACTAGGGGCTGGAAATCTAGCATTCTGCCTTGGACTCCAATGGCTGTGGTGGTCCTAACCTGACCTTAAGGTGGTGAGAAGTTACCAGAAGTGGGGCTGGTAGTTCTCTTGCCTGTGCTTGGCAATGGAACTGTGACATGAAAAGAACTAAGGACTTTATTTTCCGTTTTCCAGATCTCTGAGGAAAGTCTAGAAATAAAGTTTCACTCAAGAGCTTGGGCTGTTGACTACTTGCCTTGAAAAGTGAACTTTGCCTCTTTCTACTTGTTTTAGACTTGACTGCAAATCAAGTCCTGGGAGAAAGGTTACATCAACAGGCCTGAAACTTTTAAATGTTTGGTTTTGAAAATCTTACCTCACATTCTTAGTTTACCATTCTATGGGTACTTTAAATCCAACCTAAAGTACTTCATGTTCATTCTTGAGCTCTTTGGAATGATATTATTTCAGATTTTTATACTCTTATTTGACCAATGTGAGAGGGCCTAACTACAAAAATCTATGAATTTCAATTAAAATATATTAAAAAGGGATGAGATCAGGAACTTGAAATAGATTACTTAAATATTACTCAGTTGTGATATTGTATTTACAGATTTACTGCTTGTAAGCTGAAAACTTTGGGGTTTTTTCTCATGTTCAAAGATGCTTAATTGTCAAAGATGCAGCTTTATTTTGTAGTCCAGAGAAGAGTTTTTGTCCTCCTTTTCACCTTACATAACTTCAGTGAATACCGTAAAGCACAATAGCATCTATGTTTAGGTGACCTCTAAACGGGGGTTTCCACTCAAAATACAGTATGTACCATCAAATTCATTAAATAATAACAGGTGGTGAGGCTGATCTAGTTGCCTCAGGAGTTTTCCTGCAAAGAATGGCTATATTTGGTTTATTTTTTAAAGTAGCTTATGCTGGGTAAGTGTAGCTTTCTCAATGCAGTCTATTTACAATTGCACAGGTGTTCTAGTGGATTTTCAGCCTTCTTTTGTGATTTTTCTGTCCAAATCATTCTCTGCAGATGTAATAAACTGTTAAACACTCTCTGAAGAGTAAAATCTGCCCAGGACCTGTGTTCTTGTTCTATCACCAGCTGTTTTATTGGAAACCTTACCTGTTCTCTGCAGGCAGAGAAAGAGACAAGGAAGTTTTGCAAGGATAAAAAGGGGACAACATGTGAGAAGAATAGAGAAATTGAAGAAAGTGGAGATCAGATTAAAAGTGAGTGAAGGGGGGAGAATAAAAGGAGATTCAGTTTGTTGGAGTTTTCTGGCGTTTTGTTTGGTTGGTTTTTTTTTTTAAGAAAACACACATTTGTTTATGGTGGATTTTGAATATTAAATATCTTGTCCAGGAGGTGTGTTGGTGTGTCTGCTAAGCAGTTTGGATCTATTCAGTTGGAAGGTTCCCAAGAAGTATGGCATATTCCTGGAAACCATAGACATAAGGATGGAAATATCCTGTAAAGCTCTGTCAATGCTCCCTAAAGCAATTGTCATTCAGAATAGAGAATTCCTAGGAAATAGAACCCCACAAATATTTTCATTATTAAAAAAAATGATGTATTTGACTATAGCAGTCAGAAGATCATCCTCCATGCCACAAGAAAACCTGAACTTGTGCTGGATGCTGCCTTGGTTAGTGAGGAAAAAACCTAATAATTTCCCAGCCTCCAGATATTTAAACTTTGGGGCCCTTTCAGAGACATATCCATATTTTTGCATTTGAAAAACTTAGTGCATTCATCCTCTTCTGCTTTTCTTATGATTTAGACTGTAGTTTTTCAAAACCAATGGATTTTCTATGACTGATTTATTTTGAATGCACTTTTAATATATATAAACTGTCAAGTGTGAGGTTCCCCTCTTTAGAGGAATCCTTAAGCCAGAAAAAAGAATATTGCAGAAAGGACTTTAAGATGTATTTTAATGCTTTGTATGAATTTTAATTTTTAATGCACAACTGAATATTTTTCTGTTTCATTATATTATAAGAAGCGTATTACCATAATTCAACATGATGTTATATAATTAATAAAACCAAATGAGTTGCTTCTAATATTTAAAAATATCCTGAAACCAAGATATTTTACCTATTAGGTAGCCTGGTTTAAGCTGTCCATCAAGCTAGAAGTCTTTATTGCTAGACTATTTGAAAGGAATGATGTACTAACCCCGTGAATTTTGTCTCCATGGTTAAGATTTCTTTCTGCTTGTGAGTAAATTCCATATTAGGTGTTCACTTCTCAAAGATCCTGTTTGTGTGCAGCCATGGTATATAAAATATGAAGAAAATTCTAGATGGGTCTAGAAAGACAAAAGAGATCTTTTAAAGATATTGATATGGAAAAGTATAATAATGCAGATCTTCAATTTTGACATATTTAGAAATACATGGCTTTCACAATGGTATTTTGTTAAGACTGGCTCTCATCTGATTTTCTCTCTACTAATCTGATGCTTTTTCCTGGTCCTAGAATTATGAGCCAGACATGGTTAGGGGATAAAAGGGTTTTTACCTCAGCTTTTAATAAGGATCCTTAGGTGCAAGAATTCGTCAAGGTGGAATACGCCGAAATGCACACTCTAGTATATTGCATATACCATTGTACAGACCTTGGAAATTAGCATATCTGACAAAGATTCCCCAATGAGAAGCTTAAATGAATGGCATGACATCTCCCTATTCAAAAGTAATCCCCCCAGATGGGGCTTGACCCTACTTTTCAAAATATATTCTAGAGAGAACCTTGGTTTCTCAAGATAGAGTAAGTCTTTCTGGCACCCAACTGTGAGGCCTTTAGGATGTTTGGTCTTCTTGTCTAGCAGAATACCACATATACACACACAATACAGACTTAACCTGGTTAAAGAATTACAAGTAGGTTTGCCAATACTGAGAATACATAAAAGGTATATAAAAAGGCAGAAAATCATCATGGCATCAATCAATTTTGTAAAAACCATCTAAACTCGGTTTGTATGTTGCTCTCTAAATCCCTATGTTACTTTATTTCTTTGAAATCGTTAATCTAATGATAGAGGTTCTGATTGATGGTTTTTATTTCCTCCTTAAAAGGAAAAGTAAAATTGAAAGTTTTTCTATTTGACTTGTCACTTTTATTCTCCTGAGAACTAGCATTTTAATGATGGCTGGAAGATCAGTGGAGAAACTTAGCTCTGTGAAAATTTTTTAGTTCTATTGTTCTAGTACTTTACCTGTTCAGGAAATATATGCAACATAGGGCTTTTTAATTACTATTTGTTCTCTCCTAATGGAATAGTCCATTTTAAAACTCAAAAGGCACTCACAGGGAAGGGAAACACTGACTGGAAATAATTGTTTTCTTTATAGGTAATAAGTTTTTATTTTTAGTTTTCTTTCTCTTTGGATAAAGTGTGTCTGTGTGTACCTAAACCATCTTTTAACAATAACATTTACAAAATACAAATACAGTTAGCCACGTTGTAGCAAGATGTCACACATTTATGTGTGTTAGTATGACTATGATTCCTTTTACAATTGCTCTCAAAATGGGAAGAAATGAATATTCGGTAAAATACCATCTCAGACTTTGAGGAGAGGTTGAAGGAGAGCTTAAACGACACCAAAATCACTCAAATAAAAAGGGAATATTCCTAAATCTACCCATGACAATAGAACTGCTAAGCCAAACTAGATGTGATCCATGGGGCTTAAATATAGGAGCAGACATTCCCTTTCTGAGCACCATAGTGTGTGTCATAGTACTCTGGGAGTTATGATTTCTATTCTGCCTGAAAGTGAGAAGATAAAGAAAGAAACTGTGCTGCTCTTATTCATTCCATATTCTTTTAGTCTCTTTTCAAGGTTTAGAACCAGCACAGGCAATTGAATATCTGAGGGCTTTCCCTATGCTCATTTAAAATGCTGCTAGTATTTTATTGTAAAATAAGTACAATTTTTACCAAAAACCACCTTATAATTCTGTTCTCATGAATCAACTAGATTTTTTTTCCTGAATATCTGGTAGATAAATGTGCTATGCTAAGAAAGGAAAGGACAATTTCCATTTGTTTTTCTTGAAGTGAATGTGCAGGTGTTGCCCTGAGGGGTCTAATATTTATGGTTAACTAGTTTAGTGGAAAAGAGAGACAGGAAGCTGTGACCCCACAGCTAAAAGGAAATAATTATTTAGTATGGAATATAAATCCTTATAAGACTGCATTTGATTTTTTTTTTTTTCACTTGATGTTTAAAGTTAGAAAAAGGGGAAAAGGGGGTCTGAACTATAAACAACGAAGATTAACAAAAGCGTAGTTAGAAGAGCAAAATGAAGAAATAAGAGCAAGTGAATGGTAAGGCTTGAGGTCCTTTGATAGTCTCAGCAAAAGTGAAAACTAAATCCTTGGAAATAAAAGTCAGTCATAAAGCTTGCCTATTAGTAGCAATATATAGTAATTATTTGCTATTGACATGAAATAAAATTTCCTTGTGGTAAATTTGAGCAGGAAAGAAGGACGAGAGTCGTGAAGAGGTAACTGTTGGAACTCAGTGAATTAAAGGGATTTGTCGTTGAGATATGGTTTAATGCAACATGAAGTGCAAACCCCTGGCTGATCACTCCCAGGAAGGAATTGTTTCAAGACAGTCAAAACAAACCCCTAGTTTGTCCATTTTGGTCTCTGATTACAAAAACCATTAAGTATCTTGCTTTGTATTAGATAACATGAAGCTGTTCTGTGTGGTGGAAGAAGTGGGGACAGTAGTGCATAGATAACCTGACAGAGGGTTTTTTCTTTCCTATAGACTATCAGATGGTAAGCACTTTAAAATGTTTCTCACTGTGAACATTTCTCTGTCACACTGTAGAAATATTAAACCTGTTTTTTCTCCCAAGGATTTACTCATTAGTTCATCTAGTTTGTTGTCTCAGCTGCATCAGATCTGCTGTTTGTACATGTTCTGCAGATGATAGATTCATAAAAGATTATTAAATTGAACATGCATGAGAGAAGCTACTGACAAGTGTTCCATTAGCTAATCATTTGTATGCTAGCTGTAAACTATCCTTAGACCAAATAAATGAGTTAAAAGAGAAAGCAGTAATGCAAGCAGAGATAAGACACACTTGAAATGAGGAGGGGGAAAACCTTACTGCTAATTAATGTTCACAAAAATAAAAGTCTGATTGCAAGGATTTGTTGTTTTCTGCTGTGACTCAGAAAAGAACCAAATAAAAACTGACTAACAAAAATACCTCAAGTTCCTGGAAAGTAGACAATATTCCCAAACAATTTTGGTTTAGCCTATGTAAAAAAATTTTTGAAAAGTGACTGAAAATGGTATTTTGGGTGGGGTGTTATGAAAAGAAAAGATTTCTTCATTCTAGTGAAAACAATACAAGACATTATGCATATTAAGTTCTGCCATATTTCTGTCTACGTGGTAAAAAATATAATCAGGCCTATTGATTATTTAATTGCTGTTCTTTCTAGAAGGAGAAATAAACAATAATAGTGCAATTCAGTTTAGTTTTTCCTGCAAGATCGTATCCCATTCTTTTGACAAAATAACAGTTTCTAAAATTGAGCTCGTCATTTGACTGGCAGAGATATTTATCATTTGAGCGAAAGCAAAATGAAGGTGACTAAATTATATTTGTTACTACAAATATACTACTATTTTTAGTACAGGGGTTGTGGCTTTATTTGCAATTAGGGTAAAAGCTGAGAAAATGCACCCTTCTGCAGTATGTTAGGGGTTTTTTTCTATATTTTAATAGAAGATCTTTACTCCCGTGATGCTTTCTTTCCTCTTGACAATGCTACAAGCTGCCAATAAAGTTACTGTTGTCCCCAAGGCAGCCAAAAGAAGAAAGGAGTAAGTACTGCTGCAGATGTACAGTAGAAATTTAGAACTTTTTTTTTTTTTTGTGAAACACAGTGTAGAGCCTAATTGGACTTTGACCTCACATGGTCTGTGCAGAGATTATGTGTACACCCAGGATGAGGTGAAGAAGCAACGCAGACTAAAGGCATAAGAGACACTGGAATGCAAAGCCATGGCATACAATATAAAATGCAGATTGGCCACAAAATGAGCTGTGTGTGAGCGGTATTTAGCCACAGAATTTAAGGGCTGCTTGGTATATTAAGGACACTGAGATATGTACTGCTGTGTTAAAATCAGGTAAGCTTATCTAGAGCATGATTGTGCATTTTAAATCTGACAAAATGCTTTAGTCAATAGTGCCATTTCTTTAAGCAGGTGTTAGCCATAATAACAGGCTATTGTGATGTGACTTGTCCTCTATAATACATTTTTACCTTCTCTACAAGGCCCATTTGGGACTACAATAATTTTTCTTTAGAACTTTTGAGCACAGCAATAATCAAAGGCAGTTTCAGAGGGTGTCATTGAGAAGGCTTCCTGTGTGTTCAACAAATGGGAATAAATTGAAAAGTAACATTGCAATATCAGTGAGATGGCATGAAATGGATCTGTCCTTACATGAATCACTTCTTAAGAAGTGAACAATGAAAGGATACAGCTACCCTTCTCTTAAAACACTTGTAGAATTTGTTGCATAGTACTCCATTGTGTTTGTGTTTAGCCTTCCTTGTCAGGTGGCACCTCTCCAGATGATCTGGAGAATACAATTTTCCAACCCATTGTAGCTGAAGAAAATTCTGTGATTGTACGTCAGTCTGTTTTGCTACTTTCTGTTTTGAACTAACATAATTTTTAAAAAATCTAAACATTATTCTATACTTTTTAAGAAGAACTCTATTGAGATCAAATAAGAAAATAAACCCAAATTATAGTCAGAGTGGAATAATATGATCTAAATTAAGGGTTTTTTCTCAGATGGGAATGGGGTCTTCAGTTTTGTAGACACCTGGTTTCAGTCTTTAACCTGAAGAAGACATTTCTTTGCAGAAAATTGCATTTGAACAGAAAAATGTACCTGCATTCAAATGAAACTGGATATCATCATCAAATTCTGCAAATCCCATGAAAATTCTGCATTATTTAACTTTCTGGCAAGACAGTACTGAAGTAAAATTAGGGCTAAGCATATCTTGAGACAGGGAAAAAAGGGAGTAGTACTCATTTAGAGCAGTAAGTTCTTTGGATGAAGGACAGGAGAAAGGAAGAAGATGGATGAGTTCTTTGAGTCTAGATGCTGTTATCAGGAGATTTATCCCATTCTTGGTTATACCATTCATCAGTGTCAAGCTGGAGACTAGTGGTGCTTATTGCTAACAATTATTGATCAGTGCAACTGACAACAGATTTATAACTGGACATGATTGCATGGCTCCAGACAAACGAAAATATCACACCTCTCCTTGCCCCTTGTCTTCCAGTCAAGAAGTCATCTTTGTATTCTGCAGCAAGTCTGATGGAATGGTAAACCCGACCCTGGTTTAGCACTAGATAGCCTTTTAAAACTAAACAAAATTATGTACACTAAATTGCTGTATTCCTAGTAAATTCACAGCTGTTTAGTTCCAATTAACAAGACAATTTAACTCTCCCAACAAATCATGAAACGAAAAAGAGAAATAATTTCAGTGATTTTTTTTTTTCAAAACCTTTTTTCCAGACATGGCTACTTATACTGACCAGTAGAAAAATCACACAAACTCCAATGTACAGTAATGTTGTCTGGTTTGGTGCTCTTTTCACGCACACAAACACACATACAGGAAAAAAAAAAGAAAAAGAAAAAAAAAGGGAGGAGAAAGCAAAGAGAAATAGTCCTTAGAGACATGACCCAGAATTATTATTCTGGTAGACTTGGTCCTTGTTATGTCTTCAATGGCAAAAACTGTTCTCAAACATACAGATAGAAAACTGTGCAATTTCATATTGAGTCTGGAAGTAGTATTTTTTTCTTTGTGATGTGAGCTCTGATGGACATAGGTAGTGGGTGAGTGAGTTTGTAGACTGGTTTCTGTTGAGATATTTATTTCAGGGATTGTTGATAACTTTCTGTGGTTTTCTCAAGACCTGTCTCAGTCTATTCAGGCTAAGCAGCCACTTTATAGTGTCCACATGGACATTTGAATCTCTCCTGTGAAAAGGCTCTGAATTAGTTATCCACCTCTGTGTGTACAAGTAGGTTAAGTCGTTCTTTCCAAAGTACATTCCCTTGTACAAGTTGAGAGCAAATGCTTTGTCTGTCATTCTGCTGGCAAAATATATAAACCTAACCTCTCATGGACTTTTGAACAGCTAGTCTTAGCAGAACAGCACATCTTTTCCCTCAGAAAACAAAGTGTGTCTGCACTAGTTTAACACATTCATTGCTTCTTCTCATGTTTTTCCAGTTCTCCAACAGGAATTCAACTTTTCACATCATCCCATATTTTTGTAAACTGGTGTTTATTGCAATAGTAGACAAGGTCCACATGCTACATGTACACATCTTGCCTTTTTACTTACTTTCTTTTGTAATGGCCTTGCATACTGCTGTTCATGTCCTCTTCAGCCTGCCTTCAGTAAGAGTAGAAGTCCTGTCCTGGCTACTGTTGAACTACTTCACCAATCTTAAGAGATTTAATATGAACTGCAAGACCCAACTCAGTCTGAAACTTCCCTCTTGAATTTAGAGATTATTATTCAATACTCAGCTGACCAACATAGTTATTTGTATTAATTGATTTATCTAACAAATCTGCTGGCCACTTCTTCATGGGGTGTTTGGAAGTGAGACACATAAAACTAAGTCTCTATATGCAAGGCCCCAGAATATTTCTGTGTCCTAGGTATATCAGTTCCCATTCTGGTGCCTATTTTCACGTTTTCCTCCCACCTGCAATCAGACTTTATTCAAACATAAATCAGCATAGATTTTGGGTGATGACTCTTGTTTGTGGATTAAATGGAAGCAACAAAATTACCTGTTTCATAGTCTTTGTTTTGTATCTCTCAGTGCTTTCAGATTCCTGTGCAGAACTTTGCACATCGGTGTGGTTTGGTCTCTCAATTGGAGAACACAGAACCAAAAGTTCAGGTTGCAATACTGGCAGCTGAGGATCAAAGTAAAACAGTTTTTTTTGGTTGGGTTTGGTTTGGATTTTTTATTCTTTGCCATTCTGAGATCAGGTTTGTGTTCTGCTTAAGGCAACATGAACTCAAAGTGTAAAACAGGCAGCTAGGATACAGCATTGTATGTTCTAGATAAGCTTGCAATAGCAATACCTCTGGCAGATGTAGAAGTGAAGCTCTGTCAACTCAGATAGAAGCAGAACAGGAGTGAAATGGAAAAGAACATATGTGACTTGACAGAACTAAAAATCCTAAAGGTTTTTTAGTCTCTGTGGCATCAACTTGATTTTTTTTGTTCATCATAATTCTCTTTGTTGAGAAGAGATATTTGAATTTTATTGGTTTCTGGTTTTTTTGTTTGTGGGGGGTTTTTTTGGTTTTATAATTCTTGTTTCCAAAAAGTTTTTAGATCATGAGAGCAGAACACCATCTCTCATTTTGGTAGAAAAAGGTCACAGTAAAATTCATGACTTTTAAGTTTACACCGTAACAGCGAGAGTGAATTCTGAGCATATTTAGTTTTATACAAGAGTATCACTGAACTAATGAAAGACTCAGTAGTAAGGGAATAATGTGTCAGAATAATGAAGTCTGCGCCTTGGACATATTTCTCCCGTTGCCATCAGTATGTCTAGGATTTCCATCAGAGTAAATTATCAGGCAGCTCTGACAGCTCCCAGGTCTCAAGCAAGTCATGGAGTTGAGACGTGTTTGACCTTGAACAATCTCATCCTGTGCTAATAACAGAATAAAATTCAAACATTCACAGAAAACTTCTCTGGGGATTTTTTGTTTGTTTTATTCCTCTTTCTAAAGAATTTCCAGATAAATCTTCAAAACGTGTCACCGTTTTGGTATATGCCTTAAGAATACTGACTTTCACAGAAATATTTGGCACTGGAGAGGGCTTAAGTCCACAGCAGTCGCTAAGCACAGTCTTTAGATTGTGGTACAACTAAACAAGAGCAATACTCATGCCTATGATCACTGAAGTCCATATATACCAGCTAAACTACTTGCTCATGATTCTGAGTGTAAAAAATGTGAACAGGAGTAGTTTCAGACTTCTTTAAGAGGGATAACTCTATTCCCCAGTGTTTACGGGGTCCACAGGGATGCTCTGCCTTCTCTTGCTTTCAGGTGCAGATGCAGTTAGTGTTCCTGAAGTGAGCCTACCTCAAGATCACTTCTGGATGCAAACGCTGTAGGAGTCTTCTAACTCTGAAGTCTCCTTTGACAGAAGATAAGAGATACCTGCTTTAACTTTTTTTCTCCTTCTACATAGTCATGGCAGACTGTGATTTGGTAGACTACATTGAAGTGGAGGGGTGTAGAAAGGTGTGTGTGGAATATTTACTTCTGAAACATAACCAGTACAACTTTCTGTATTTAGTTTTACTATAGAGCATTTCAGTCTCTGTTTTGGAGCTCTACATCATTAAGACTTGGGTGTTAGGCCCCTATGTTAAGGGTTAAAGTGATTTAGAGCATGCTCACTTGCTGTGCATTCAGATCCACAGTAAATAGAGACAAAATGTACTTTATGATATGCCAAAGTTAACTTTAGATTACAGTCCTTATGGTTAAATAGATGCTTACCTTTCGTATATGCGCTTTTTTTGAGGACTGTCAAAACAAAAATTAGAATACTATTGACTTTGTTTATAAACCTGCTACCAGTGCTCTTTACTTGCAGGAAGCATTCTGCATAGTAAGCACTGTGTCTCTAAAGATTTAAATTAAGAAAAAGTTAGTAAAGGTCTTCTAGATACTCACAGAAAATATTTCTTAGCATAACTTCAGAATATTCAAATATCAGTCTGATTTCACCATAGGATATGAACTGATGAATCTTTTGGTCAGCACTCCCTGTAACAGTTTTCTTTCAGTTCTGAATGCAGCCAGAAACTTGTAGGAAGGTGAAACTCCACAGACTTAATATTGCTAGAAATGTTAAATGTGTGTTTAGTGGGAAAGTTTCTGGATGTATGAAAACAGCCTAAGGGCTCTAAAGGCAAAAACACTCTGACTATGACTGCTTCCAAGAGAGTGGAAGGTTCCTCGTGTACCCTGATGCTATAAATGAAGGGGCAGCCACTGAGTCAGATGAAAAGCTGAATCCTCAGTGTTAAAAAGTGTTTGTACTTTCAGCTATGTACAGGGGTAAGGACTGAAAGATAATCTACTATTGTTGTTACTTACTCATTAGAGGCAATGTATATAGTGACTGCTTATTTTTATCATTGCTGATCACGTATTTGATTTACCACAATTGATTTTGTTCACTACCATAACATGTTTTGTATAGAGTTAGTATTAAATAACTGGGTTAGTCAGGGCATCTTATATAAGAGATCAACTTTTGAATCTTTGTTTATTTCTGCCTTTTGCTGGGGTAAATAATACTCTGAAGACTATCACTGTGCAATAGGTAAAAGATGCATTTATAACTACCTGGATCCTTGTTCCTCTTTTAAAATGGAGAATTCTCGGCTCAGACTGTCTCTCTATGCTCCTTCATGATACAAAATCCCAGATGGTCAAAACAAGGCTGCTCAGCTTGCTGCTCTGATGACCTAATTGATAGCATAACAGGAGGAAAACAAAGTATGTGGTCATATGCTTAAAACTCACTTTCAGTTATTCTGCTTTGTAGAAATCTATGTTCAAGTGTCTAAAGAGAGGGTTCACTGTGAAATGAGGAGGTTGTAGAGGAACTTGGGTAACAGCCAGTATATTTAATGATCATCTAACTTTGAAATTCGGTCTTCGATCAGGCTCTCATTTAAATAATGATAACTAACAGGTATAAATTTGAGAATTAGTATTATGCCTGAAAAAAAACCCTGGTTTCAATCTAAGCTTTAAAAATTTAGTTTAGCTTGTTTTCTGTTTGTCAGCTGCCCCCCTTCCCAAATCAGTATTGCTAAAATCATGTTTTTAATTTGTTTTAAATCGCAAGAAACCCCTACTTTCCTCCCATGGTGAAATTTTCCAGGTTAATTTTGTTAAATTACCTGTGAAGTGTTCTGGATGATAGTTCTAGATAGGGTCAGTTCCCTTTGTAGACAATGGTGCTACAGTGCCAGAAAACAGTGGCAGGGACTATGAAATTCTCTGAGTTGCTTTACTGTACAAGAATCTCAAAAGTATCATTTTATGACTGGAGAGGTACAGATCTACTTGTAAAGTTTCTTGGTGGTAGCAATAGTGATAAATTATCTCCAGAAACAGATATTACATCTAAATGGCACTTGAACTGTAATTCTCGCAAACTATTTCGTCCTTTTTTTTCTTGTGCTCTAATTTCATTGTGGTTTCTTTTTTCCTTCTTAGCTTTCCTCTTGGGTCAGGTAGCTCAGTAGTCTCATTCTGTCAGTGGTCAGGCAGGAAAAATTGTATGAATCAGGATCCTACTGAGACCAAGCTTCTCTTACTACCAATCACTTTTTCCAGTACTTGATTATTATTACGTCTGAAAAGATCTTGTTTTATTATTTGACTCAAATCACTAAATCTTGTCTAAACTTGTTATCCATAACTCACAGCTATGTGAATGGCTTAAAGAATATCTTCTTGCATAAAAATATTTCTTCCTGGAAGTGTACTGATAAGCTGCTTGTCTAAGTGGTGGCTGCACAAGGAAAACAAAATACTGTTAACCTATTTAAAGTCATGAATCTGACTTATTCAGTTAGTCTCCTTATGCTGTCTCTAGATTCATGAAAAGTAAGGTTCTGAAAAGATGATTCACTGAAGGATCACAGCTTAGATTTTCTGAACTACTTTTGCAGAACCCCACCAACCTTACTTATAAAAGGCTAGAGGATCAAGTGGTAGCCTTTAATTTGTGAGAATATCTGTGTGAGTCACTCATATAGTGTAAGAACTTGAACTTAAATTCAGACTGAGAAAACCAGAGAGGCAAAGAGAAAGAAATGGAGAGGAAGGTAATGATACATAGTATAATAGACAGATTGTTCTTTGTTTTTCAGATGGAACCCCCCTTTTTTTGTGGGGTAGGGTGATTTTTTGTTGAGTGCTTTTTAATTGTGATAGTATTTGTGAAGTTAATATTTCAGAACTGGTTTATAACAGAAAATACTCTTAAATAAAATTGAAAACCTTACTTTTTTCCCCAGAAGAGTCTTTTCCTTTCTATAAGTAAAATAAATAAATTGTGCTGATTTCTGCTAGCTTTTTCCAAAATAAAAATGATGAATTAGAAACACAAATTGTTAAGGTCTAGGGAAATGTGGTTTCAAAACTTATTTGAGCTGTACGTCTCTGTAGAAGTTTGTAGATCAAGATTTGCCATGATATTTGCTGGTCTTCCTGAGTATTGTAGCTCACTTAAGAGGAGAAAATTGTTTCCTCAGCAATTCTCTGCATGACACCTATAAGGTGAGCAGCCCGTTTGGTGGTGCAGATAACAAACAAAACTGCCTTCACCATACAGTGGGTTAATATGGAGAAAGTAACGTTTGATTTGGAAAAATTTAAAATCAAAACAATCCTAACTGTTCAAAGAATGAATGATATATTTGAACATTGACACTTCTTTAAATCTGCAAGTTAAAACTAAATATCTTAACTGGGATTGTCTCTCTCATAAAAATACACTCAAAATTTGTGCTTACCTATCTCAGCTCCAAATCAGAATTTTGAAAGAAATGTGCTTTTTTAAATGTCAGAAATTACTGTTGTTCACAGATTCAGTTTTTTGTTTTTTCACATTCAGTTCAAGACTAAGGCCTCCTGCATTGCTTGCTGTTGCCCTGAATGTCTGTAATTTCTCAGGTCCTGTAGTCTAATGGGCAATAGGAACACGTGTAGGCAGGAAAAATAAAGGTCCTCCCAATTTCTTACATCAGTCCCTTGAAATAGTTTTGCTTAATCTATTTTCTCTACAGTTGTCTTACACTGCAGGATTGGTTTTTAATTAGTTTTAGTATTCATAGCTTCTCCTTATATTCCTTCAAATTTTCTCTGTACTTGACATTTCCAGAATTATTAAAACCTGTGGGTCAAGATGACCACACAAATCTTTTCATACCTAATTTCAGTGAGGTTCCATCTGTATTGCTTTTCCTTACTGTGTGGGTTGTTTTTTTCCTATTTTCCCTCCTGTGGCCATATTGGCTTTCTAAACTCCTCATTTTATTGCTGTATGTTATGCATTCCACATCCTTTGGGCACACTTTAATCTCATTATACACATTTCAGTTTCTCTCTGCTGTTTCCTCTCTGCTATTTTATTACACTCGGTTTCACTCAACCTGCTGAATTTTTTCCCCTAAACTCTGTTATTCTGAAATCCAGTATCTTCATTTCCCCCCTCTGGCTTTACTCTAGATATAATTTTACACTTAACTAGATTAAAATTACAGTGCAAAGCACTTTACTTGTTCTATAAACTTTGTCTCAAATACTGTCCAGAACTAAAACATTCAGCACAGTAAGAAAAACATAGAAAACAAAATCACAAAAAATAATTACATGACAAATGCATTAACTGTTCAAACAGATCTAGAAGTTAAGGAGAGTAAATAAAGAACTCCTTGGATCAGCATAAAAGTATGTTCAAGAAAATGGAAAATAAAACCCAAGATGAGTGTATTGATGTAAAAATAATATAAAAGTTACCCAACAAAAGCAGGTAAATAATATTAATTGAGTTAACAAGAACAGAGCAATAAGGCAGCTATCACTGAACGATTACAATAAGAAAAGAAAGACGTCACTTGTCCTTGCTCACCGTCACCATGAATAGCTGCTTTCTTCTCCCTCATCACCCAAATTGTCAAGTTTTGTATAATTATCCAACTGAGAGATGGCCAAAGGGGAATTAAAAATTCTGGAGAGGAGTTCCAGGTATTTGAAATGGAAATTAACTTTTTCTTCTGTGCATTAGCTGGAGGTGGAGAAGATTGCTTTTTCATATGCCACGTAGATGTGACATTAGTCAGATGTGACGTACCCTTATGCACCATTGCTTTTTGTATAATCTGCATTTTACAATGGAGTTCTCTAATATGTTCATTTCTTTTCACACTCAGTAACATTATTAATAATTACATTTATACTACTTATGATGTCTCCTTACATGTGGTTTTCTTGTTTTCTTAAAAAAAAACCCAACACTCTTTGACTAGAGCACGTTAAGTTTTACTAGTGTGGAGTTTGACCATCACAAAAGTTCAACAGCAATGGAGTATTTGGGATCATTAAAACTTCCAGAGGAAGAAATCACTGTTATTTTCTTCAAACAGCAGAAAAATGATGAAAAATCACAACTTAATTTAACTGTCTTGACTACTGTATGATTGTGTTTCTTTACTAGAAAAATTAGATAATAAAAGGCTTATTGCTTTGCTGAGATATTTTTTATTCTGTTCAGAACATCACTTCAAATTCAAATTGTTTGTCATCTATATGCTTCTTTGTATGTTATCTTTGTCATTTTGCATCATATTTTTTTCTTTCATTCAAACATTCCATTTAAGGAAACTCATGTTAAATGTTTTATAAGATTTCTCTGATATACTGTTATGTCTTCATATAAATTAAGAAATATGGTGACCTGCTTTTTCAGTGGATGACTGTCTCTCTCATCTTTTTTGAGAACTAATGTCACAGCCATGGTCAAGTTCTTAATTCTCTTGTCACTGTCTGAGAAATTGTGCGATGCTTGTTCTGATATTTTTTTGATTTCTTTCTGTTAGGAATGTACCAATACCTTATTTGAAGTCTTGGCTTCTCCTAGTCCCTTTGTGGCTAAAATCCAATCTGTTTATGTCTGGGAGGTAATATTAAGGAAGTGTATAGAAAATTGATGGCTGTATCAAGGTTTGAAAATAGAAAACTGTATTGACCTACTTTTTGTATACACTAAAAATGTAAGCCTACCTTTCTTATTTATCATGTGAACAAATTTTACTATAACATGCAGATATATTTTGATTTATATTGGAAAAATTTCCTTGAATAATTGGACTTGAAGTTCAGTCTTGGCTTCAAGCATCTTCCCAAACCAAGCAGTATCATTTTTTGGTGGTCTGTCAATAACTGAAGCTAGGCAACAGAATTAACACTATTGTGTGTAAAAAGTCTTGTGTTTCATGTAGCTAAAAACTTTCATAGAAGTCTTAACCATTGTGCAATATTTCTATTTATGCTTAGAGGAATTTGAGAGGTCTCAAATGAGATAAGCGTGTAGCTAAAATACCTTATAATCCTCATATCTCCAGCTGGACTTGGGTGGAAGTCAGGTGTTAGAAACAGGGTTGTTTGGGTTTTTTTTTCATTTCTTAACAACCAGCACTTCCAGGGAAACTAATTGTATGTTCCTATTATGGCAGGAATCAGAAATCTCATTCTAAATCCTTTCTCAAATTGCTCATTTTCAGAAAAATCTTCTGCCTAAGGATGCAAAACTAGAAGATCCTCAGACATGGGAGTTGTGTTTTACCATATTTGGTCTGGATTTGGTATGATAGAGAATACCTTTAGAGAGGAGTGTATCTTGAACGAAAATGATTATGAAAAGTAGGAAGGACTTAAACCCTAATGAGAAGAAAATATTTAAGCACTCAGTACCTTAGAAAATAGTGGAGTGTGGTTTTGGTTACTTTAGGGACACTTAACACTGGTTGCAGTGTCCCTGGAGCTCTGGGCTTTGTGGTTTTCTCAACCCTAACCCCAAGCATAACCCTAACCCTAAGCGTAACCCTAACCCTAGGTAGAGTAGTAAAAGCTGCAATTATGTGAGGCTGGTGCCATGGAGAAAAGTGTGGAGGGAGCAGTGTTGGGGCAGTGCTCTGCTACCCTTGGCATGTCTTTTGCAGTTGCAGAGTCCCTGGAGCTCTGGGCTTTGTGGTTTTCTCAACCCTAACCCCAAGTGTTACCCTAACTCTAGGTGGAGCAGTAAAAACAGCGTTCGGCCGAGGCTCGTGCCAAGCAAAAAGATGAGGAGGGGGTAATACTGGGGCAGTGCTAAGAAGAATTTTTTTTCATGAAAGAAAATCAAATCTTGAAAACAGAAGAAAATGTCAAAAACGCTCTGGAAGGGAGATATGATTAAATAAAATACAATTGAAAAAAAAAGAAAATTTGGAAACGGAGTGACTACAACCAAATGGATTGCAATGAAATGAGATGCATTGAGAAGGACAGAGACTTACCAAAATTAACTTGATTGAAATCCCAAACTCAGGGAACGAAGTCAAATCAAAGGACAGGAGAAGAAATCGATGAAATTAAATGCTTAAAGAAAAAAAATTCTGCAGCGAAGGGAAAACAATAAAATGGCATGGGATGACATGAAGTGCAGGGAAAGGGATCAAACCTTGCCGAACTGATCCTCATTGAAATCGCAAGATTTCCTTTCCTTTCACGAAATCAAGAATTTCCTTTTGTGAAAGGAAAGGAAATCTTGAAAACAGAGCAGAAAGGGTCACAAAAAAGTGTGGTGCTCTTTCATATATAAAACATGCATATAATGTATGCAACAGGCCAGATTATTCTTGATATAATTGTACTGAAAGATTTAAGGGACCCAGAGATTGCTCAGACAGGGTAACCTAGCAGTCTTTGTTTTGGACAGGATGTCCTGCTGAGAAAGTCTGTTTAAGTTGGAGGGAAATGTTGGTGATATACTGTAATGAATTTAAGAGCACGAAATCAAGTGTTGATGTCCTTAATGAAAATGCATCTTGTTCAATTGCAATGGGACCATGATAGGAAATGTAGAGGAATAACTTCAAAATTGCGACCTCTCTAAAAACAGGCCTAGTGCAAAACAATATTTAGACCTACTCTTTCAGATACCACCGTCTGTAGGAATATCTAATTTTGAAAATGTATTTGGTTCTGTATATTTTTTTTCCTACTGCTGAATGTTTTGTTCCAGCTACTGATTTTAAAAGACTGATGAATTTAAGGACATTTAGGAACATAGGCATGAAATTAATATCAAGAAACTAAAGAAACAAAACCATAGAAATTGAATTGGTATGCTGTTAAAATGAAGGATTAAACCAGAGTAATATGCTCATATATCAAACTAAACCGTAATATTGACTTGTTCTTATTTTTCTATTTCCTCTTTTCAGGAATCAAAATGTTCTTAAATGCATAACATGATAGAAGTATTGATATTCTAAAAGAATTTAATAATTGTTCATGGGTCATTCCTCCTGTCAAGCTCTTTGTAATGCAAAATTACCAAGAGAAAAAGAACTCTGAAATGGGTCTTTTTTTTATTTTTATTACATCACTTAGAAAATTCCTGTAAACCTACTAGTCAATAATAAAGCAAAGATATTTGAAACATCTTGCAATCAGATATGGTCTAGATTTGAAGGTGTAGACCAGGAGCACAGGAAACAGAAGCTTTTCCCTCTCATACAAGAACCTGGGATTCTGTCTGCTCAGAGCCTCAGCAGATGCTGGGAAGAGGAAAGGTGGGTCTCTAAACTGGAGACTGACTTCACTGGAGATTACTGGAGCTACTTTTAAAAGTCATTTTACTGAAGAATTTCTAGCAAAATTATGCTTTCCAGTATGTGATGTTCCTGGAACTGCATATCAAAAAAAAATGTCTGAAGATAGTAACTTCATATAAAGCTCAAGCAGCCGTAGCTATATCAGCATCACAAATTGAGGTGGGTCTGGTGGAAAATGTATTGGAAGGAGTAGGATTGAGAATGGGATTTCTTCTTTAGAAAAGGGGATACAGTAAATGGTTGCCATGATAGCCTGCGAAAAGGAAAGACCAGAATGACAGCACATAATTGCTGGAGGACATAACAGCTCCTTTAGCTCTTACCTAGTTCTGGTGAACCTTAATGGGATAAGAACTGTGTTTTATCTGGACATGTGTTAAAATCTAACTACATGTAGTGGTGGTCTAAACTGCATTCATGGTACTGTATTCAATTAATGCACTGATTTCTGAAAAAAAATCAGTCATTTTAGACAAAGCTACCTAATTTAGCTCTAAGTGGATGGATTTTGAAAACAAGGGTCAAATGAATTCATAATTTCAATGAGATTTCTGTCAAACTTGGAGTTGCGTGTGTGTTGGTTAGAATGGTCCCAGCTCTGTAGAAAGTTACAGTCAATCCAAAGGATTTTATCCAGCAATAGCTGTTAAGTAGTTTTTATTAACTATTATAAAGGAACATACTTAAAATTAGTTTTGATTATAAGTGTTGTATATAGTATAGCATTCACAATTGGAAACACTGAAGGAAAACTATTTTGAGATTGAAAAGTTAAAACCATCACTCCCTAAATTTTTTCTGTTCAAAGTCTTTTTCACTTTTCAATTTCAAATGGCAAATTAGAGGAAAAAAACTCTTTGGTGACTGAATTTTTCTTAATGAAGGATTTTTTTTTCCAGGGATATCTGAGTGCTTACATACACATAAAGGACTAGGAAAGGAAAGAAGAACTTTTGATATTCTTACACAGTTTTACAAAACTTTTGAAAGGTTAAAAGACAGTTTCTGATCTTCTAGGTGGATTGCATATAGGTTAACACTAATCCAAGCTGCATAATTCTTGTGAGAAGACAAAAGGGCAACAGAAATTATCTAAGACATACATAATATCTGTTATTGGGAATTTTTGTTTCTAATCTGTAACCATAACAGTCACCTTGATTTTTCTTTTGGTATGTGTGCAGTTAAAAGATAAAAAACAATAGACGAGTTAATCTCTCCAAGGAAGTTGTAGCTTACTGGGTCAGACTGACCTTAATAACAGGCCCATGGAATAGTTCACTTACCAGTAATGAAAATGAAAGCTCTATTTAGTAGTTCTGGCAGCTGCCAGCTTGCTGTTCACTTTAAAAAACTTATGATATGTAGGTGATTCATGTATATAAAGAGAGTTGATGGGATTAAAAAAACAAAAGGAAAAAAGTTGAAGCTCCATAAGTATATCAAAATGTATTAACCTCATTGTCAGGCAAAGGCAGGAAATAAAAAAAAAGTACAAGTACAGTTCAAAGTGTAAGAAACACATAGGGTACAAAACTTATCTAGGAGTATTTAAAGTACTTAAAGGTATTAAGTTCAAAATAATGTTTAGTCAGCTTTAGTCAGCAATCAAAGAACCAAACATGGAAGCAAAACTGAAACAAATTATGTTTCAGTCTCTAGACCGTAATTTACTTCTGACTACCCTTTTTTACCAGGACCCAGGAGGTGTGCAAACTGGAAAGTACTGTATCTGTACCCACTGGTTGCTAAATTTCTTTTTCATATTTACCGCCTCTTATATTTAAAGATTGAGAAAGGGAAGGTGGAGCTCATGATGTGCTGAGATTTGGTCTCATTAGTATTGAGTCACTGACTGCAACCCTTTCTGGAAGGCATCGAATCATAATTTAGGCCAGAAGAAACCTCTTGGGATCATCTAGTCCAACCACCTGCTGTAAACAAGTTTAATTAAGTGAATTTGCTCAGGGGCATGTTGAGTCAAGTCTGGAACACCTCCAAGAAGAGGATACCTGTTCCAGCAGTTAGCCACCTCTTGTGGTAAAATATTTTAACTTGCATCTGTTGTCTCTCCTCTTATCACCATGAACCTCTGAGAAAAACCTAACTCTATCTCCTTTGTATTTTCCTCTCTGGTAGATGTAGACAGCCGTGAGGTTCCCACTAAGCCTTCACTTTTCCAAGCTGAACAGACCCAGTTTTCTCAGTCTCTTTTTGAATACCATATTCCCCTGACTGAGGTCCTCAGCTAGACTCACTCCGATGTGTCAGTACTGCTTTTGTACTGGGAAGCACCAAACTGGACACACCACTCCAGATGCTGTCTTATAAGTGAAAAATGGAGGGGAAGGGTCACTTCCCTGGGACTCTGCCTTCCCTGAGTTCTTCTAAACTGTGAGCCTATCACCCTTCAGCATATTGCCTGCTCTCCTGATTTGGTGCTTTCTGTAAACCTGACATCCCACCATCCTTGTTGACGACAGTAAACAGCGCTGGTCTCTGTAATGATCCCTGAGAAACCCAACTAGATACTGGGTACAATCTGAGCTTTGAAACACTGATAATAACTTCTGAGTCTGGCAGTCCAGTTTTCCACCTACCTTATTTATTTATCCAGCTCATATCTCACTGAATTAGTGATAAATGGACTCTAGGAGGCTGTATCAAAGGACTTGATAAAAATCAAGGTAGATGGCATTCACTGCCCTCTCTGAGACACACTGCTGACCATCTCATCTTAGATAGCAATGGAGTTAGGCAGACATGATTTGCCCTTAGTAAGTAGTTCTCGTTGCTCCTAGTCACCTTCTTGTCTCTCATTTTAACAAATAGCTTCTAGGGGCAATTGCTCCATAATCTTTCTTGGGCATAAGGCAAGGCTGACCAATGTGTATTGTGATGTGATGGCAGAGAACAGTCTCACAGTGACACAACCAGCTCCATAAACCGCAGTTACAAAAACTTGTATATGTAAAGGAGAATTAAGCAATCCATAACTCTTTCTTCCTCTACTGTGGGCACAACTTCACTCCTGCAGATTCTGCTTGGAGGATGCCTGAGAACAAGTTTTACCACTGAAAACTGAGTCGAGGAAGACAGTGAATACCTCAGCCTTATCTCTTGTCATTAGACTTCCTGCCCCAATGAGCAATGGGTTCACATTTGTCTTATCTTTCCTTTTGCCACTGAGGAACTTAAAAAAATCTTCCTTACTACCCTTTGTCTCTTTTGGTAGTTTCAGATTGATATGGGCTTTGGTCTTTTTTCTTGATGTGATCAGTCTCCTTATTCCTCCCATATAGCCTATTTCTGCCTTCACCTCCTGTGTGTTTCCTTTTTGTAGTTAAGGTCAAGTCAGGAGCTCCACATTCATCAGTGCTAGTCTTCTTCAATGCTTGCTTAGCTTTCTGTGAATCTAGGCCTGCTCTTTTGAAGTCCAAATTTGTTGTTAATCTCAGTCACTATTCTTCAGATCTTAGACTTCACAGTATTTTGATTATTGATGCCAAGGCTGCCCTTGACCTTTACATCATCCAGCACTTCTTGTTTGTGAGCAATAGATGCAATTGAATATCTCTTCTAATCAGTTCATCAATCACCTGGATCACTCACCTTTTCCCTGTTGTGTGCATAATTGGTTTGGGCTAAATTGGTCCTGAGGTATCCTAACTAGACTTGTTCTCACCAATGACCAGAGCATTCAATACACCTGGATCTGCAGCGCTGCAGGTGGAGCAGGAAGCCAGGTGCTTCCAGACTGCCCTGCACCAACAGCTCCCATACTACCCTGGGATGGGCAGCAGAGCACAGTTGGGCTGCAGCATGTATTGGTAGCATTGCTTGCACCTTGTCCACACTCTAACCAGACTCATAGACGTTCTTTGGAATTTTTCTGTTTCTGCTCTTACCCTTTAGAGACCAGGTAATCAAGCTGAACAAAATGTTCAGAGATTTTTCAGTTTCATTAATTTATATAGTGGCATTTTAATGTGTTTAGTGTTATTCTCATCTCTTATGCAACCTAATACTTTCTTTGCTTTCAGACTGTTCTGCGCTGAAGTTTTCACAAGGTTTCCAGAGCTGCGCTTGCAGCTAAGTTTTTTCAGCTCATGTTCAAAGTTGTGAATGTGTATAAACCTGCTGTGTCCTAAAACCTTTCCTAGGTGACAGTGGCTTTGGCAATTGTGCTGTAGATTTTATGATCTCATTTTGTCTTCCTTTTCTCAGGTTACTCTAAATACATTATGTAAAATACATGATCAAATGACAAGTATGTATAAAGGGGCATGCTATATACAGAAAATGGAACTTCAGCCTCATGGAATGCTTGTGATTGTATTTATCAGTATGCTGACTGTTTAGACGGGGTAAAAAAGAGGTGTGGCAGGCAGAAGGTAATCTGGCCAACAAAACATTAATGCACTGCTTTACAGCTGAGTGTCCTGCTCCTGATACATTTCTTCTATTGGGTATGAATAATAATTTTTTATTAATAGAATAAAAGACAGAAAAAGCACTGCAAAGTTTTAAAATAATGCAACTAGAAACCATATAAAATGGGTAAGTAACTTAAGGAGCCAATATGTGTGAAAAATATAAAATATATACTCTGCCCTCTATTGGTCTGCTCCTCTCCCCCTTCCCCTTCAGCGTACACAGACAAGACTCGCAGAAGATGGCAATTTCACATCAGTGTGCTCTAGATTTTGTGCATTATTTCTTCCCTTCTATCATTTTTATTCCTTTGCTTCACCCTAGTCAGTTTTCTCTCTTGTTGACTGCCTTTTTGCTAGCACTTTTTATTTAAGAAATACTTGTATGTTTTTCAATTCTGCCATGATATACCATCATTCAAGAAATTCATGTGCTCAGGGAAGAACTGTGTGATTGTCACACTGTGTGGATAGCTATGCTTGTTTCTATTTAGTAAATAATGGTAAAAATGGTGCAATCTTTATGAAAAATTGGTAAAAGAGTTTTAAAAGTTAGGAGAAATTTTAAAACTTAGAAAAGAAACTGAGAAATATTATGGAACATGAATGCCATGTAGTTTACATAGAATGGTATTTCTTTTTCTGGTGAGATAATCAGCTGTAACATAGTTGTAATAAGCAGTGCTGATCACTGAACAGTATGTTGATAATTAAATATTAGACACTGATCATCTTCAGAGTTTGCAATGAAAATGATGTGACATGTAAAAGTAATTCTGTGCAAATGTGTTGAGCTTGGACTCTCATGGAAAAGACTGAGTGAATTAAGAAATGCTGAATGTGATGGATGCTATTTCACTGCATTGTGTGCAGGCAGATGTCTGGTATGAAATTCACTGGAGATGTTATTCTATTAGAAATCAATTCCTGTTTGGGAATACAAATTAGTGTTGCTTTGGAAAAAAATTCTATAAGGTCTTTGAATGAAGATAAGTGATAGTGTAGAGCTGATTGGGGTCAACTCTGGCTACTTTTGGCAGATATTTTAATTCTGGGTTTTATAGACCTGGGAGGTAATTAATTAATTTAGGTGTTTTAGTTCCATCAACAACCTAATCCCCGATTCTTTTAGAAACCAACTTTTTGCACCATTTTTCTGCAAATATGCATATATTCTGTAAAATTGTATGGTTTCGATTTAAAGTACAGGAGATTAGGGTAAAGGTTACCTGCTGGATATCTGCTTAGTCACTGAGGTAGGCTACAACCTTACATACAGAGCTCCACTTTAGGTGGAATGTGTCAAGATCTGCTGAGAGAAATTTGACACCAGTTCTCTGTCTCAAAAAATAATGGTAAACTTTGTGTCAGTCAGCAAAATCTCTTGGAGAAAAGTCTTTCTGAACAAGTTTTAACAAGTAACAAATAATAAATTAGTAAGTAATAAAATCTGATACAGATACACCTCAAGCTTCCCATCCACCCATGTACGTCTGATGAATCAGCAGAGGAGGATGTTAGACTTTTCTAGTCTTCTGTACTTCCTCAGATTCAGATAATCCTCAGGTTTTCTACAGGGACTTGAGTAACTTCAGTAGGAAGGACTGAATGTGTCACTGCATATTCGTGCCTATTGTAGTTAAGGAAGCTTCCGTTAGTGGGGAGCTGTGGCAGTCACTAAAGAGGAAAAGGGAAATAAACCGCTCTGAGTTTGAACCCCTGAGCTACAAAGAGTGAGGATTGGAACCTCCTCCCCCATGTTTAGAAAGAAATGAACTTTTTTGAGGACTGGATGTTGTGGTTTGATGCAGCTAAACGCCAAGCACATGAAATCTAATTGTTTGCATAAGGGGAAAATAAGGAATATTGAGGAAAATGGGAAAATTACAATGCAAAACAGGCCCACACTTAAACAGTTATAGTATAAAGGAGATTTATTACTAACAGAATTAAAAGGAAAAGGAAATTCTAAGAAATTAAAGCAAACTCCCCTCTCCTCCAGCACCCCCTCAGCCCCACCAACTCACAAAAAAGAAAGAACAAAACATGGGATCTGGTCAGTATTGCAGTTCTTAAAAGTTTCTCAAATATTTAAGGAAAAAGAGTTTTTTTCTTCAACGTGGTTTCCAAACTGTCACCAGCAACAGTCCGCCCAGAAAGAAACAATCCGCTGAGGTGGAAAAACATCTCTCCCATGAAAATCTTACAGTCTTTTCACATTGCCAGTCATGGGCCATAACATGGGATTTTAGTTTTTTAAGGATGATTTATTCTAGCCTGAAAACAAAGGCTCTCCTCTTCAAAATCTCTAAAAGCCTTTCACCGCTTCTATATGGGCTAGCATAGGCATTCTCTTATCTTCACAAGCCCGCCATGTACTTATATGAGTTACAGAGTTAGAGAAAACAGTTTATAGTATTACAGTTCTTACCAAGACTTGTGGGAAGCATTTTAAGCTCTAGCGCTGGAAGCGCCTCCTCTCTCTCTTCCTGCCACCATTTTTAGCTTTGTCTCACGTGATCTCAACCCTCCCCTCTTCTGACCTTGAGGTCGCCATGTTAAGGAGTTGATCTTGTTGGGGAAAAGCCTCACTCTGTGCTGCCAGATGCATAATGTCTTCTTCGATTTGGTGCGAGCTGTGCTGGCTGCAGGGAAAAGGAGGGGGCTCCGCCGGCTCCGTGAGGGGCCGCGGCAACTTCAGATCTTATCCTGGCTGCGCAGCCCCGGTTCAGTCGGGGCTTTCCGGCTGCATGGCTACTCATGGCTCTGGGGTGGCTTCCCAGCAGCTTGGCCTGTTGCCACCATGCCGGGGGCCAAGGGGGGGCCGTGGGCTCACTCCAGGACAGGCCCAGAGGCCCCCTTCCCCCCCACCCCTCCCAGGAAAGCAGGAACAAAAGGAACTTCCCGCACTTGTGCTCCCTTTAAATACGCACATCGTAGAGGTGTTACCAGCTTACTTATTGGATTAGCAACATCAGCTAAGTTTCAACCTGCCACAATGGATTTATTTAAACCAGATAGGTTAACCTCTGTTTTCAGTGATTTATAAAATAGGCTGTTCCCTTGATAAGTTAAAGGTTACTGTTCTTCCATAGGCTTAGAGTTGCTGGAAAATGGAACATGCTGTTGAGCTTATTTGTGCTGCTATTTATATACATTTCTGTGAAGTTACCTGATTTCATTTGTGTGTTCTTCTTTTGTGTAACTAACTGATAGCAATCATATAAAATTGATACGTGCTACCTTGGTAGCTGAGGATGCAGGTTGAAAGAATTCATTTCCTTTGAAACAGTATCATAAAATACTATCTATCTTTCTTGGTATTTTGAACTATTTCAAAACCAAGACTGACCAGAACACAAGTGATGAATTTTCTGCTGATTGTGCTGAGATAGAGAAAGTAATAAACCCAGAGAAGAGTGATTTCATCTATAAACCTGAGAAGGGAAATTTTAAGAATTGCTCAGTGTCTGAGCCATGAGTATATAAAAGTTACATTACTGTGAGTCTAACATTTTTTAAAAACACAGACCTTTAAAGCTGTCAGAATCACTGTATAATGCTATCTTCATGATGACAATTTCTGTTGACTAATTCTGTGCAGTTCAAAAAACCTCTATGTATGTATCTCATCTAAATGAGAGGACAGAGAGAAGACTGGTTATATCACTGCCAGCACTATCTTATTCCAGAAGCTAATCATCCTGATAAAAAATACCTGCCCGATATCATAGAATCATGAATATCTTGAGTTAGAAGGGACCCATAAGGATTATCCTCCCTGCTTCTCAGAGGACTATCTAAAAAACTATGAGTAAAAGCATCACCCAGACCCTCCTTGAACTCTGACAGGCCTGGTGTCATGACTGTTTCCCTCGGGAGCCCATTCTAGTAACCAATCATCCTCTCAGGGAAGAACCTTTTTCCAGCATCCAGTCTGAACTTTGCCTGACACAGCTTCATACCATTTCCATTTAATTTTTTCCCATTTTAACATTCAGCCATTGGTTCCTGTTTCCTGTAATTCTTTTTCAAAGAGCTTGTGTTCCTTTTCTGCTGTTGGGGTTTATTTTCCCTGTGAAGCTCCATAAATTCTATAACTATACTAATCTCTCAGTAAGTCTTCCTGAGAGGTAGGCACACTTTGCTAAAAAAAAAAAAAATCCTGTTTGTGTACTGATTTAAATATCTTCTGCACAATAAGTTTTTTTATCTCATTTTAAACAAATGTTGACTGCAGTTTTGTATTGTCTTTCAGTATTATCCCACCACGATAGAAGACAGCTATGATATTGTATCCATATTCCAGCTCACCAGCTAGCCACTTTATCAGGTTGCTGTATTAGTGATGCAGGTTGAATCTTTTCCTAGTGGGGCTCTGCTAACGCTCCATTCTGAAAAAAAATGTTTGAGATTTTTCTTTCTCTAGGCAGAATTTAAAAGAAAATTGCAATTCCTTTGTGATCTCCATGTTTAACATTTTCATCCCTATATAAGTTACCGGTTTTGTGCATCATTTATTTTATTCTCAGGGACTTAGATATGCAACAGACAATGTCTTTCTGACAGTGTGCTGGAGGCTGGATGGAAGTTATCCACGCAGTGCATTCTGCCCTTCCATTTGGATGATCTTTAAGGTAATGAGCAGTCTGGAGACTGTACCAGTCCTGAGCTGCTGTAGTCTCCTTTTCCCAGAGCACACTTAGGAACTAAAAGAGAAACAACACGAAACCAAAACTGGTAAAATATTTACAGCTCCACTTCTGTTGAAATCCATCTGTGCAACCCCTCTACGATAAGAAACCTTCCTCTCCCTAGACTTGTAATATATAAGCATATTTCACAATAGAGTAGTCCGTGTAACAGCTAAGAAAGTGTATAAAATCTTGTCATCAAAATAAAAAAATTAAGTATAATGTGGCAGTAGTTTGCTTATTGAAGAGTCACCTATATAGTGCTATGCTGTCTTTTGCAGAAAAGAAATGTCTTTGAGAAACATTTATTTTTCATGACTTGAGGGGAGAGCTAAGCTAAATTTCTAAACCATTCAGAAAATGGTTACATTTTCTTAAAAGAACATTGATAAAAAAATCCTAATCAGTTATTCACAACAGAACTGTGGATAATACCTGCCTCATACCCTTGCAATAAAATCTGGACATTTGAGAGAAAAATATTCAATGCTACAGAGTAGTTTTGCCTATTGCAACTGACTGCAGGCATGTTACTATACAAGTACTGCCAAGCCTGGGTCTTTGGCATTTCCTGTTGCTTAGAACAGTACCTTTGAATATTTTTGAGGTAATTTACAAGAAAATAATATATTTCAAATGTTCCATGTCTTTCTCCTGTCAGATAAAGCTGAAACTGTTCCCCAGTAGCAGTAAAATTGCATTATCAGATCCACTGATACCCTTTTGCAAGTTAAGTTAGGGCTAGGATGCTGAAGATTGCATTTCTGAAAGCCAGAGAGAATCATAGAGTCGTAGAATTATTCGTGTTGGAAAAGACCTCCAAGTCTGAGTGCAAGCATTAACCCAACACTACCATGTTCACCACTAAACCATGTTCCTATGCACCAAACATGTTTCTTATGGCAGAACTAAAGAAGTAGTTTATGCATGAGGTCCACCTTGACAGGCAACCTGCAGAGTTCACATATTTATTCTCATTTCTACAGTTTAAGTTCATTGATACAATACAGTCAGTGTCAAAAAAAAAAAAAAAATTGTTTTGATTTGTAAAGCAATTGGCTGGAACAGTTTGGAACAAATCAGTATATTGCTGGGAACTTGCTGTTAGGAGCCTAACAGAACTCTTGCCACCAGTTTTAAGCAGTGCAGTATGTGGTTTCTTCATCAGTGTTAAGCATGCCAGGGTTTAAAATTCTGCCCAGACACTTTCTGGCCAGGCAGGTTTTGTGGTCTTATTCATCTGTTCTCATTACAATTGTGATATCCAGGGAATAAATATCAGTGGTACAGCGACATTTTACCTCTGGTAAATAGGTAGATTTTGGCATTTATGGGATATAACGAAGACTATCAGAGCACTGCAGCATTGTTACGGAAGTCACAGGCATTTGCACAAATATACTAAATGTAGGATTTGTCTTGGAGTCTATCATTTTGATTGCCTGCTTAACTTACATTTGCTTTTAAAATACGTGAAAATTTTTTGAGAAGAGGTTTTTCAAGAATATTTTTCACGGCCATATTTGAATTGAATTTTTTATGCTTTTCTTTTTTAAAGGAATGTAGAGCACATTCAATAAGTACAATCTTAAAGTCTCTTCTTAAGTTTTATTCAGGTAAACTCAAGGGAGTTTCAAAATGTCAGATTAAAAAGTGAACTTGTATTGCCTAAATGATACAGGCTTTGCATCACAGAATTTTGCAGAGGAAAAAATAATCAGTCCACAATCAGAAACACAAGTTCTGCCCAAAAGCTAACACTAATAGTAAGAAAAGAAAGAGGACTTCTGGGCTGGATGTTCATTATGAGAAATAAATAAATAATTTTAAAAAGCAGTTTTCTGTGGCGAGAATGTATTTTTAGCTAACTGGAACTATGTATTTAGTTTTCCTACCCTTTGGGACTCTTATGGTCCAAGTTAAATCATGTGTATCATCATTGAGTTACATTTCCATTATGCCAGTTTAATATCAAAGATTTGATCTCTACAGCAACCAGTGTACAATATAGCTGGTGCATAGGTTTCCTTCCATGATCCATGTATTTTATTTATTGCATTATCCCTTCCCTAGAGGATTTCAGATGCATGTTGATCTCAAATGCCTTTTCAAAAGTAACTGTCAAGAGAAATAAATACTTTTGGAGTGATTGACTTGGGGGAGAAAATGTACAGATCATAAGCAACTCAGCAACATACTCAGATAAATGACCTGAAATTGGTGGCTTGTCCTCCCTAGGATATCAAAAGGGATCATAAGATTTAGTGAGTGCATTTTGCTTCAAGTGATGTTCAAACTTCTGGGGTCTTGGGGAAATGCTGTAAGCAGGTACAGTAGTCTTAATATTTTTCCTCTGCAGGAACACCTGATAACAGATGAGACTTGAAACACTTTATTGGAAGATTCTTATCCAAAATCTTGTCTCAGCATTTCTGAAAGTTATTTGAAATGCTGATAAAGGCTGATGAGGTTAATGTAAGATGAGGGCCTAGGGGAGCTCTAGGTTAACATGTGATTAAAGATTCCAGACAGCTTGTGACAAATTAGAATTTACAGAGGAAATTTCTCTTTCATTTCACCTCAGTGAAGCCATAAGAGTAAAGCAATACTCCAAAGGCATTTTTCTTAGTGAAATTCAGCATGAGCAGCCCGTGCCTATACATTACGCCATTTTAAACATACTGCTTGGCAACCACTTTGAGAGTCCTTCTTCATTTACATTTTTGAATTCCATTTATATGGAGTATAAAGAGCTAAAATTATGGCCACAGGTCTCCAGTATTTGGCAATTAGCTGTGAAACACTAGAATCTGGTGGTTCTTGTTGGTGTAATTAAAAGTAACTGTTTTTCTCTTAGTCACATGTTAACGTGAAGGAAATATTGGTTCTTCACAGTCTCTTTTCCTGTTACTGCCCTCAAATGTGTTCTGTTTCTTTCCTTTTTTTTTTAATATATTCATTAGTTATTCTCATTGTGATAAGGGAGATAAGCAACCAGATGTTTGCCATGTTCTTTGGACGCTGGCAAAGTATTTTTGCAGTGGAGCATCCTCAGGTCATAATGCCAGTAGCCCTTAAGAGGGATCATTTACATGCAAGTCTGCTGAATACTTGATGATACATATCTTTGTTTGAAAATTGTTCTCATGTAAGTTAGCTTGAGATCAAAAAGGCACTTATCACTAAAAAACAAGGGCCAGATTCTATAATTTTTAATAAATTGTCGTGTGTAATTATTATAATGATGAGTAGCTGCATCAGTAGCAGTACAGGCTTTGGGAATTTGGTCTTTAACAAAGTGAAAAAAAACCAAATACATCTGATAAATATTTTATGGAAAAATCTGAATGCCATCATAGTCCTCAAAATAGTACCTATGGGATAAAGAGAAAAATCCCTGATTCAGATATCTCCTTTATGAAATTTCTGCTTTTCAAATTGTGGTCTATCTTTTCCCCATGAAATTGAAAGCAGAATAAAATTTATAAGTTCTCAGCTCCACTAAAATGCACAAAGTTGTTTTATATTCCCAGACTTCTCCTTCTGGTGTTCAGTGCTTTACCATATGCATTTGAAAACCAATGGTAAATGAAAGTGAAACAAATTCTGGCATAGGAAGGTATATTGATTGGTCTGACTCAAGTTGATTTTAATGTTAGTTACAAGCAAGGTAGACTGATATTCCTCTTGGAGTGCTTCAGGTGCTTAAATTTCTTCTTCTCTAGACCCTTCACCAGCTTTATTGCTCTTTGAATGTGTTTTGGAGGCTCTTTTCTGGACACACTCCAGCAGTTCAATGTCTGACTCGTAGTGAGGTACCTAGAACCAAACAGAGTATTTGAGGTGCAGCCTCACCAGGGCTGAGGTCTAAGGGAGCAGTGGTGACCAAGCCCCCATTCCACACGTGACAGAAGCCCCTAGGGAGCACTAGCAACCAGGAGCACCACAAACAGGGCAGGAAATGCGGAGGTGCTAGGGCAGTTTGTGCAGCAGTTTGCATGGCAGGGTGTGCAGGAAGGACCTGCAGTTCTGCCAGCTCAACCAGGGAACAGTGGTCTTGACCCAGCAGAAAGTCATGGGCTCTTTAAGCTCTGCACCCACCATGGCTGACACAGCTGCCAAGGGAAACCTTGGATGGGAGCAAGTTGACACCTGGGTGCCAGGCTGTGCGGTGGCCCTTGCTCCTATGCCAGTAGGGATGGCAGCAGTAATTAGAGCTGTGGGAGTTGCACTCAGGTAGAGGAACTCCTCCACTTCGTGGCAGAGCTCCGGGAGGAGGTGAGTGGACTAAGGAGTATCAAGGAAAGAGACACAGACTGGTTGGAATCATGCCCTGGCTGCCCTGGGACAGGCCCCCCAGGGCAGATGAGGTGCCTGACACAGAGGCTTGCTTATCTTCTCTCCACCTTGCTGAGCACTGTGACTTAAGGGATGGGGGGAAATGGCAGTATTCACACTAAGTACCTTTCTTTGTATCCTCTTCTGTAAAGTCATGTGCTCTATTTTCTCCTTGCACATTCGTGAATCTTATGGCAATAGTCACCTTAATGTTCATTAATCTCCTGAAAATAAGTTAAGCAAGAGAAATGTAGCAGGAAAGGAAGAGGATGGTTTCAGCAATGGCAGGTCACTAGTATCTGCTTCCTCGGTAAACTTTAGAGTAACAAGCACTTTTTCCTTGATTACCAGTCGTTTCCTGCTTTGCTGACAGTTCTTCACAAATGGAGAAGTGTTCAGTGCTGCTATTTCCTCTCTGTAGCAAATTCTCGATGTGCATGCTCAGAACTTGCCCAGTTCTGGAAAAAATGCCTTCTCTGTCCTTGTGGGCCTAAGGATTTGTATGTGATAACCATCAGCTTGAGCAACATAGCATTTGCTTGTAACTCACAAAGATTAATTTACAGGGCTTTTTTTTTTTTTTNTTTATTTTAAGGGTTTTTTTTTTTTTTTTTTTTTTTCAATTTATTGGTGGTAATTTGTCTGCGAGCAGTTTTTCATGTGTATCCTTTAGATAAAATCTGATAAATGGCTCCTGTGTATCTTTTTTTTTTCCCTATTGGATCAGAATAATATTTTAGAAATAGAAATGGCATTACATATACAAACATAAATTTGAAATTCTCTTTTTACTATAACCATTTGATAAATACGGTGAATTTGCAGAGTTACTGCTAGAGGTCAGCCTGTCTTCTAACATGAGAGAATGTATGTCTTGTCCCACAGCAGCTTTGCCTGTGCTTGTCCACAGCTCGGAGCTGAAGGAGAAGTTGGACAATTCCGCCATGAGAATATTCTTGGAAGGATATTTTATCTTCTGCAGTTTTCTGTAGCTTTTACTGGGATGAAAGATCTTTGCAGGATAGGTTTTCCCTTCCATTTTCATTTAACAGCCTGTGTATATTAATACAGTTAAAAAAAAAAAAAGCTGACTATGGTATTCTATTAAAAATAATAATAAAAAGTCTTATAACTTGAAACAGGAATACTTTCCCTGGAGAAATATGAGAGCTTTTTACTTAAGCGAATGTTATATATATTGAGCTGGAAATGATCCAGACAGGAGATTGACTACTCAAAATAATTGCAGTCCAGTAGGACAGGTTTAATTAGGTTTTGCAACAAAATTTTGGACTGGATGAAAGCATTTGAGCTTTATCTGCCTCCTTTTTCAAGACAGCAGTCAGATTTTTCCACAATGAAATTACTGTATTTGAAAGACTTGGTAGTGGTTCTGTGTCCTGACCACATAGCAGAGGATTCTGAAAGCATATTAAGCAATTTGTCTCCCCTCTGTCTGACCACCCTCATCTATCTTTTTTTTCACCAGTGAATACATTACTTCTGAAAACTGCTTGATCCTTCCCATCCATTTGAAAACAACTGTAATATCACTGTTCTCACAGGTTATTCCTATGTTTCAAGAATTCTGGTCAGCCAGAAGCATATCATAGTGAGACTGTGGAATGCAAAGATTTCTTGTTATGTATAAGATACAGTGGGCTCTGCTATCCAAATTGAAATTTAAAAAAAAAAAAAAAAAAGGTTTTTTGGTCCTCCCCCTGTAATTAATATCTAATATATCAGTGGATGTAAATTATTATAGTTTTACTGACTTGAATAGCATTCCACTAATCCACAATAACTGTGAAACCTCTTCAAGATACCAGGAATAGTAGAGGATACCCTGCAGTGCATCTTAGAAATTGCAGCTGATCATGACATGTTACAACTTGTTGTGTAATTAATTAAACCCATTAAATATGTTGGTCTGAATAAAAGCGGTAAAATGTTATTGAAAGTGGCTTCACAAAAGCTTGCAGTAATAAATATACCATGGGCTTGAAACGAGAGGGAAAAGGGTAGCATAAAAAAAGCAGCTATCTGATTGTTCCCAGGATAGGATCCTAATTTAATGGGCAGAGCAGTGTAGTCTACTCCATAAAATATTGAATAAAGAAAAGACCTCCTTGTGAAAAATGAGAGTAAACAAGGACATATTCTTCTTTGAGGAAGACTGCAAGTTGCACACACTCATACAAAATGAAATATCTAATAGTTCTGTGTAGGATTTTATTTTTCTGGTTTTAACTGAAATTTATGATCCTGATATAATTTAGTTTCTTGGCATTGGTGCAGACACCTTTTTGTCTAAAAATAATTGCTCTTCAGCAGGAAGTTTTAAAGGATGCATCAGTAAGAGTGGATAAAGTGAAATCAAGGCAGGGAAAGTGGTGAAACCCCTCCACCTATCCAACGTTATTAAACACTGTGATATGGAGATGTTTGGAGTTTCTTTTTTTTGCCTGTGTCACTCCGTGTGTATACACTCTGCAGGATTTTTGTTGTCCTGATCTTCACACTTGAACTTCTTCATCAGTTCTCATAATGTTGATTCATCATTTTAGGGTTGAGGAAAAGCTGTGTGTGGGATTATGAGAATTAAGTGTTATTTCTCTTTATTATAAGGTTTTATAGACCTTGATAAAGATGAGTGGGAACAAAGTGCTTCAGTACACTGCAGTACTGAGTCCTAAGATTATTTAGATGCCTAAGCAAAATTGCAGGTGCCTACAGCATTTCAGAATGGCTTAGTTCAGTAATTTGGCAGCTAATTTAGCAAAAAATCTCCTGAAGTCTTGTTTGGAAAATAAAGAGAACTGCAAGACAGTAAAACAATAAAAACATAGTGGCCCTAATTCTTTGGTGGAATTAATGTATATCTCTCTACAGGCAATAAAATATGTTTCAAAATCTTCCTGTCTCTTTCCAGTCCAACCTAAGAGAATAAACTGTTCCAAGTTAATTAGCAGTAGATATACTAATGGATCTGAACTCTAGAAAGATCAAGCATGATCTCTAAAAGCCATACAGATATCTTTTCTACTGGACTTGGCGTTCCATCACACTATTGAGCTGAACCCTTAAAAAATTACTTTTCACTTGAGCGTTGCATTCAAAATTTGAAGATCATTTCCCTCAGCATTGAAAATGCAACAGACAGCTTTTTGCCTGTTACTTCTCTAAAAGTCATTGTCTTTATACCGGAGATTTCTTGCTGATAATTCCTGCTTCATAACTGGGTCTCTTAGCTCAGGGAGTTGTTTATAATGAACCAGGCTCAGGCTCAGTGTATTTGTGTTCATTTACTGGTGCTGTCCTGAGCAAGTTGCTTTCCACCTTTCATTTCTGCCTTTGTAAAATTCTACTTTATTCATCTTTTCTGTTTAGATTCAAGTTGGAGATGGCTGTTGTCTAGCCTAAAAAAATTCTTCTTTTGACTGGATTTGGGCTTGACTTATTTAGATCTTTACTGTCACCTGTTTTTGAAATTATTTAATTCTTTTTCCTGCAATTATTTTTTTCTGTTACAATGGGTCTATAATAAACTATGTCATTTGGTTGAAATGAAACTGTTTCATTCATACATTAGTTCAGATGATATATGTGAGATCTAACTGGTATCAGCATTACAGTGAGCAGAGATTAGGAATGTTGACAGTTCTTAGAAGTGTTAAACAGAAATTACAAACAGTTGTCTGGTACAGAATATTTCCTTTCAAATGGTCTAATGATTCTGTTCTTCTATGTCTGAAGAAAGCAGCCATCTTCTTTACTATTTCTTCATGGGGAAATGAAAATCAAAGTAGAACGTGTATTAAATTTATGAACTACGTCTGCAGCACAGGACATTTGTCTTGCACTAAATTTTACCTTAATGCCTGAGCATTAAAGATAAAGATCAGTCTTGCTGTGATTACACTGAGTTCTCCAGAGAAGTGGACTCTATTTCATCAGGTACAGTATTCCTTGCCCTTTTTCGGAGGGTACACATGTTCAAGATAAAGACAGTAGGAGAATATTTATTAGGACTGCAAAGAACACAGGCTGTGAATTACAGCAGAGGCAGCCAGTTTACCCACAGAAACTCCTGTGAGGCAGCTCTAGTTTAAATCCGTCCCTTCAAGTCAGAGTGTGTTCCTTGTGGCCAGGTGATAGAGCTTTGCAGACTGTACATCTTTTATATTTGACATCTTTCTGCACAGTCAGAGACAACTCTGCTAATACTGAGAACATTTGACCTGGAGTTCTTTTTCAGTTGCTGTGAGAGAAAAATGTGGTGTCCTGCACACACAAAAAAATTATACAGTAGAACTCTGAGATTTTCAGTAAAGGTCAAAAATTATATGCAGATTTTACCTGTTGATAATAGGTTTTATTTTTCCATCTTCCTCTTGGTACACGTATAAATTGCATACAGAGACTTCTACTTTGAAGATTATTGAGTTCCCCTGCCTATGTCCCACAGAACACACATTCAATTTTATGACAGTGGCCCTTTCTTTTGTCAATCACAGTGTGGTTTTAACAAAGGAAATATTTAGATTGTTTTGATTTTTATTCAGGAGGGCATTTTATTCACCTTTGGAAAGCATGTAAATTATTAAAGCCACCCCTGATATTCTGCAATTGAATGGAACTTCTAATCCTTGTTTAAAAATATGAATTATTCATTGTAGGATTTAATTTGAAAGTTGGCTGTGTGGTTCCTATGGTTGTTTACATTGCACTCTGGTGAAATTGAAAGCACAAATGAATTCCACTAGGTTTTGTTAGAGACCTTCTGACTCAGTATATCTGAAGGTTGTCTTCTATTTCTTTAAATATATAATCCCTTTGTTTTTGCTTCCTGTATCAAAATAAAATGTAGATAAAAGGAGAGAGTTACTAAGTGCCTTCAGCAGTAGCGTTTCACTGAACGCTGTCTTCCATTTACACCGGCCACAGTTGGCTCTCAGATGAAAAACATCCAAGGAAAATTGACATCTGAAGTTGTAACACTAAGGCTTTCATATATTATGTGCGATTGTGAGCAAGAAATAAACTGATGTGCTCAGAACCTGATAATTTAAAGACAGTGAACAATATATACTATTTTTTGAAAGAGTAGTAACAATGGGATAGGGAACAGTAATGGGCCAGGGCTGCATGAACTTTGTTTGGATAATTTTATTCAGCATAAATGCCCTTCTCCCCCATCTCTACTCCATCTGGTGTCCTAGGAACATTATGGTTGTAGCTTTATGCTAAATTTATTGAAAGAACTAAGCAGTGTATCTTCTCTTTTATGTTAGTGTTGAATACTCCTGTGTTTTACAGATCAAACTGCAAAGATCAGTACCTAATGGCCCCTCCCCAACATGTAAAGACGAACCAGAGCTGTGCCACACATGAAATAATTTCCTAGTAAGTCTTGGAAAGGGAATTGTCTAAATGAGTTCTCTGTTTCCTTGTACTTATCAAAAAAATGTATTAGGGAAAAATGAGCTACAAAATCAAGGACAGAGAAAAAATAAATAATATGAAAGCATGGGATCTGAAACAGAGAATATACCTTTATGTTAGCCTCATGGAAATTGAGTCTAAAAAGCAAGTAAATTAAAGGGAATATGCTATATGAAATCTCAAGGTTTTGTTTTTTTTCTTATTCCATTCAAAATTTTCAGAAATTATAATTTTTATTGCAATTTCACTGTGCATCACTTGTTTTTCTTGGAGTTTGTTTTCTCATTATTATTATAATTACTTTTTCTGAGTTATATGAAATTGTTTGCATCCCCACCCATGAGGTTTTTTTCTGATTCTCCTCCTTATCCCACTGAGCTCAGGGAGTTAGTGAAATGCTGCAGGGTACCTAACTACTGTCTAGGGTTAAACTATGACAAATAAGTGGAGTTATGAAGGAGAAAAAGACTCCATACAGGTTGGGCTACAAAGAGTGTGACACAAGAATCAACTGTGTTTCATACAAGGTGGCTGAGACATGGCAGTTTTGTGGAAATCTAGGGGGAAATTGGACAACAGAGCCATTATTCTGTATTTAACTGTGTTTAGCTGAGAGGAGAATACAGCACACTGCTGCCTGGGTCTGTTTGACTCCTGCTGTGTTCTATTTAAACACATTCCTGTTGCTGTTCTGACACAAGTTCCAATGTATACCATCTCTGCAGTTTGATGCTATACCATGTTTTCTGAGTAAATGTTTAGGTTCTAATTCCTGCTTCCTTTTGACCATCCATACTCAATTACATCTGTGTTTGTCTAGAAAGTGTAATGTAGCAGCTGGCTGTTACTCCAGGAGCAGATTTACATGCCACAACCCTGCGTGGTGCCCCCACTACAGGTCAAGAGCAACCACATGCAGTCAGTTTTTATCTAACTGTCATTTCCCATCAGATCGATGTTTGCCTTTCCTCTTTTTTAAAAAGAAGCACTTTAGTAGAAAGTTTATACAAAATGTCATCTGAAACAGTAAAAAATCTGTAACGGAGGATTTAGTGCAGGGAACACTGTGAGATATGATATGTGTCAGCATGTCTGGGAAATTAATTGAAACTGTGGGTGTTTTTTTTAATGCTTTTGTAAATACCTCCTGAAATGTTTAGTAAACACCTCTTGAAAACTTTCAGGAACTTAGTAAATTTCTTGTCTCCTTTAAGGGACATAATTTTATTAATAAACATGGCATTCAGTTTTATTTTTATAAAAGGTAGCTCCTTTTTATGAAAGGTATCTCTCACTGTGTGCAGAGTTTCCCTCCACAGTCTCACTAATGATACTTACCCTTTGCAGTGTTCAAGAACTGTCAGAAAATGTCATTTTCTTCCCTACAGGATTTTTGTCAATTTGAGTGAAATATACCTAAGTAGACTTTCATGGGGAGAAAAGATGGAAAAAAATTTCTGTCCTCAAAAAATATGTACTGAGAGGGCGTGATACAAAGCTGTGAAATACAACTTCAGTATTAGAACAGGAAGTGAAAGTCTTTGGGCTCTTTGTTTGTTTTCTTTGAACATTCTGGATGAGAGGTCTTGGTTCTGTCAAATATCATGGATGAATTTTGCATACGTAGGAAGACTTTTCCTTTTTTCTATTTATTGTTTAATATTTTTTTATAGAAATGTAGAATCATTTACGTTGAAAATGACCTTTAAATTCGTGAAGCCCAATCATTTTCCTGACCTTCTTTACCACAGAACCAACATCCCATAATCTCCAGAAGCTTTTCTGCAATGACTGTAGAGCACTCACTATAACATTGTATTATATGCTTATGCTGTCAAATTTGTAGTCTGTATATTTGGGTTGGTGTTTGATCTTTTCTCTTCCTGCCCCAAATATCTCTGATTCCAGTACATGGAACACATCATTGCCATGGTTTTCTGCCATGTCTGAAGGAACCTCAGAGATTCTTTCTGTACGTTCTTCTAGCTGCTCCTAAGAGTTGATTATCTCATTCTCTGTAGTTTTAAGCATCTAGCTAGAGCATGTCAAATATGCAGCTTTGCTACCCTAAGGTACTGCCATTTGAATGCTTAAGTTACTCCTCTCTAAATCATTTATGTAAAGCAGAGTAAGGAATCCTTTTTTTCCCCATACTTATAACCAATCTTAGGTTCTCTATGGAAAAGCTAAAGCAACATCAAAAAGCAACTCTTACACTGAACAATTTTTCGACCTCCTAACATGGCTGTGCCTATGGCCTGGGCATTAAATAGCATTTCCAATCTTATCATAAAGCACTCTCTAAAGCATGCTATTAATACTTATGGAATCAAAAAAAAAAAGATTTGAACAGTGAGTATGTGCTGTGAATGCTTTTAATTCTGAAAGCAAGGATAGTTATGTGGATTTTCTGCTTCCAGACTATACTTTCTGGAACAGTTTCTATTCAAAGGATATCATATATGGTCTCTAAGGACTTGGCTTATGGCTGGGCTTTCAGGAAGCAAGAACATAAGATCAACAGTTTCAATTCAGACAAATCATTTTCTAGCCTGTATCCTTTGGCTAATAGCAGGTACCTAGGGAATGTGCAGGATCAAAACAAGCATATAATGATACTGCCCTAAATCACTCTCCTAACATCCAGTGATTTGTAGCTCAACTATTATTGAACCAAAGGTAGTTTCTTCCTTTTTAAGAGACAGTGCTTCATCTGCCTGTCCAGTTGTTTTCGAACCACTCTAGTCCTCTAGCTTCAGGAATACCCTTTGGCTGAGACTGCAAATATAAACAGTCATGTAGGAGTAATTTGAGATTCTCCTGCCCGTGCTGTTTCAAGACCAGATGTATTTTCATGACTTCAGTTGATATAACAATAATTATTGGTCTCAAACTCCTGTTAAGGTGTTTAAGACATCTGCAGATGACAAAACACTCTCGGTATGGACTGCCTTTCTATCTTTCAGCTGGTTTAATGGCATAAGTCTTGCTGCAGAGCTGTGGCTTCTGTAACTCTCATGTTACACTAGAGAAGGTGTTTTGATATGACATTTTCAAAATCAGTGGCAGCATGTCAGGTTGTGCTTGATAGACACAGTATACTCAGGGTTCCTGTATTTATACTTCTTGATGTGAGAAGGAAATTTGAGCTGGTGTCAAGGGGCTTCATAGCAAGAAAGATCACTGAAACAATAATAATTTCTGAAGCATTTGCATGAACTTACACTTCTATACACCTTGTTCTACTTTGTTAGTATGTAAAAATATGTAAAAAGGGATGTAAAATTTGTAACAAAAATCACCCCTAGAATGTCTAACTTAGTAAATAGAAGTTCAAAGTTAATTCTTTGTATATGTCAGGTTTGGAGTCGTCTTCAATTCTGTGCTGACTTGCAGTAACATTTATGTATTTCTTCTTAGAAGAGGTTCTATTTCAGCAGTATGTGAGGAAAACTGAATAATTTCGTTAATTTTTTTTCCTCAGCTTTCAGATCTGTGGGTTGTTTTCTCACTTATCAAATTCAGCAAGGATCTGAGGCTGATGCTGCCTCACAGTTGCATCTATCAACATTGCTAGTGATAACATATTCTACAATCAGAACCTGGTTGAGGATTCTATTTGTGAGAAGATAGGTAGAATAAACTCCCTGCATTGCCAGTCCTAGTTATAGCTAGTTTATTGTCAGTAAGGAAAGCAGATACATCTCCAAATCTCGTAGAATACAGGTGTTGTATATAAAATGCTCATAGAACAGCATAATTTTTGAAAATTGCTAGAAATCATCTCAAACATATTTGATTAAACGCTTAACCATAAAAGTATAGATCTTGGTATTGTGGAAATTTACTGTGGGCGTAGAATTTCAAGGGTTTTCTACAGGAAAGTTTCTGAAATGCATTGTGGAGTCTGGCTGCATCAATAGAAATGAAAAAAATAGAGTACGGTAAGCACAAATCTGCAGTTTTTTGTATAGACTGCATGTTTTTTGTCAGAGTTCCATTTTTCAAAACAGTCTTGGAATTTAAGGTTTTTGGCTTGGAATCAAATGAAAGCAGAGTATGAAAAGTGCCTATATATAAAATGTTTTAATACTTTAAAAGCTCAGAATTTAGTGACTCCAATAGTGTTAGGTTTTTTGGGGGTTTTTTTGGTGTTTCTTTCTAAGGCCAGAGGTCTGGTTCTGTAATGAGTTCTTCATAGTTACGTTAAAATGATGTTTTAGCATCAAACCCATTTTAAAATTAGTTTCTTTTATATCTAGGTAAATTAAGCTATACCAACTATATTATATTGTTTTATACTTCTATTCTTGCTTTCAGGATTGATTTTCTTTGTTTCTTTTTACCATTTATTAGATAGCACAAAGAAGACACTAAAAGCAAATTAAACAAAGGTCTCTAAGAAGGGCTTTATATGTTATGTTAAGTTGTGATCATTACTTTGTCACCCAAGACATTGCATTTGCAGACATGATGGCAGAGGAGCATCTGCAGGTTTTAAAACTTAACTTTAATATTAGGATTCAGGTTGTGAGTTTTCTGGTAATGCAAGTTGTTTCATCTTTTCCCCTTATGTGGTATATTTTTCCACACCAAAGAAACTAGACGTGCTCAGATCTAGAATGTATTCCTTATGTATAGCCTGGTGGTTAGTATGATTTATATCAAAGAACTTTACAGTATTATGTGGCTTGTTCTAAAAAAGTAGAATGTTGTATGGTTGAGATTTGTGTTTTAGGAATATGAATTCACAAATATCAATTTAAACATGTAAGTAGTTGGTATAAACCAAGCAAACCTCTGATCTGGTTTATGCCTTGCACTGTGCATAACAGAAAGGAAAATCTATAGTATTATTTCTAAAGTTTAAGAAATACAAAAAGATGCAGACACCCCAGAAAATCTTATCTTAAATCAGTGACAAGAGTGGTTAAGTCAAAAAGAGTGATATAGACTTTGTCAAAATCATGAAAAAACATATTATCCCACTTCGCACACTGAATGAATGTAATTGATTTCAGCTGAGTTGTTCCACACCTTAAGTAAGAATGAATAGATTTTGCACTTAATGAGGTGAATATCAATTTCCTAGGGAAAAAATAGTATTTACATAGTGAATTTGTTTGAGGTTAGCCAATACCAGTAGCAATAAAGATACAAAAGGTTACACATGTGGGGAACACTGTTAGAATTTTCCTGGTAGAATATACTGTTTCTAATTAGAATATGTTCCTATATCATTATTTAGAAAATTTGGGTAATATTTTCTGTATGATGTGGCTTTCTTACTAGAGTGTTAGTATTTATGAGAGATATAAGTTGTATATTTGTAGGCACTGTGCACTTTCCTTGCTTATTCTTCTGTAGTTTCATGCTCATGGATGAAATCATCTATTTCATTTTTTGAACTATTTATTAGATTATGTAAAAAGATTAAATATTTTTTCCCCAATCTTTATATTTTACTGCTCTATTGATATATGGCATCTTATATATTAGCAATATTCATAACTTAGACTCTGAGAGGTTTTGATAAATCAGAGGGTTTTATTGAAAAATATAAATCACTGAAATTAATTTTTTACTCTAGATCTTGAGTATTTTCCCCTTTGGAAAATGAACCTTTTTATTTTTTTCAGAATAAAAATATTTTGTGTTTATTGTATATTAAAATAATTTGAAGTTTCAGCTTTCTGAAACCCTCAAAGCATTTTTTTTAATATGGAGTAGTGGATCATTAGTATTTTTAGTTTGTTTCATTTTCCTAATCACAGTGGAGAGAACACATATATTATCAGTCTTCCTTTTTTTCTCTTGAATGGGAAAGAGGTTTCTCAATTATCCAAAGGTCTAGTTGAAGTCCTGCATAACTTTGAAGTCTTGCTACCTCTTTGATGCTCCAACTCTCTAAACCTGGTACACCAACCAACTGTAGGAAAGTTAGATTTAATAATTATACTATTCATTTCCTAAACTTTCAGTACTGAATTATAAAAATTACATTAGCACGTGGCAGTATAGTATTTAGTCTTGAGATTACTCTGTAACTTCTGTAAAACAGTGTATTCAGGAGTGGCTGTTTATCAATAGGCCATCAGTAGGATGAAGCCTACAGTGGAGGGCCCCAGTAAAAGAAATTGATTCTCATGAAATTATACAGCATAACTCTAAGGCAATACAGGAAAATGAAAGGGCAACATGAAAGATTTCCCCTATGTATATTGATTTTTGCTTAAAATGGATTTGTGACATTTCTGCTGTCATCAAGTTTATTTATTTAATGTATTTCTCAAGGCATTTGTTTAACTGTTAAACATAACAGCTTAGGAATAAAACTTGTCTTTGTAAAAGAATGTGGATCTGAGCCAGGCTGTTTAAAATTTAGGCTAAATAAACAAGAGGAAATTAAACATTGAAATGTTCCAGGCACTGGAACTTGACTGTCATGTTGATAAATTATTGGAACAGTGTTGCCTCGGTTTTGACCCACAGGCTTTCAGATGGTTCTCAGGTGCCATATGAGGGTGTGCATTGACAGCACCTGCTTCCAAAAAGCAGTTTGGAAATAGTCACCTCCCCTTAAAGCATAAGAGAGTTTACAGAGAAAGCGGTTTAGTGCCAAGATAGCAGCAGTGCCTGAGGATGCTCCTGAGCACATTAAATTTATTTACTGGAGTAGTAGCTTTGCAAGCTGTGGCACGGGTACAGGGGAAAAGATGGGAAAGGAATGTATACAAAGTTTCTTGTTTTCAAGGAGTATGTTGTAGGGAATTTTATTTCTATAATACTATGTGAGTTATGGTTATTGCTGGAGACCTTAAGATTCTTTCACTTTTATCAGGAAATGCATTTCTTTCTCTCATACTTGTCTTGTACAAGTCAGGTCTATTAAACATCCATCTTTAAGGGCAAGTTTTAGTGATTGCATTTTGTTCTAGATTACAACCACTGTGGCACAGATGGGAGAAAATACCATAAAATGGCAGATGTGCCACTCTAGGGTTAGACAGGAGATGGGAGACTGATGGCAAACTCTGTCTCTTGACAAGCATAAGAAAAGCTTACTTTTAATCCTGTATGACTGGGTATGGGTAAAGAATGACAACCCTGAAGAAAATCAGGTGGACAATGACCAATTTGTAGTTATACTTTTTCAGAATCAGCTAAATTTATGGTGGATTTTAGAGGAAACTAATATTTCTCCTATTTTCTGTTAAAGATATAAATCCTTCTACATTAAAGTGAACTGGAAAAATTTCAAAGGGAAGCTGGTGTACATACTGTATTGGTGCAATCAGCCTGTGCAGTGTTCTGTTTAAGCCGTGTTTTTGATATTTGTGTCTGTCTATGTCTATTGTAGCAAACAACTGTCTCTCATAAACCTCCCCTCCTCCCAGAACATTACCTCTCCTGATCCTTCCAGCTTTAAATGCTGTTATGCTGTTACCCTCATGTATCTCTCTTGTTCCTTGAGTCCTGGCACGGTAAGCGGCAGTGAATGCCGTGGCTAGCTCCAGAATACATGTAGTGTAATTAGCGGTGTGTTTTATGACTGGCTTACTGAAAGGTCAAGAGAATATAAAAATACTGAACTTGAATCACATGCTTTCTGGGAGAAAACAAACCTAAGTCCTCTCTACTCCATTATGAAATATGTTGCAACAACCTGTGTCCTCCTGCTGCCTCCTTTTGAAAATGATTGAAATGAAACAAATATCAGAATTTATGGGATGGGAGGTAGGAAATGGATGAACAGACAGAAGTATTTCCATGAGCACTCTAAGGCAGATTGAGTTTAAAAGCTAAGGATGGTGCTTGTTTTCAGTAGGAAATAAATTGGTAAATACACAGTTGTCATTTTTATGTTGCCAGCACAGTACACTCAGTAAAGTCAGTATCCCTGAAGTGGGTCTTTTCAGTGGCCTCAAGTTACTAATGCTTTTTAAAGTTATGGGTCCTTTTCTCTCCTGTCGTTTCATTTTCTCCCTCCTTATAAAATCAACTGTAACTTTCAGGTGGCTTAACTAATCAATTTGTAACAGCTATCTACCTCTCAGCTTTAAATATGTACTTTGTAAAAAAAAAAAAAAAGCTGAATCAAAGTAAGCTTTCAATAAGATTTCAAATTTGTAAGTAGAGTTGATGAGTTGTATTTAACTGTTCGTCCACTTTCCAATAGACTCAGCAGGGACAGGAGTTTGATAAGAGAATGATTAGGGTTCTGATCTTTTTTTTCCCCCTGGCAGCAGGCTTATTTTAAACCATGTTTGTTCACTTTTCTGTATCTGCTACATGTGATCTAGGTTAACATGGCCCTATTGTTCTTTTTCCACTTCCAAAAGTGGAAAGTTTCCAGAAGCTTCATCTTCTGCTGATCTGGGCCTTCTATTGGCAAAGCAGTAACATTAGAGTAGACCTGATATGTGTAGAATGGATCAATATCTGCAACAAATGGAGTTTTTTACTGCCTAGCTATTGGTTCTTTGATTTCATAGTCTAGTGATACCTCTGATTATAATGGAGTCTCTTTCTGATCTACACAATTTTATCTTGAAAGATATACTGTTCTATCCTTTGATATACTCGTTAAGACATTTGCTGTAAATCTCTGAGACATCCTACTTTATTCATATTGTAACAAGGCACTGCTCTTAGGGCATATTTATACATCTAAGAAATACAAGAATATATTTATAGATAATTAGTAAACTACAATCAGAAAAAAATTTCCAACTTTCTTAAGCTTGTTTTTTGATTTTTTTTTAATGGTAACATGCTTTAAATTAAGATATCATATTTTAACTTTTTCAAACTACTTTGAAGCAGGCAGGATTCCCTGCTCTCTACTTCTAAAAGATAATGAAAAGAAAAGATAATTTTAGATAGTGTTTCAGGTTTTGAGCAAATTTTATCACAATTCAAATGGCAGCTCTAGAGCTAATCCACACTGTCTTTTCTTGAGCTAGTGAAGTTTAGCAGTCAGACTTTAAGCTCTGGACCTCCTCTTGGCTCTTCCACTGGGATGTACCTGATTTTCCCGGCAAGGCCTGATCCAAGTAACAGGGGAAAAACAAAAAAGCCCATCCTCATGTTTTTTCTGGAGGAAACAGAGCATTCAATGAAATTAAAAGACAGAAACACAAAATAGAGTTTTTCACTAAATTTTTCAGTGATCAAAGCTTTGCTACTCTATGCCCAAAACACAGATTTTTCTAATTTATCTGATATAACACATTTTATTTATTTTCTTTGTTTCTCAGTTCTTGGGTATGCCATTACCTATATATATCTTCTATATAAAAATAGAGCTTCAATGTAAAACTTATTTAAGATACATTTTAATAACTAAGATTAAATAGTTCACTTATCAATTTGAAGGAAAAGATATAAAATATTCCTAAAATATCTAAAAAGAAATGAGCTTAAAAATATTATCATCCTGTTTCATAACATTGAAAAATATCTCAAAAAGGTTGGCTGTAATTGCATTTTTATCATCTGCTAATGTTTTATTGCTTTTTTTTATGCATCATGATTCACAATAATGTGTATCCATCACTTCCATTAAATATTTCCAAGGTCTACTAGAATAATAGATTAACTGATGCTCATTTTCTTCTGTATTTTCAAGGTAGACCTTTTTTGCATAGAACTTTCAAACCTGATTTCAGGTTTTGCACAGTTGCATGTCCTATCTTTTTCCAGATGCATTCTCTTTGCTTTTCACCCTCCTAAGGTCCCAGTTCTCTTTAATCAGATTCATTGCTGCCATTCTGTGCCTTAAGCATTAATATAAATTATGGAAGAGACTTATGCAAGCAGAATATCCTAAGAAGCACCACCACAGTGCCCAGAACTTTGGCCAAATTTTGCACAGTGTAGCAGGAGCTCAGTTACTGCTGCCTGGATGCTGTTTCTGCTATTTGAGTTTAGATCTATCACCTGACACTGCCTAGGTCTGCAATTTCCATGTTACCCCCAGGCCATCATGGTACTGCAGCCATGACTCCAACAGGTTTTGAAATACTTTTTACGTAGATTAGAAAACAGGCATAGATCCACTTTGGTGTGATAGTGTACAAATTTCAGCAATAGTCATGATTAAAAAATTTAATGTTTTCCAGGTGCTGAAATGTTGTTATACAAAAATCCTTGGCATTCAGTTATATAATAAAAGAAATCTCAGCCTTAACATGTTGCATGTAAAAGTTTAAAAGTATGAAATAATACTGCAATAAAGGCATTGAGGACATTCATTGGAGTTCACAAACAGGCTAATCTGTAACAAAAGAAGAGCTGCCAAAAAGGGACACGATCTGAGTTTGAATTTTCTTTTTTTCTGTTTGGTCCTCTGATTTTATAGAAACCGGGTCATGATTTTTAGTCCTTGGGACTGACAATTTCAAGCCAGCTGCACGTCACCAAGTGTTTCACCTTTTTATAGAAAAGTGCCTGTGAAACCCAGCTAGAGCTTCTCTACAGTACTTGTGCACTGCTTGAACTAAAACTTGGGCAAAGGCCCTGGGCACACTCATTTTAAATTTCGATCACTGATTGGTGTGTTTCCTTTTCTGTACAGTAAAAAAATTGATTCCAGCACTTAGAGAGGATGTCTAATTAAAGCCTTTCTGTGGTAAACATTGTGAGCAACTCCAACACTGCTTTTGATACAGATAAGATGGGGGCAAGGATTAAAGGATTTGTTGAAGGCTGGGGAATGAAAGACTGAGCTTAGAGACAAGGTTAGAATTTACTACTCTGTATGACACACTTTCGCTGCTGGAAAAATTGTGAAAAAACAATGAGGTGGAATAAAGGACTTGTTACACATTAAAAGGTATTTGAGAAGGAAATGAAAGCATAAACAATTTTAATCGAAAAAGAACTCCCACACAAACCCGATTTTCTCTGTTTTAACAAGTGACAGTAAAGTTAGTAGATGTTGCATAATTTGATGATTAAATTTTAAGAAATCTAAGAAATCCAGTTTAAAGAAAAACTGGATTTTCTGTCCTGGCTTCTGAGCATTGGGGATTTTTGTGTGCTTGCATGTTTGTATATTTGCATATGCATAGGTGCATTAACAAAACTGTAATTGTATGGAAGTTCATTACAGAAATCAGACCACCTTTGTTCTACTGTCAGCAAAGAGATTGCAAAAACCATTTGCTAGGAATTTCTGAGTCCAGGATCCTTCCACCAGATTTTAATCCAGCAAATCTATTTTACTCCCAGACAATGAGACTGATATGGTGGTATTTTTCCAGCTGCCATTCCCCACCTTGCAAACTGAAGCTTAGGTGCTGTTGCCTTAGAACTGGTCTACAGTAGCAGAACACCACAGCACCCAGGACAGAAACCCTATTCATTACTCTGGATTATCACCTCTGATCCAGGCTGAAAAGGAGAAAGGACCAACCAATAGTTTAATGGGTTTGAAATTCACTGTAGGATATAGTTTATCTGAAGTAGGTGAGGGCTTGCTGATTGTTTGATCAACTCCTATTTTTGGGGTATAACAATTTTTATTGCTATTGTCTATTACTGCATAGTAATACCTTAATAATAGTTAAACATGGAAAAAATTATAGGCGTCTGGCTCTTTAAATTCTTCATGAGTCCCTGCCAAGGCAACAGACCATGTATTAAAGTTCAGTGATACTGATGAGGTAGTGACAGTCAGATTGAGTAATAGAATGATCTCCTCTGTGGGAAAAGTTGCTGAAGTTATTACAGACTAAGCAGTGCTACAATATCTCCAACAATAAAAAAAGCTGAAATCTGTCTCTATTTTAATATTTACTGTGGCCTCAGAAGAATTGCAAATCATATAACTTGTAAACTCTTTTATTTATACTTCCTCATAGCAATAGCAGCACTTACCTGCTGTAAAAATTAAGTTTGCATCACAGAGATGAACACCAAGCCTGCTTTTCCCATGACAAATCCAGGTCCTGTCAGCTTCCCAAAGCCTCAATATTATTGAGTTACATCCACAGAAATTTCCTCATTCTAGTGCAATGAGATAAAATTAAACCATTTGGTGGGTTTAAATTAATTTTTAAAGTTTAAATTCATTTTAACTTACTTAATTTTAAATTACTGGTGCTACTACTGTATTTAGTTCAAATCTGAATTAATATTTTCATTGAACACAGTAACCTCTAGGAATTCATGAGGGAAACCTGATGGCATGTCTTTTAATAAGTCAATCAACTAAACATGCCAAAACCTCATGATTTATTTAATATATAATGAAGAGTAGAAAAGTATCTATGCAGTCCTTGGCATAGCTTGGCATAGCTAATCCAGAATATTTGCTAAGAATTTTTTCCAATATAATATTAATTTTCTGATATGACTTTCATGTTGAAAGTCATAGCTCTGTGAATTTGAGGTTTGCCTCCTAAGCCTGTAATAAAATATTGCCTCTTTTCACCTCTTTTATTTAACTAATTTTGTAGTAAGTAGTGGCAATGTAATTTTTTTTAGTTTTGAGGATCCTTGTAGATACACAAAATTTACCTCTCTCTATGCAGACCCACAGAAAAAAGGAATGGTCGCTGGTCAGTATATCAGGATATATCAGGATAGCCTTTTATCCTGATATATACAGTTCTGTGAGTCTTTCTCCTTTATTCTTGAAATGAAAGCCCAGGAAATAGTAATCCCTGTATTAATTTTTCTAGTGGCAAAAAATGGATATTGATCTCTGTCTTGTCATCCTAAACAGGCAGTGGCTGCTCTTTCTTTCTTTCCAAATCTTTGAAACAGCAGCCAGTTCAATGGGATGCATTAGTTTCTCTACTGTGTCTGTAAAGTCTAAATGAAAGAAGGAAAAAAGGGGGGGGGAAAGCTGTAGAGGAATATGATTCTTTCAGAAATTATTATTGAGCTGGTTTTATATCTGCAGCAGTGGGTCAATGCTGGAAGCATAACGGGAAATAACAAGAGCTTTAAATTCTTGTAATTGCTGGAGTTACCAGTACTGTGTCTCTGCTAGCTGCTTTCTGGAAATCAGGGGCCAAATCTGAGTAAATATCATTTGAAATGTAAATCCAGACAAGTGCATTGTTCAAAGAGGAACAGTTTTGGAAAGAAAATAGGTTAGTTTAGGTCTGATTTATCTGGTTGTTCTTTGCTTGCTATTGTAGCCCCAGGCCAGTAATATAGCAAAAATTGCAGAAAAAATGGGGAGCCCCACATACTAGTAATGACAAGAGTTTGCAGGCCAGAGTTCAGTATAAGCTTACACTTATTCCAACAGGTGTAGCTGCAAAGGTTGATTTTAATCTGCCTTTGTATTTCTTTCAGCTTTGGGTCTCCTTTTGTTTTGGCATTTTTAGTAATGTTTGTTAAAATCTTTGCTTAGGCCCAGAACATCCTTTCTGGTAGAAAGTTCTTTTTCAGGTTGAACTGAAATTGTCTTTTCCTGGGTAATTGTGTACACACCAGTAACCTGTCACCTGTTTTTTTAACTTTTTTTTTTTTATTCTAGACTGTAACTGCAATATCAGCTCCTGTAGCCTTATCTTACCCAATCTTTTCTAACATTTTTTAGATTGATCTCCAATTCTTAATTAATGAAAAGTTTAAAACACACTAAGAGCACCCAAATGTTCTATTGGAGGTGTAGGTGCTTTCTGATTGTCATCTGTCTTTTGACATCCACTGGTTACAAATTCACAGTGTTGAGCTGTTTATCTTATTTTCTTTCTCTTTTAGAGTTTTAACCTTTGCGGGAGTTTACTTGCTCTAGTTTCATCAGCTTATTTCATTTTTAACTCTTGAGAATCAGGCAGCCTGTTTGGTGAGCTCTTCATTGTTGAATGTACGACTATTGCTGTCCCTAGGAAAAATGTGTTTCTCTGATATCCTCTCTTTATTGTTTCCAGAGTTTGTAAAGATAAAGGAACATTTATCAAAAATGTACATCAGACGCATGGTGTAGGCTCATGTAGCCAAGGACACTTTTCTATGGGCTGAGCTACACAGTTCATTGAAAAGGGTGGATTTACAGCTGTATCACAGTTTAAATTGTTTTCTGGAATGAAGGCAAAAGAAAAAGAAATTAAAAGTAGAATAGAAAACAATAATTTGCTTGTTATCACCTTAGTAAGCAGCCGATGTTCTGAAACTTGAACAAATTCTTGAACAAATGAAGCTGGTTTTCATCCTTCTGAAAAAAGGATCTACTGATCATCCAAAAACTTTTCTTGGTACAGGACTCATAAGTTCAGAAGTTAAAAGCAGGTAATTTATAGATTCAAAGTGGAGAAGATGAAAGAGAAAACTTTTAGGAAGTGAAATATCTTCTCTTTCAGTATGACCTTGCTTCTCACTTTCTGAACATACGTCTACATAAATGTAGAAGAAATGTTTAAAATAATTTTAAAATTCTAGTTGTGCCAAAATCTTTAGGATGGATCAAATTCTGATCTTTGTTTGAAGAATTCAGCAATAATTTCAAATAAATTAGGAATACTTATTTGGGAAAGGCATTTGAAAATATATGGTATGTATATTAGTGAGGAAAAAATGACTTTGCAATGTAGCATAGTAGTTATTTGAAAGATTTAAGCAATGGATAAGAAACTGGCTATGATGGCTTTCATCAGTTTCTGCATTGCTTTGTTTCCTTTCTTTATGTTTTTAGCAGGACTAAGCTGTAGTTATACATTTAGCTTGATAGATGTTCCCTCTGGGAACCATGCAACTATGCTAAGAATCTTAGTCTTAAGTATCATTATATCTCACAGACAGTACCTTGATTAAGATCAACTTTAATTAAGATAAATGGCAGCTGCTTAGTCATCAGTTTGCCATGGTAAGACTTGTATCTTCAGATTAATGTTAGAAGTAATGAAAAATTTTCATTTTCTTAGTGAAAGCACAAACTAGATTTTTGCAGGGTTGCTGCTCACCTGTCCTGATAAGTGTACACCTGTTAGAAAGCAATAGCAAGCAATTTCACGATACAGATTTTTCTCTCTAATGAAGTTGTATTATCTTCCTAGCTATCCTAGAAGGATGAAAGTCAGCAGTATCTGTTCCAGGAATAATATAATTTAATCAAGGTTAGACTTAATTGCTACTGATGCAAACAGTATTCTTTTCTTAATTCATAGAACAGTGAGGGTGATGGTTTTTTTATTTATTTGGTAAGAGGGTCCATTCAGAAATCCAGATAAATTGTTCCATTGAAAAACCCTCAAAATGTATACATTATTTAGGTTTGACATTTCATCTTTCGTTGCACTATTGAGTACATCAGCTTGAATAGCAACCCATAAAGGTACCATTTTGTCTGTACATCCACAGGTAAGTTTGGATCTTGTACAATCAGAAACACTGGAAAATAGCCAGCTCCTTAATTTCAACTTTAAACTGAATAGCCTGTTACTTCTGGGAGTAATTTAAAATAGCACAGTAGTACTGGTTTTTAAACCAAAGCATTCTCAAGATTCCACTTAGAGAAAAAAAGAAAAAGAGGATTTTTATGACCCAAATCTACCATGGCAGAGTTATACATGCATTAAATTTTTATCCAAATGTGACTTTTTTGAGCTTCCACAGTCACAGAGAAAATCCTGTCCTTTTTTTTGGTCTGTGGGTTGTTCACCTGAGTTCCATCTTTCCGCTTGCTCAATGCCTCAGATTTTCCAAGCATATGTACATGAAAGATTTGACAGCAAGTGTGTAATGGAAAATACAGCACAGCTCCTAGTACACAAAATAATATGGATATGACAGTTATCTAAATTTTTTGCATTTCTATGGGAATGGTGTTTGACTTACTTGTGAATGGCTGATGCCATGAATTTGTTCTTATCCATGGAGTGATGAGAAATTATACTGGAACACAGCCCTATCAATGAACACCTTTTCTGCTACTACTGACTTGCAACACCATCTTTAAAAAGGAGGTTCATTTCTCCTCTTATGAGCAATTATCTTGTATTTCAAATGTATGGTTAGACAAACTACTTAATGCGCGTAATAAAATTTGTATACAGGCTCCTCAGTGTCTCACAGTCTTCAAGGCTGCTTCTTAATAAAACAGTGAAGATGTAAGTAGTCTGCAAAACACAGATCCAATCTGATTTCGCGTAACATCTTTGTTCAAAACTAGGTTATGACATCACTTAACACGTGCATATAAGCTTCATTAGATAAACAAAGCCGACTATCAAATGTGGAAAATAAAACTCTTCAGAAAAGAATATTTTCTATTACTATTAAGTATCCAATTGCCTTTTCATTGTGCGAACATTATTTGAATCATTCAATGAAACAGGCTCTTTCTGTAAATCTAAAGGCTCATTACTACAGTCAGAGTATTAAATTTTAATATTGATGTTTTCTTGATATGAGTAGTCACACAAACCGGTTATTAGGAGTAAACAAACAATATGGTTGTACACCTTGCTCCAGGTTTTATTCAGAAATAGCACAGTTCTCTCAGCTTCTTGTTAATGTGTCCTGAAAAGACAACAAGCCTTTGGTTTTGCATTTTGTCATACATATAATCTTGGCTAGATAAGATTTTTCAAAGGTTATGTTTTTACCATAATCTTGAAGCAATTGAACAGCTGTCAATGACACCTAACTCTTGTACAATACTCTCAATATAGCTTTTGAAATGGCTTAGAGAAGAAGGAGTCAAATTTTTTTATAGAGTAATGAAATATTTTCACTGGATTGTGAAAGCTTGTTACACGCTTATGGTTTAAATAGAAAGCTGCACAGACATTAGGATGTTATGAAAATTCATATTTTATGAAATTCAACAACTGGGTGTTTTATGATTTGCATTCAACTATATACCACTTACTACCAATTATTGGTTTTTTAAAAGAAGTTTTTGTTCCAAAAGAAAACAACAAGCGAAAGAAATCATGTAACTTGAAAAATCAAAAGCATAATTATCTTGAAGTATTAGTAGAGAAATAGAAACTATATGTGCAAGTTGTACATAGAAGAAGAAAAAATTCCAACAATTTGTATTTTAAATATTTTAAATATTTACTTTAATATTTACTTTCACTTTTTCTTGTGAAATACAAGCAATATTTTTCTAGACTATTCATTTGAAATACTTGTTAAATATTTACACTACATGATTCAGCTGCAAAATAAGATTTTATTTCAGAAGGCTTTAAAAACCAAATAGCTTTCAAGTCTGTATAAATATTTATTCGCCTTAGTTTATGGCCTTGGTTTTGGCCTTAGAAGATCATAGCTTAGAATTTTGTAGGTGTTGGTATATTTTCAATGTTAAGCTAGAGTTTTATGCAGTTAAGACATGTATGGGTGAAAGTAGTGGTATAGTTAGCTTTGTTGTGATATCTAGGCTTCTTATTTAAATAAAATTTTCGTAAGAAATACAATATAATAGAGGCAGAACATTTTGGGCAGGTGTAGGCCTGCATCAGATTCCAACAGATCTCCTAGGTCAGATATCCTGTCATTTAAAAAATATTTGAAAACCTCTTTTTGCTTCTTGACCTCTAGTAAATATCAGCATCCTTCATCTTTCTTGCAGCAGCTTTCTAATTTTTAGTGCATAGTAGCATTTGATATTTGATTGTAGCCTTGAGTACCAGTTTCACTATTTCAGTGAGGTAAAGCTTAATCTCTTCATCTTAAAGAATCTATTTCTAGAAGGGAGGTGGTTTAGGAAGAAATTTCAAAATAGCTGCATTTTCTAGTTCTATCAGGGACTCAGAAAACCACACACAAATAAAATTACTTCCAACCCCCTTTCTCTGACCTCTGGTATCTGGACCATGTAATTCAATTTTTTTTTTTACTTTCTCTCTCTTGTTTCTACCCAGAAAAATTTTCATGAATTACATGAAAGATTTAAATTTATCTGGGATTTCTGTATATCTGGTAGCCCTAATAAACTTTATGGTACCAACCAGGATGTGGCTTATCTAGAAGCTCTACATATTATGGCCATGTCTAGCAAAGCCATGTGTATCTAATACGACAGATAGCTTTAAAAAGCATCAGATTAACTACCTGTACATGTAGTTAGATTATGTATGCAAGGCTTGACCCCATTAAATCCGCTGTATCCCAGTAGTTTTAGGTACACTTCATATGCAGAACAACCTATCAGCAGATACTAAGCAGCCCTTGCCTCCTTGCAGTACTGCATAATCTCTACAGATCGTGAGGCCATCATGTCCAGAAAAAACTTAGTGGATGACAGTCTTCCTAGCTCCAGAAACATCCTCATGGGGCTGGAATGGATGGCAAGAATGGAGGCAGGATACCCTTAACACCTAAGGCTGTGTTTGTGAATCGCCATCTGAACGGAGCCCTGCTGTAAGGACACCTGGTACAGACACAGGCTGATTCCAGAAAATCTGCTGGACCTTGCCATCTGTTAGCCTTCAGAGGTTTTGCAAAGGATCATAGCTATATCTGGATCTGTAATGTGTATTTTTTACGTGCAGTCACACTAATTTCCTGTGGTTTCTGTTGTGGGGGTTTTGTTTGTTTGTTTATTACTTTACCCTACTATATCTTGTATTAGCCGAAGTATATGAAAATGGCTTTTATACTTAAATCATTCAACTTGGGAACATATAATGAAAAACCACTTCGTAAACTTCAAGTGTTCTCATGAGATAATGAAAATTTATTGTTCTTACTAAGCAGAGCAAAGGATTATACACTTAATACTGAAAAAAAACCCTACCTGATTTATTGGCTCTGTTTTAATAAAACAAAAGAAACACAAGGAATTATTATTAAAAGTTTTAAGGTTTGAAGCAATAGCTGCACTCTTCTTGTTTTCTAGGACCAGAGCCTGGTTTTAGTTATATTTATTTTATTGTTTTAAACTCATGTTTTATTAGTGCTTCCCTCCAGTTCTTGGCAGTGGGAGTACATGATGTGCAGAGATTGACTGAGACATCTTCAGTTAAAAAAAGAAATCTTCACAAGGTAAAGAGCATGTTTTTGCATTGTTACAAAAAGTGTATTAAGCCTCATGACATACTCTTTTCCAATAAGGCTGAGCAAGGTGATTCTAGTTCTCCTTGACTGTCTGCGTAGTAAAGTACAAAACTGAAAAGCCAAGAGATCACGAAGAGATGTAAGCAAGAAGTATCAGGACAGTTGTCCTGAAAGAAAACACTTTTGATAAAAGGGTGAAAGTTTTGACTACTTTGAGACCGTTGACTAAAAAAGGCAGAAAAAAATTCAATCAGGGTTGGTTGTTTTTTCTCAAATTCCAGCATGTTACAGGATTTGAAGGCTTGGGGGGAAGGGGGCAATGAGAGTGGCAAAAAAAAGTGCAAATTTTAAGGCAAAGTATTTTAGGAAAAACTTCCAATACTTTAGGACAACCTGTTTGGGTTTTTTAAATGGACAACTTTTACTGTTTCATGATGTTTAGCAGTCAAGTTGATCTGAGTTCTGAGTGATGGTTCCTTAACTGTCTGCTCACCTAGGCATTTGCAAGCTGTTTGTGCATAAGCTTTTTCTCCTCTTTTCCAGTGTACACCAGTTTGCAGATCATCATTTCAGTGACACACAGTATCTGAATATTCAGTGTGTTGAAGATTTTAAAACAAGTACCCTGCAATTTGGATAACAGATGTCAGAGGTCTAGAAAAAGCCCTGCCCCCTGGAAGATATCTTTGGGATTCAGATCCATTGCCTTTCATGATTTAAGTCTTTTGCCAGAAATGTCTCCTCCTGTTTTCTCTGTGAAAAGAAAATCAACAGGCAGTTCCTCACAGATTTTTCTGGTTCACAGTTATGCACAAAATCTCCAGTATTCCCTGTCTGCAGCATTTTGATCTCCTTTGGATGTTTGCATTGTCCATTCTTCGTAGACTTTAAAGCAATTTAGTAACAATACAATCCATACACCTCTTTTAATTTTTTTAAGTCTATCTTTTGCAGATAAATTCATAGTGAACACTAGAGTTTTATCCTTCTCTAACAGCACATTTTTTATGTTGTCCAGTGCTCACGTTTGCCATAATGACATGTAATACTAATATTGCTGTGATAAATATTTACAAGGTCCACATAATTTAAGTGGTTATGATACTTGCAATGCTGTAGCATCAGTTGGTAGAGGATTAGCTATAAAATAAAAAAACAGCTATACCTTTACACTATATAACAAATTGCCAAGGACTCTCAAATTCTTTCTGCTTAAGGTGTAGTGGAAAGCATCAGGAAAAAAATTATTGCTCTTGCTTTTCACTTCCACAATGCAAATGATATTTGAGAGCAAATTCCATGAGAAATCACCTGTATCTTCATCAGTGTCTCTGCACAGTTAAGTGCTGGAAATTATGTCTGGCTAATACTTTTGTGAGCTGACATGAGCTCTGAGTGGTGATCATCAAACCAAGGGCTACTTTCATTGTTTCACAGTTGTAACAATTTCACTGAGGTTTAGTTTTTGGTACAAACAGTCATTTGATTTACAAAAGCTGAGACTATGACAGATGAAATGAGAGCTGTCTGTGTGTTTTTTGACTGGTGATGTCATTGTGTTGCTGCTGTGATAAAACCTCATGTATTCACACAGAAAAGAATAGCTTTGTGCTATTTCTAGCCTTGTTCTAAATGTATTAATAGAGTAACTTTCCCTGTCTGTTCCAAATTTATCTGATTCTCTCAGGAAGTCTGATAGAACAACAGCTGACATCTGTGGTTGCTTTGCCTCTCACAAACAATCAGCTAAAATCAACTCCTAAAAAGCATCTGTTTTTGTCACAGCACTGATGAGAAGAAGAGTTGTGGAAAGGATGGGAAGAAATAAGTATACTTAGTGGGTGGGGAGTGGAACAGATGTGTTATTTAAACCTGGTGACACCATCACTTCACAATTTTATGTGGTTTTTGGTTTGTTGCTTTGGTTTGTTAGTGATAGGTCATTTGATGTTCTGAGTAACCCACAATGGTTTGGGTATTTTGATTGGGTGGAGATTTTGGGGGAGGGCAGGGGGAGGGGGTGACTAAATCAGCTGCTTTCAGATGGGAACATTTTTGAGGTATTAACTGGACCTGTAGCCAGAAGAAAATATGAAAAGAATGTCAGTGAATGAACTTGACAAATAACAACAAAATTACTGCCTCCTCACCCAAACAAAGCAAAACAGGCTATGTCAGGACCTTTAATATGGTCAGACTACTACAGCTGTTCAGGTTGGTATTACTTGATTCTCCTAGCAGGCGAAATAAGGCATCTCTACTAGATGTTTTCAAAGCAGGATGTTGGTTTTTAAATCTATTAATTGGTGATATTTACAGTTTTGGTCTTGAAAAGACACTGTTCCGCTTCTTGTGGAACGAGTTCCTCATGTCTCAAGTTGAAGGAACTGAAGATGGTAAATAAAGGAGTATATCCTTTAAAGGATAAGAGACTTCAGTATCTGTTTTATCAGATTAGCAAGAAGACAGTGACTCAGTTATGTCTATTATTATGTCTTGGTGTTCATCTGTCTATTCAGATTTCATATAAAGTTTTCATATAGGTTTAAATAAAGTAAGGACAGTACAGTAATCGTTTTAGGATGTCCCCCTAGTAATATACTGAATCGTTACAATCACAGTCTTTGCACTGGATAAGAGTGTATCAGGTATCTCCTTCATAAATATCCAGTATATGGAATTAGGACCTAGTGTAAATGAGATCTGTATGAATTACAAAAATTAGTCTAGTTCTTATTATTGTAAAATTCTCATTCTTTGAGTCCTTTTTTGTAAAACTTCACAAAAGGTAACAGGGATATTTTTTTCTTCTGGTAATTTCTGGGTACACAATCACTTTATCTTGGGAAAAGCTGTTGATTTTCCAGCAAATAAGGGTTTGTTTTTCTTGGCTATCCTAACATAACTTAGTTAAAATTTTGATAATGAAAGGTGGGACAGTAGGAAGCTGCTTAATGTAATTTTAAATTTTCTTTTTACAAGGGAATATTATTTCTGCCACCAAATTATTAGTCCCTATTGTCTTTGTATAGGCCAATATGATAGAAGAAAGGCTGAAATGCATCTTGACTGAAAACAGTAACAGAGTATCTAAAATTCAAGAAATGGAACCTGCTAAATTCTGGATAGGGCTGCACCTGGCGCTGCTCAATGAGCACCCTCCCTAGGAGCCTTTGCAGAGTGAGAGAGAGAAATGACCACGTGAACCCCATTTCAGCACTGAGGCCACAACAAGCCAAATCAGCAGATGTTGCAAATTTAGAAGAAACACATTCTGACACTTTGCTGTGCATCCAAACCCAGACCTTAAAAAATCCTTCAGTTGTAAAGCTCCTAGTTGATAGAACATCAGTGTGGAACATTTTGCCCATCTACTTCCTCCAGTGACATGTCTCACCAAAGGTATTGAATGAATTAGAGGAGGCTGAGGGGAGACCTTCTTGTGCTCCACAGCTACCCGAAAGGAGATGGTAGCAAGGTGGAGCTCAGTCTCTTCTCACAAGTAACAAGTGATAGGTCAAGAGCAAATGACTTCAAGATGCACCAGAGTAAGTTTAGATTGGATATAAGGAAAAAATTTCCTCACCGAAGGGGTTGTCCAACACTGGAACAGGCTGCCAGGGAAAGTGGTTGAGTTACCATCCCTGGAGGTATCTAAAACTTTTGTAAATGTGGCACTTTTTCACACATATTGTTTCCAAGATAAGAAAGATATAAGGATGAGATTTGTAGTATAGAAAGCTTTTAACCCTTTCAATTCAATAGTACCTATCTCCTTTTTGGTGCAGTGGCTATAAATGTGTTTATTTTTTTCACTAAATTTAGACTGGCAGCAAACATTTATGTGAGTTACTGAGTCTGACATCTAATTAACACAGTCTTTACAGGTTTAATGAGCAGTGATAAATTTCTATCCTTTCTTTGGCACATTTTAATTAGTTCTAATTATGAGTGGAGTGACCTGAAAATCCTGTTGTACTATGGATTCATCATAAATTTGTGTAATTTATATGTGTATAGATAGAATGAGTTTTTATGGAATTGAAAAACCAAAGGTTATTTGAAACATTACATCAGTCATATAACATCCTTATGTAAAACTCGGGCAAGCAAGACATTGCATATAAATATTTGACTATGTTGCAGGTGATGCTTAATAAAATAAATTAATTGTATTTTTTGTCTGAAGAAAAAGCAAGCATGGAGGTACACATTGTCTGTTGCTTACAACAGAAACATTGCTGACATTCATCTTTAGTGACAGTATAAGTTTCAAGAGGACAGTGTATGTGTTTAAAATATTTATAAAGACTTTTAGTACTGAATAGTTGCTGAAGTGAAATAAAAACAAATGAAAATATAATCCTAATTAAGATGACAGCACAATTGCAAATTGTTTTCCTTAATGTAAATATGAAAAAACTTTCTAAGCAAAGACTACCCTTTTTTCACAGGGAATTCTGTAGTCTCTAGAAAGAGACATGAAAGAACTGTCAACAAGACTAATACAATTTACATCACCTAAGACAGCACATGAAAGTAACCAGAAGATTCATCCATTTAAATAAATGTTAATTTAATAAAAGCTGTATAAATGAAATGTTGGTATTTTATATAAATCTTAGTCAAGACCTGTACTTTGTGTTAAAAAATGTAATTTCACAAAATGGGACTATATACAGCATTTATCTTCTATAAACTTGGTCTTTCACTTCTTGTATGAGTAAGAAGTAAAATCTTTTCAGGCCCAAACTTGCAAAGTGCTACCCTTTGGGAGCTGATGGGATCCTGAAGCATATGGCATCCTGCAGGATTCAGTGCTCTTCATGCTGCGGAGCACGATGTCCTAGTTTTTTTGGTATCTTTTATCCTAACTCCTAAAGTCTGACAGCTACTACGCAACCATGCAGAATATCTGAAGATATGAAAGAGAGAAGAAACCAGGTGGGGGGTTTTGACTGAATTTTAAAAAAAGGAGCAAAGATAATCTCACTTGTTAATACCATAAGATAAACCTGAATAGTCTCTATCAAGGCTAGCTAAAAGATTTATATTCATAAGTCAGAACAGTATGTGAGTGTGTCTGTTTCCACACCTTGGGCTCAAATGCTCTTTCCTGCAACTGCCAAAGCACTGAACGAATTCCTAGCTTCTACATTAGCAGCAAAGTGGTGATTCTCTGGGTGTCTCTTGTTATCTTCATTTATGACAATACAACTTTGGACAGCCTCTGCTGAAGAACATATGGTAAAATTACTGAATAAGAATGTTTGTTGAACCTATGCTCCATACGCGGCAGCTTGTGAGTGGTAGGGGTGGAGAGGGAGTTGTTGAAAATACCTTCGCCTTTTCTTCCTAGTCTGTACCCCTTTGATTATGGTTGCTTCAAATTGTTCTGTGATCTCAGCTGTAGTCTCAGTCAATCCAGAGACTATAACTGGTCAAACCTGAAGTGAAATAGATAAGAACAGATCTCAAGGAAGAATAGCCTTATTAAAAAGAAAAAAGGACTAGAAGCTGAAACAGTGCATGGATTGGAAAGCTTAGGCACTTTGGAAAGTTGGGTGTTTTATCCTCAGAGAATCTCTTGAAGAGAATATTAAAATGAAGTTGCGTCCCTGGCAAGCTCAGGTCTGTTATTTGTAATGCCTTATTTTAATGAACTTCCTTCTTTATTCAGTCCTTTCACAGTACTTACTAGCTTTGTTCTCTGCCTTCATTTTCACTGAATTTTTCTGTTCTCTTTATGAAAGAAGTAAATTGCTCTCAATTACTCTGCATAATGATTGATGACAGTGTCTTGTTTAATCTTTTTTTTATGTTTTTGTCTGTCAGTTGGGCTATGCAAGGATGTCTAGCATTTGTTAATACAGATGGTAATTGCAAGTACAAACAACTCCCATTTTTATTGACGAGAAAGTTGCACCAGGTCACATGTGCAGCTATGAATTTGTTTCCTAAAGAATACTTACTTTTGCTCTATTAGGCTGATTTTAAACAGCAAAAAATACAGTTTTTGTCAGTTTGCTTAGGAGCCTAGACCAGACCTGATCAGGAGGACATTTTCCTTCTCACAGTAATTCTACATTTTATTCTTTGGGCATGGTTTGTGTGTTCTTAGAAAATTAAGAGTTAATATTTTACTACAAAAAGTACAGCCAAAATTTAAGAATATCTTACTCTGAAAGAAATTTATTAACAGCAGAGAACTTCTTTGCCAAGGATCATTAGATGGTCCTTAGAAGGTAGAAAAAGTGTGATGCCATATTTTAACAATTATTTCTTCTGTGGTTTTACAAGGGTTTTTTCAGGATCTTGTCCCTGTTAGCCATCAGTATAATCGTTCAAAGGACTGTTGGTAAACCTAAGATGCAGAGTTTGAGAGTTTGATCTGTAGCCTTTCTTTTCAAGCCATTTATTCTGTTTAGCTAAATGAAGTAACTCCAGTTTTCACTTAATTTAAATTCAGTTTTTCTTCTTCTTCAGCCGCATTATTCTACAAAATGAGTAAATCAAGAGTAAGTATTTTTGGTGTGGCATTTTGAAACTGGGCTATGAAGATGCAAATGAGAGCTTCAGCAGATGAACATCAGACATGTGAATACTATTTCTGAGATGGAATGTTAACTTGTCCCAGTAACACTTTAGAATATAAAGGAACCAGACTTTAGTCTCAATTTATTGAGCTGACTTTATTTTATCTCCTGCTAAGCTCATCAGGAGCAAAACAATGAAATAACATATAATAAGAATCAAAATTAAAATTATTCAGCCTGTGAACGTGAGACAGATTCTGGAATAGTTATCTTTAGTAATATTGGTTATATCTTTTCCATTGCTCTTGGTACTTATGCTGTCATCAAGGAAAAAAAATGGTTGAATGCTAAATTCTCTCCATTGTATATGAACAGAGAGAATGAAAACTCTTTGGACTCTGAGGACATAATTTGACCTTTCTTATAAATTCTGTCAAAACTACTTTGTAAATTGGGAAGGAATAATGACAAAGGATACACATCATTGTCCTTCCTAATTCTGCAGACACTTAATGATGACACACATTAACTTGGACAGGTATCATTTTCAAACAGTGGAATTTCCTTTTTGGGATATTTCTAGTATATTTCTAGCTCACTACATTGTGTTAAGGGCCTGGCCATGCTGGTTTGGAATGTGTATGCTCATATATTTACAGTGCAAGTAAATACTTCCCAATTTAAAAAGGGAAGATGTGGTCTAAATGGTGCATAGTCTGAAACTGGTATGTGAAACAATGATCTCAAACATGTTAGTTTGCAGCATTGCAAAGAAGTTAATAGAAACAACATTTGTTGCATGCACTATTTTTTTTTGTTTTGATTGTTTATAAATCAAACGTGTAGATGAAAGGACGAATGACTGAAAGCTTTCCACTCAAATATGGCCAGACCCAGCCAGACCAGTGAAGTCAGTCAAATGGTGAAGAGGATATCAATATAGTTATTATTAGAAAAGGAACATCATACAGATGATCTACTGCATTTTTATTGCTCAATAAATAGTTGCATAGTTCCTTATTCTTAAAGGTATTTATTCAGGTCTTTAGAGTTTGACTGACTTAATCTAAATTTCATTGGTAAGGGGTGAGACTGAAAGTTAAAGCTAGTAAAGGATTTAGGTGCTTTAAAGTTGGACTTAGGCTTTCAAGTCCAAAATTGTTACTCAGAAATATTAAATTTATTGATACTGTGGCTCAGGGCTATTTTAAAGTATTTAGATACTTTCTTGATTAGTTT
>VZRQ01002124.1:9890-33740 GCA_013397975.1 Machaerirhynchus nigripectus
CCCCCTCACTGGGGCTCCGGGGCTCCCTGACCTGCCAGGGCTGCCAGGGGCATGCCTTGGACTCCAACACGTGTCCACACTTCCAACAAAAATGTGACTCCTCCTGCGGATGGAACTCATCCCAGAATGGACGAGGAGAGGAGGCTGTCAGCTGTCCCCAGCAGCAGTGGGCACCACCATTAGAGAGGGATTATTTCTGAAGGGTTGTTTTCTCTCCTTCTAACGGAACCCAACCCATCCAGGTGCTTCTCACCTCGCTGAAATAACAAAGAGGCTTTTTTTTTGATGCATCCCCCAGCCTGGTTCTGCCTTTCCCATCTCTCCTTGATGAACCTTCCAATACACGATGGGAACTGCAGGCACAGGCTGGGACTGCAAATCCACGTTCCTGAAAAGGCATCCTTGTGACCCAAAGAGGCTCCTGCTCCTCAGAACACACTGTTCTTCTCCCAGGCGAGCTCACAAGGAGAAGGAGACAAAGAACATGGATCATGGAAAAGCTTGAGTTGGAATGAACCTTAAAAATCCTCCAGTTCCAACCCTCGCATTGATGCCAATCATTAATTTCATTAATTGCCTTCCTCTTTATGGAACACAAACGTGGATGCAGACCCAATCTAAGAATTTAATTACGAGCAGAAATCACTTTTCTCTGCTGAACTTGGAATTTAGGGTCACCTTTCATGCCAAGAAAGTAAATCTCTTTCAATCATGACAAATTTCTGTGAGGTTTTAAAATTATTTGCCTTTTTTCCTGCACTCACTTGCTGCCTTTCTATTCATCCTTGGAAGTGAGAAAAGAAATAATTAACCAGAACAAGAGAGGCACCACAAGCACTGAAGTGGTTCAGCTCAGAGAGGAGAACGAGAAGTGGTTTGATTGTGAGGGATGATGAGCAGCAATAGGAATTTACAGTTATTTCCTAGAAGCAGTGGGGATGGAGCATGGTCCTCCGAGAAAGCAAAGTTAATATTTTTAACTCAGAGCTGGAATGGCAGAGGAAGAAGGGACTTGACTAAAACCCAGTGCGAGGTTTTAGTCCTCTCAGCTGCCAGTTGAGTCATTTCTCCTCCTGTGCTGAGGCCTGTCCTTCTGTTTGCTCTCAGGAAAAGAAAATAATGCTGATTTATGGCCCTGGACTTGCCTCGGAGTCGTTTATCCCGGTATCTGCTTCCCAGATAAGTGGGCAAATGGGATAAATGGGAGAAGCCCGTCAGTAAATATGCATTATTGCTGGGATTAGCCCGAGGAATCAGAGGCATTGCTCACGCTCTGCTCGCTGCACACTTCCCCTAATTCACTCCTAAAAGCCCATCTGTTTAAATGAGCTCGTGGTGCCCGAGAATCGATAGCTCCCGGCTGCTGTTCCGGGGGAACGCCGGGATGTGCCGGCAGCGGCGGGGTTGGGGGAACCCCCACCCCGGCCAGGCACACCCTGAGGCGGTCCTGGGAAAGCAGGAGAGACCCTAAAACCAGCTCCTTGGCTCATTTGTTACTTAGCTGGCTCTCGACCCTAAAATCTGACCCCAAATCACTGCCTGGCCACTCTGCACTTCTCCAGCTTCCCGTCCACTCCGTTCCTGCAGGGCAGGAGAGATTCCTGAGTGACCCGAGGCTTTTAGGGATGGGATTTCAGACCCTACAAGCCTCTGCACGAGGGGGAACCTGGCACCGCGCAGTTCCCATGGCCGGGTATGGCCCCAAACCCCACGTCAGCCCCAAAACGCAGGTCTGGAGGCATCACCCTGACATGGCAGGGAGCCCAGGGACTCAGGCTGCCCTGTCCCCGCTCTCCAGGAGCACTCTGGTGCCTCAGGACCCGTCCCTGGGCGCAGGGGATGCTTCTCCAGGCTGCCAGGGGAGCTGAGGCTCTGCTGGAACCCGCTCCCACCTCCGGCTCAGCGGGAGCTGCTGGCCCAGCCCAATGGAGACTCTTCCATGATCCGTGTTCCTTAACTGCCGGAGCACCTGCCTCATGCCAGGAGCAGGAGGGGGATGTGATTTATCCCACAGCCTTTCAGGCCCCGGTTGGGATCATTCTGCTGCAGACGGGGGAGCTGCTGCTGCTGCTCCAGAGCAGCTCTGCACCCCTGGGAGCAGCACGGATCCCTCTGTGCAGCTGCAGCAGCCTGGGCCCCGGCAGCCCGACCCTCCTTCGCTGCAGGTGAGCCCACGAACAGGTCAGCGTTGTGTTTACTTGAGGCTTGGCAGGGATTTCAGCCTTTCAGCTGTAGTTATTTGTCACAAAGGGCTCCTGGGGAGGTGGTTTCTGTGCGCTGGAGGCCACAGGGCTGCTGCTGGAATTGCAACTCCGGCACAGCGAGGACAGGGAAGTTGCTCCCTGCTCGACAAAGAGGCAAAAATGAATCTAATGTGCCCGCAGACATGAGGAGAACCCGTTTTTCTCTCCATCCCAGTACCTCGTGTGTTTGCACAGACTAAATTCAACGCCCCTGCCTCTGACCCCTTGACAAGGAACCATTTTCAAAGGAAAAAAGCAACCTTGGAGACCCAGACCCAGCCAGAAACTTTCCTTTGAACCCCAGCCTGTGCTGTGTTTGCTTCACTTGTAACAGCCTGGTTTATTTGCCCACTTGAGCTCCTCAGTGTAAATATTTGCCCTCTCTGATTGCCCTCATTAAATCCTCGGGATTAGAGCTGGAAGTGAGGGGAGGGGCTTTGCTGGGCTGTGGGGTTTGCCTGCCTAGCCCTCAGTCAGGCTGTGTTTGCTGAGCTGCTCGGCACATTTGGGGCCCCAGAGCCCCACTCAGGGACCCATTTCCTTGTTTGTTCCATCGATTTGGGTCTGTGTGCTGAGAAATCCACACTGAAAACTTCCTCATACCGAGGCGAGCTGGGAGCACACTCGGGCTGGCAGTTCCTGGGTTTTCCGTCCAAACTGCATCTCACAGCAGACTCAGGAGCCTCTTGGGGGCTCTCCCGAGGGGAAAAACCTGGGATTAATGGAAGAGGACATGTTCAAGGCCAGGTTGGACAGGGCTTAGAGCATCTTGGTCTGCTGGAAAGTGTCCTTGTCCATGGCAGGGGGCTGGAATGAGATGGGCTTTGAGGTCCCTTCCAGCCCAAACCATTCTGTGACTGAAATTAAGCCCAGGATAAAGCATTTTTATTTGTCTGCTGATCGAGTGCAGAGGGGAATATCATGGAATCACATCATGGAATGCTTTGGGTTGGAAGAGACCCTAAAGGCCATCCAATCCCACACCCTGACACGAACAAGGACACCTTCCACTGACCAGGTGGCTCCAAGCCCCGTCGAGCCCGGCCTTGGACTGCTCTGAACACTTTCTGCTTTTCCCCCCTCCACTTCTCATCCCTGTTTCTTCTCTGAGGAGCAGCAAAATCATTGCTGGGCTTGGCAGGAATAAGTTCAACACCACATCCCCCTTCCCAAAAACTCGAGGATGACTCCGGGGTCAGCGGGATCCCCTCAAGGGATCGGAGCAGAGACAGCCCCGTGTGGCATCTTTGCAGAGACACAGCCCCGTGTGGCATCTTTGCACAAAGCCATTGGAAGCCTGGACACCTTCCAGCCCAACCCACTGTGGGTTGGTTCTCACACCCAGATAAATTCCCTGCTGATTTTCCCTCCTGGGCCACCAACTCGCTCCAATGACTACGAATGATCCCCAGCAGAGCGTTCCCAAAAGGGGCCTTGCTAAACCCAGATGCTTTAGAGGACCAGCCCCACTTTAGAAAGGGAGAAATCCCCTTTTCCCCAGCAAAGTTCTGATGGAATGCAGGATACAAGGCACTTTCTGACACCTCTGAGCTGCTGTTGGAACACTGAGTCCAAACCAGCCTGAGGAATGTGAGGTGCTAGAGCTCACCAGAAAACACTCATTAATTCTTCTCTGATTCTGAAATTTAGCTGGGGAAAAAAACTGGGGCTATTTTTCCCTTCTGCGAGCACAGATTCCTTTCTCTGATGTGAGGTTTTGCTTACAATAAATTGCAATACAGAAGCTCTGCCCAGAAGAGCCTTTGAAGCCAAAAAGCTTTGTTTAACTTCAGCAAAAACAGAGCTCCAGACCCAGCTGGAACATTTGTACATCCCAGTAAAGTTTTCAGCACCCATGGAAGGACTGCTTCCTTCCCGGCCTTCTTCTCATCCCTCTCTGCCAAACCACTTCCCAACAGGAGCTGTTGCACAGCAGCCCCTGTTCCCTGACTGCCTGTGGGTGCCTCTGCCCAAATCCGTGGGACAAGTGAGTGTTTCCTACAGAAATGCAGCTGGAAACACCTTGGATAATCCATTTGGTGACAGCAGCGCTGTCAAACGGGGAGGGAAGGTGCAGAAGCACCCAGGGAAGAGAGAAAAGTTCTTTTGGAGGGTTGCCTGCTGCTGCAAGGTGCCCTGGTGCCTCCTGCCCTTCTGCCAGGACACACATCTGCTGCTTTCCCTCTCTCCAGCAGCATCAGGAGCCTGGATTTCCCAGTGTGCCACTCATTTGCCATTTGGCTTTCCCCAGAATTCCACCCAAACCTCCCTTCCCAACCCCACATCGCTGCTGCCCGTACCCACATCCCCACTGACCTCAAACCCACCCTCTGTACCTGGAAAAGAGCAGAAATGCCCTGTGCCACTCGGTCAGAGTGCTGCAGTGACGCAGCAGAGCCCTGCCATCCCTCCTGCCTCATTTTCCCTGTGTTTTCCAAGGATTTGAGGATTCCTGCTCCCTTTTATTTATTGCTGTCGCCTTGCCATCACTGCACACCCTCCTGGGATGTTTTGCTGCTGGTGGCTGTGCAGGAACAATTGATTTTCTCTCTCTACCCCCTGCTCACCCCACAGACAGGGGAGGTGCCGCCCCTCCAAAAGAGGGGGGTCCTGGACACCTCCTCATCTTAGAGAAAGATATTTCCTTTAAACTGAGACCACTCTCAGAGCCCTCGGCCCCTTTCCCAGCATCCCAGCACTGCTCACAAATTCCAGCACTTCGTTTTTATAGCAGCTGTCCCCAATTAGCAGCTCAGGGTGGCTAATGAGCCCCATCATTAACCCCTCAGGGCTGCCATCCAGCTCCTCCACCACAGACCCATGCAGGACCTTTTCTCCACATTCTTCCCTCTTTCTTTGAAGGTTCTCTCTGCCCTCCAGGCAAAAAGAGCCATTCTAGGAGTGCAGGCATCCAGTAAAGCTAATTCTGCCTTGATGAGCAGGGGAGGAAATGCAGAGCATCTTCCTGGCCACTAGCTGTGGCCCTTTGGCTCCAGCCCTCCAGATGTTTGCTAGCCACGCATCCCCTCCCAGCTGGGGGCCACTTGTGCACAGGTGCCACCTTGAACTTTTGTTCTCACTCTAACTGCTCCTGGAGGAGAAGAAAAATCCCCACCTGTCTTTGTGAGACTTGTTGGCAAAAAAATCTCTGTGGAGAGCCTTTGGAAGCAGCCTCTTCCATGAAGGCTGAGCTCCAACCTGGTATAAAATCCTCCATTCCCCATCCAGACATCCCAGAGAAGGTATTTCGCAGAGGGGTGTCCTGGCCAGCACCATGAAAATACAATTACTCCTCCCCTCAGTGGATGCTGGTTCAGTTGTCCTCCAGATCCCGATATTTAAGGTTTGCTCCCGACTCCAGCCAGGTTTTTCTGCTGAATCCAGGCCTTCTCTGAGGGGAAAGGTTAAATTTGGATGTTCCTGGGGTCTTGCAGCAGGGAGAGCCCGTGTTGTGCCACACCAGGATATAAAGCATCTCCGTGGAACAGCTGACAGCATCCACTGTGAGCCTTGATTAGGCTCAAAGTGAGTGAAAACTCTTCACGAGAACCTCTCCGTACGAATCCTACTCTGCAGAGCCCTGGGAAGAGGCAGAAATGGGAGCAGGGATCAGCAGAGACATTCCCAGAGGTGTACCCGCGTCCAAGGCCGGTCCCTGGAGTTTGTACTCAGCCGTGACTTCCTGGAGCTGCTCTGACTGAAGACACGACCTGAGGTTTTCCCATCGATCCCACAGCTCCTGCTGCTGGTGAGGGTGGGCTGGGGCCTGGAGACCCTTTCCCACTGCAGGTCTGCTCACACTGCCCTGACCAGTCCCTGCCTGCACCTCTCTGCCCCTTTTTGGTGGCTTTTCCACCACTTTTCAACTCATGTCGCCTCCCCTGGGGTTGGTCTGCAGAGCTTCCCACCCTCTCTGCTGCTCCTGTGGGATGGGACACCCATCCTGCTTCCGTCCCACGCCTTCCCCCCATGCCTGGAGGGATAATCCTTTAAGTGACCCTTTGGGGATTGCATCCCAAAAAAGCCTCGTTGTCATGCGTGAGCACCAGAAGTGTTTCCAGATTTAGCAGCTCCTCCAGGTTGCCCTGTTCAGTTGGAGATGAGCCACTTCAGGGCCCTTCAAGGGCTTGATTTGGGAAGTAAATGGGATTCGGAGCAGGTGAAACGTTCAGTAATTACAAATTATTGGAACACTTCACGTTATGAAAGCCCTCCAAATAATTTTAAATTGCTTTGTACTAATTGTGATCAGTGCTCCATTCATTTCCAAAACCCTCTTCAAACGACAAGCCCCGGGATATTTTGGGAGCTGGAGCCCAGTGCTTGGTTTGGGAAAAAAAAAAACCAAAAGAAGTCCACAAAAAATTTCCTTTTTGGAACGCTGCACCTCTGAAAGAGACGTGAAAAAGGCACTCACCGGTCGCATGTCACAGGCCCTTCCGTGTTGCTGGAGCAACATTCCAAGGCCAACGAGTACAGCAGATACCCTTGAGCAGAGGATATTCCCCGATGACACCACTTGAGAATCATTCAGATATGAAAAGGGAGGATTAGAGAAGAAGACCAGACGAGCGTGCTCCTGGCAGGAAAATGAGGCACTGCTGGAGTGTGGGAGAGTGCAACGGGCACCGTGCCCGGGCATCCTTCATCCGGGACAGCCAGGAAAAGCTTCTCCATCCTCCAAGCCAGCTCCAGGCTGCGGGCACTGACTTCTGTTTCAACGATAGTTAAAAACATGCCTATGGAGCTGCAAGTGGGGGCTTTGGTGGGACAGGTTCCTAAACCCTGATGGGAATATTTGGGTTGGCTGGAGATCTGGGCACCTTGGAGACGTAAGAGTTGTTATAGGAGACTCCTCACCTCTCCGAGGTCTCCTTGTCTTATGGGGCGATGAATCATCTCTCAGGGATGGGGTTTTCCCCACAAAAACATCAAAACCATCCAAAATGATGCTTGCAGTCATTTGAGCACAGCGAGCTTGAGCTACATGACTGTGTAGGACCTACTTCTAGCCCGTCTTGAAGGTGACCAGAAAATTGGATTACTCTCCCCTTAAACTAATAAAACATTATTCGCACTATCCTGACTGGACAAAAGGGCTATGAATCACTAATAACGAAATTAAACCATCGAATCTGATGGCCCAGAGAAGCTGTGGCTGCCCCTGGATCCCTGGAAGTGTCCAAGGCCAGGTTGGATGAGGCTTGGAGTGACCTGGGATAGTGGAAGTGTCCCTGCCCATGGTAGCTGAGCTGGGAGTAGATGGTCTTTAAACCCCCTTTCCACCCAGACCATTCTGGAATTCCATGATTCTATCCATCTAGAGAAAGGCAAAAGCACGCAGCTTAATTTTAGGGGTTTGATAGTTTTTAAGGATGGCGACAGAAGGAAAACCTGCAAAATCCTGGTGCTTCTGGCTCCTCATTCTGCCTCTCCCATCCCAGCTTCTCCCGGATGATCTTTCCTGTTCCTAACTCCCTGGGTGTGACCATCCACCCGTGTCCAGCCCCATGGTGTCCCTGGGATACTGTTCATCACTGGAATATTGTTCATCACTGGAAGGCTTCACGGGAACAGCTTCTTAGTTTCCTGCTCAGCAGCAAAGGCCTCTTTGTTCCCTTTTCCATGTGGTTTTTTTGTGACTCAGCATCCAATGGGTTACCCCTGTCCTGACTCCCTCAGAGGGCCTTTGCTGGGGTGAGAAAACCTTTTTCCATGGCCACTGAAAACGTTAATGGGAATCACAGCATTCGGGCCCTTCCCACCTCCCTGCACCTGGAGAAACCTCCTCTCCCTCCTGCTGCTGCTCCTCTCGATGCTTATGGAGCTCATTATCCTCTCCTTTCCCAGGAGAACGCTGAGGGTTTAGGAAGATGAGGGGTTGAAGTGCAGACAAAGTCATCAGGTTCCTGAAGGTCTCCTTGGGAAGGCTCCGCTCCGGGTCCTGGCTGGGCCTGGGCTCCAGGTGGGGAAGGTGGGGAAGGGAAACCAGTGCCTGATCAGCTGCAAGATGCCTTTGCTCCTTTTTTGGGTGAGGTTTCCCAGGCCAGAGCTGCTGAGACCATCCCGGATGGGTCCATCCTGTAGTGACCTCACCAGATTATTTGGTTCTGAAGAACTGGATGTTTGTCCCAAGGTCTGTGCCCAGAACCGGTCACACACCATGGAATGGTTTGGGTTGGAAAGGACCTTAAAGCTCATCTTTGTTCCACCTCCTGCCATGGGCAGGGACACCTCCCACTCTCCCAGGCTGCTCCAAGCCCCATCCAACCTGGCCTTGGACATGTTCCAGAGGGGAGAAGATGGATGGGCACGGAGTGACTGCACTTCCAACACCCAGTCACCTCTAACTCCACCTTCCCATATATCAAATCCCACTCCTCCCAGTTCCATGGTCACCTGGATGCCTTGGTCAGAAATCCAGCTGTGGGATGATTTTGGGGGTGCGGGCAGCCAGCCCCAAACCCTGCCAGCCTTGCCCTCCCTGGCAGCAATGGTGGGACTCTCTCCCCTCCTCTACTCAGTCAGAAACTTTCACAGGACTTGCAGGGACTTCGTTATCTCAGAAACCTCATCGGCACTCCCAAATGGTGTTTGGAAGAAGCCAGAGCTTAGCAAGGGTTACAGGAGAGCTTGCCAACCTCGCTGCCTTGAGAAACCAGGCTGCAAACGTGGAGCAAAACCAGCACAAAATCCAAAAAACAGCTCATTTACTAATCACAATAACAATCAAACTCGGTCGTTAAAAAAGCAGTTAAAGCTGCAAACAAACAACTGCTTCCACAGTTATCCCTAACAGCCTTTACAAGGCCCGAGTTCTCCAAAGCCGTGAAAACGAACAGCTCAGGATATCATAAATTTTATACTGCTCCCAGAGCATTCCAGTGTTCCAGAAAACGCATCTCTCATCCCTCTCAGCAGCCCTGGCTCCCGTGCAGACTGCGGCCATCCTCTCAGTGTCGTTTTATAACGCGCACAATTCAAAGTCTCTTTGTAAAAGAAACATAAAAATGATGCATGCGCATATTAAAGACTCATATTCATCGGGCTCCAACGTGAGTCCACGTCCGTGCTTAATGTGGCCATAAATCAGCAGCTCTCCCCGTTAAAGCGGAGATGAAACCCTGGGATCAGGAGAAGCTGCTGATGAACGCTGGAGCCGCTAATCTGAGCGGCATTTGGAAAAAGATTTGTGAAAAAGGTTTCCGATCGGAGCAAATCACAGCGTGAAAGGAAAATAAAAATAAAACCCCGCCAATTAAAAAGAGCCAAGGACTTCTGGCTCGAGACGGGTTAGGAGGGGGAAGCGTTTATTTCATACTTGATTCAAGCAGCGCCGTGAGTTTACCGCGCTCCTCAGGTGGGTGTTGGGGTCTTTGAGGAACCTCCTTAAAGTCTGGACTGCAGGAAACAAACTCTGTCAGAAGGGGGGTTGGAATGAGATGATCGCTAAGGTCTCTTCCAGCTCAAACCTTTCTGTGATTCTGTTAAAATACCATCAAAACTGCTTTTCATGGAATCCCAGGATGGGTTGGGTGGGAAGGGACCTTAAAGGCCATCCAGTGCCACCCCCTGCCATGGGCAGGGACACCTTCCACTAGCCCAGGGTGCTCCAAGCCCCGTCCAACCTGGCCTTGGACACTTCCTGTCCCATTAACCCCAGGTTTGACACTTCAGGAGAGCCTTCAAGAGGCTCCTGCGTCTCCTATGAAATCATGTCCCAGAAATTCTTCAGAGCTTCAGAGAATTGTGGAACCATAGAGTGGTTTGGGTCGGAGGGGACCTTAAAGCCCATCCAGTCCCACCCCTGCCATGGGCAGGGACACCTTCCACTAGCCCAGGGTGCTCCAACTTGGCCTTGGAGTCTTCCAGGGTTGGGGCAGCCACAGCTTCTCTGGGCACTCTGAGCCAGGGCCTCCCCACCCTTTGCTCGTTTTCAAAACTCGTATTTCTTATTTAAAATAAACCCACCCAAATAAACCACTTGAAAGTGCAGGATCTACTGCTTCTCCATGGGGCAAAGATGCAGCAGCCTGTCCCCTTCGGGCTGCCCTTTGCCACCAAGAAGCCACCTCCTGCTCCTCAGAGTGAGTGAGAAGTGAGACCATGGGGAGAAGAAGAACCACATCTCCCTGGAGAAGAACCACGTCTCTCCTCATCCCTGTCCCAGGTTTAGGCGATTTGGGGGCTCACAGGGAGGGCACAATTACTCCCCCAGTCTCCCCCACAGCCTCTCGCTGCTCACCTATGTGGCCATGAGCTCACGAGTATTGAAACTGGTCCATGCCCTGTTCCAGTGAACTCCTCGTTCCGAGCCTGCAATGCTCCGAATTCCCGCCCTGCTGAAATCTATTCCAATGCCACGGCCCAGCCATGCAATTTCAGAGAGAGATAAGATATAGATCTGCTGTACTGTGGTGATTCTCCCTCACAAGTGCACCTTGTCAGGCCATAATTTGATATTCTTTTACCGTTCCTGTAGGGGAGGGGGGGAAAGCCCTTTAATTTAAAGAAAAAAAAAAAATCACATTTTCCCCCTTTTGTTCACTAATGACACAAATAGTAAAATGTTCAGATTACATCAGGGAATGGAAAAGCCCCGTGGAGACAAGACACTGACAAAAGCTTCATTTTCAGGTAAAATTGCACGAAGCTCCAGGCACTGCATCCTCCTGGTGATGTGTTTTTTTTTTTCCCCTGCCTTTCATCCCCAAGCACCCCCGTGAATGTTAATCCATTTTACAATGGGACGTTTAAAAGGACTGCAGAGAAATCAGGTTTGATCCACTCTGATGTCTCCCAGAAACCTCCAAGCAATTTGCAGCTGTGAATAACACACGGGGAGTGTGGGCAGAGAGAGTGGGACCGGCCCCTCGGGCGCTGACTCCAGCTGCAGCTCACACCCTGCAATGAAACCATTCCTGATCAGGATGCTTTGGGTAATGCAGGGATGTGTTTTGTTTTCCCTAAAGCTGCTCGATGGTTTTTGCACCTGCCCGGGTGACCACAGGAGGAAAAGGAAAAGGAGCAGGATGAAGGATGGTGTCCGTAGCAGGATTGTGTCGGAGGGTGGCGTGGACTGGCATTGAAGAAGTGCCAGGTCCAGTGTGTGAGGATGCCCTGCTCCAAGGACAGGTTCTCCACATCCCCAGTGCCTCCAAAGCCAGAAGTGGGATGTCCAGAAGGGATGTGTGACTCTTCACTGGAGCCAGGAGAGAACCTGAACTTGGTTTAAAAAGTGGGAATCAGAGAACCTTAGAATGCCAATAGAATCCCAGAATGGTTTGGGAGAGGAACGGGACCTTAAAGACCAAATGGTTGGAAGGGACCCTAAAGACCATTTAGTTCCAGCCCCTGCCATGGGCAGGGACACCTGCCATGATCCCAGGTTGCTCCAAGCTCCATCCAACCTGGCCTTGGGCATTTCCAGAGATGGGACAGCCATGACTGCTCTGGGCACCCTGTGCCAGGGTCTTTTCAAACCAGCCCGTGTAGGAAACAGCCTGCATGGCCATGTGGATCCCCAGGGCACCAGAAAAAGTGGAGCATTCCAAGGTTTCAGGTGTGGAGGAGGAATATTTAGCAGTGGCCCTATCCCCCATCACCACCAACCACACTGCAGTTCCCACACTCGTGAGTTTGCAGAGGAGGGGATGTTGCAAACAGCAGCTGGATGAGCAGCCAGAGAAACTCAGAATCTGGGATAGTAGGTGTGGGGTCGGTGACAGATCTGGAGAACAATTCCCTGCACTGGGGGTGCAGAGGGGACGGTGGGAAAATGCTCCGTGCCCAACTCCAACACCGCTCTGGTTCCACCTCCCTGGCACTCCTCGTCTTGTAAAATCATTGTGTGGGACTCTATTCCTTTGCATCTGGCCATGGGGCAAGCCACTGGATTTCACTTCCGACCTACAGCTTATCCAAGAGTTTTCTTCAGCCACGGGGTGGCCACGGGAATGCGGGGCAGAAGAGCAATGTCTTGCTTGTGGAGGAAAAGTAGCCAGGAGCTGCTTGGACTCCTTCCAAGGCCTCTGTGCAGGTTTGGACTGCAGGGAATTTTGAATTCCCTCAACTGTCATGAGATTTATTGTTCCTCATGTCAGGCTCTACTTACCAGGATCATCCTGAGAGTGTTTAGGACTGAAACAGAAGAACTATAGCAGGGTGTCCTGAACTGAGTCTGGCCTGGCAGAGAGCTCCTTGAGGGACACCACCATCACTCTCCCAATCCAATGGGATCTCTGGTAGCCCAGGCTCAGCTGTACTTTGGAGAATGATGCCCATTCCCACCCCCCCATGCAGCACCTTAGAGCCAAGAAGGGACCACAGGGGAGACACAACCACGGAACAAAACTTCTTGAGTGATGTACAAACCCTCCTGAACCTCTGCACCTTATTCCAGTCCAGGGTCTGCCTCTAATTAGGCTTTAAGAGACCAAGAGGTCATTTCCCTGTCCAGCCTGGAGAGAGGAGCATCCCAGGTTACCCGAGCAGATTCTGCCTGCGAGGTCCCACTGCCCCCGAGATGTGGCAGGGCTGGCAGCTCGGGGCTAAAATCAGCTTTTCTTCCCCATCTGGAGCCGGAGATTTAAACCTTATCAGTGCTGCTGAAGTTTTTAATGGATATCAGCGGGATAAAGTTCACAAACAAAGCGGGGATCGATGGGTGCAGTAACATGGTATTGATCGGGGTGCCGGGAGCCGATGCACCCCGCGATCAATAGCGAGCAGGGATCACATCCCCGCGGCTCTCACTCACTGCTCGCCCGGTGCTACGCTCCGGGGCGGAGCGCCTGGCAAGGCAGCACGTTCCAGAGCTCCGGGCTGTGCAAGCGCCGCAGCGGGCACTGCCTGAAGGATTTGTGACCGTAGCACTCCTCAGACGGGCTCTCCATTGCTGTCATCCCCCCTTTTAGCCTTTGCTAAGCCTGCTCGTGGCTGGAATTTCCCTCTGAGATGTTGACAGGGAGAAATGCTCCGTGCAGCTGCCCGGGCGAGGAGTATTTCCCTACTGCACCAGGAACGCCTCAGTCTGAGGGCTGTGTGTATGGTGTCCCTGGATCACCTGAAGTTTGCTGCACCAGACTGAAATCCTGGGTCTTTTCTCTCAGGTTCCCTCTTCAAGCAGAGTTTGGTTTGGGGTTCCCAAGAGAAGAGGGGCATCAGGACCAGCACTCCTTTGATTGGGATATTATTGATTTTACCTGCAGGAACAGGCACAGGGACGACGGGGTGAGAGCTGGACTCGGCCAGGTTTAGGATGGAATGAGAAGGTTTCTCACCACGCTTGAGCTGGGCCCTTCTGGAGGGTAAAGCGCACTTTTGGTGTGGGTGGAGTGCAGCAGGATCCCGCCCATGCTGGGCTGCAGCCCCCATGATCCCGCTGTGCTGCGGAGATACAGAGGGACCATATTCCCAGTGATCCCACACCCTGCTGCGCCCCACATCCCCCAGCCAGCGCAGCGAGGCCGAGCTCGGCTCGCAGCCCGCCCCCAAAGCACATGGAAGGGCACAACTCCCACCAGCCGTGGCTTGATGCCGGGCATTTTACCCCTCGTGGTCTGTGCAGGAGAGCTGGCGAGGGGAGCCCGCCCCAGCTGCAGTCACCCACCGCTGCCTGCTCTTCAGAGAACTTCCTTCCCCATGGAAGTCGGGAGCAATTTGGTTGCCACACCTCTGAGAAGAAAGCTGCCCCCGCCTCCACCCCGCCTGCTCCAGCCGGGGCTGCGCTATCCAATTGTTCTTCCTGGAGGAGCGTTTGCTGTTTCTAAAGGTTTGAGGGAGCAGGAGGCACTCGCTCGGTTACTCACTCTGTTAGACACGGGTCTTAATGGATGGTATTGATTGGAAGAAACAAAGCAGCAGTTTTCTTTCTCTCTATCCAGGGATTTCTGGGCTCAGATGAGAAGAGTTCGCTGCCTTGAGCTCTAAACAACAAAATACCACATTACAAGGTCCCCAAGAGTCCCTTAGGGTAGCACAGCAGCGAGACAGAGAAAGAGAGAGAAACATGCAAGGTGTTAATGCGATAACAAATTAATAGGGGATGGGATTAGGCAGGGACATAGGCTGCTGCCAGGGCTCCCCAGGTCTCTGGTGCCCAGCTCTAATCCGTTCTTGGCACGACGGCCTGGCCGGCAGATGAACACAACGGGAACCCACCTGATTCCTGGGGCCGCCGGGATCCCCAGCGGCAGCTGGGGCAGCGACAGCATCGGGAGCAGCCAGAAGATGACTGCAGGGGAAATCAGCGGCCGCAGTACCTGCAGAGGCAGTGAGATTCTGTCCTGCGGCACTGGAGAACCGGCATGGAGCAGCCGGCTTGGAAACAGTTCTAAAATCATTACCTGACTCTCTGTTGTCCCATGCAATTTTCCCATCCATCTGCCAGTCATTTGGGAAGGTCAGGAGCAAGGACGAGCAAGTTTGGGGACCTGAGGCTCACTGCTGCCTCTCTGCTTTGCTGTCTCCCAGAGACATCTGGCCCTGGCCACCGAGGCTCCCTCCCCCAGCCATTCCCACCTGGACTCTTGCCTGGATCAGCCATCGCAGAGGTGACATTTGAACCCAAAATTGTTGTCAGTGCCCCTTCCTTGCCAACAGACCCTGAGTCCCATTTCCAGCTTCAGGATCGTGGATTGGCAGGGGCTCATTTTACCAAGAGAACAACTCATCCCTCTCTCATGGCCCTGAGGGTACCACCCTGGCACCTCTGAGAATTCCTCTGCCTCCCATAAAATATTGATCCCAGGCCTTTGGGATGAGTGAGAGACCCCGATATCCCACCATCCACAGGGCTTCAGTCCCTGCTGGCACCAAGACAAAACGAAAACGGCTTTTGCCAGTGGAATGTGCCAAAGGGGGGAAACCTTTCACTGCCTTTTAACCACCATGCTGATTTTTGGTGAGCCGTGAGGTTCTGGGGGATAACTGCCCGTCCCCCCCAGCCCGTTGGCCATGGTGCTGCTGGGCTGGGAGTGGGACGCTCTGCAGTCCTTCATCCAGCATTCCCTGACAGTGCTCTGGCTCTCACTGACATTGATGAGTTACTTATTATCCCTGGGTTTTATCTTTTGAAGGGCCCCCTGTCTTTCCTAGATCATGTTAACAAGACAGCCACGGAGAGCCATGGCCCTGGGGGTCTTCATTAGTTCTTCCCGGATTTATGTTCCCTGCCAGCTCCGTGCAGAGCTTTGGCCATGGCTGCAGCATGCCGGGGTCACCCGGAGATTCCAGAGGTCAGGATCCTGATCCTTTCATTCACAAAGGGCACTGGAGCTCTGCAGTCCTCCCAGGGCTCTGGCTGGGAAATGCTGGCACGGGGAAGGACACCTGCACACCCACATCCCGGATCTGCACAGCGCTCCGAGTGCCAGGAGGCACCACGGGATGGAGCTCCAAAGGATTCCCAAAGCCAGCCTTGGGTCCTGCTAATGGGCTTTCAGGTGGATCCCAGGAGGGAGCCCCATTTCCATGAATCTCTCAGAAAATGAGGTCCTGGAAATGTTTTACCACTGCCCTGCACTGGAGGTGAACCTGAAGGGTGAGATCCACTCCCTACGGATCATACTCAGTGTTCCCAGAAGGAAACTGAGCTGGAGACCTGAGTGTGGGGCTCCCACCCTCCTGACCCACACCTGAGTGGGATCTCCCACCCTGACCCACACCTGAGCATGGGCTCCCACCCATCCAACCCCACCTGAGTGGGATCTCCCACCCTGACCCACACCTGAGCAGGGGCTCCCACCCTCCTGACCCACACCTGAGTGGGATCTCCCACCCTGACCCACACCTGAGCATGGGCTCCCACCCATCCAACCCCACCTGAGTGGGATCTCCCACCCTCCTGACCCACACCTGAGTGGGATCTCCCACCCATCCAACCCCACCTGAGTGGGATCTCCCACCCTCTTGACCCACACCTGAGCATGGGCTCCCACCCATCCAACCCCACCTGAGTGGGATCTCCCACCCTCCTGACCCACGCCTCCAATCACTGAGCTGCAGAACAGGCTGCAATCCCAATTTTCCTTCCCTTCCCACTGCTTTTTTCCCAGAACAGGCATTTCTGCACTGCTCCCCTCACCCCACCCCCACAGCCACCTGCAAGGGTGGTGCATCCCATCCCCTGCCCTGCTCCAGCTGACCCCGTCTCTGTGGGGCACCTCCAGCCCCATCCTGTTTTTCCCAGCTGCTGCTGACAGTGAAATTTACTCTTGGTTAGCAATGGAAACACCACCACCTTCAGGATTCCCCCACACCTTCCCTCTCCCTCCAGGGAAGCTCCCACACCTCGAGCACGCCCAGCACCAGGTCTAGGGACGAGCAGGTTACCAGGAGAACCACTCCCCATCAAACACTCAGCCGGGAACTAAAATCCCAGCTGCATTCCAGTGAACACATCTCCATTCACACCACTGGACTCGCATTAATTTTGGAGCAGCAGGGGCCAGGCTTGTTCAAGGCTCCTAAAGAAAGAGCCTCTGCCTCCCAGCTCCCGCTCTCTTACAGCTCTAACCCATCATTTACCAAGTGAGAGGTGACCCAAAGAAATTCCTGGGTGGCCAGAAAATGAGAGGGAGAAAGGAACCATTCCATTGTATAGGCTACCCTTGGAAAAGCAGTGCTTGCGCAGGTGCTAAAAAAAGGGAAGGAATCTGGGAAGCCACAATAAGAATGTAAAAATTCCGGCGTTCAGGAGGCATCATAATGGCTAATGATGGAAGGAAGGGGTGCAGTGGGCGGTGCCGCCCACGGATCCCTGAAACAGCATCCTTTGGCAATTGAGTATTTCAAAGTCCCCCTGAAGATTTATTAAAACTGACAAAGTTGTTCTGGGTTTGAGGAATAATGAGCTCCTCCAAGGTTTGTTTTTTTTTTGGTGCAAAATTACAGAAAACCACGAGTCCCACCCGTGGCTAAATCTGCTGCAGCACAGGTGAGCAAAATCCAGCAGCAGCTGGAGTGTCCTCAGAGCCACAGGATCATCAAGGTTGGAAAAGACCTCTGAGATCATCGACTCCGACCTTGTTTGCTTGATCTCCTCCGCTTTCCTTTGGATGAGAACATCCCTGGGGGACAGGAATGGCCCAGCTGGGGCGTGTTATCCCCGCTGCTGCCTTGACTGGTGAATTCCTGAAGATTTCATGTGCCTTCCATACTTGAGGATGGAGCTGGAGTGACCAGATGTGGTGCATGGGGAGAAAAGGCAGCCCAAGGCATTCCTGTGGCCCTCCCCAAGTCCTTGTTTAATATTAACAGGAGCACCTGGTGCTTATGTAAGTTTGCTCCATGCCAAAGGAAGCCAAGTCAAGGTGTTAATGCAAACACCCTCCCTGCTGCTTCACCAGGTTTAAAAAGGTGATCGAGACTTATTAGGATTAAGGGCTCATTTCAGCTGAACTGATCAGATGGCATTTAGGTGTGATTTCAGCTAAAAATACAGGCAAGGGATAGGCAGATTTTATTTCTGTATAAAATCGTCTCCTCCTCTCCCCCTCCCCGTGCGGACGTGTTCGCGCTTACCCCCAGCAGCTCTGCCTGCTTTGGGCGGACTGGGGCTTTTTTGTGCACTGGGAAAAGCTCTTCGGGCTGGCTCTGCAGGGAGGACAGCGCTGCCTTGGTCCCCTCTGATGGATTGAAACCGCTTCCCTTTCCCGTGGCACCAAAGCTGCTCGTCCCAGAGCCGCGTTCCTTGGACTGATTTAGCTTCCACCACCGTCGCTTCGCAGTTGCAATCACAGATTTCTTGGAGCCGGCGCTGAAATGTGTCCGGGCGGTGAGAACTGGAGCTGGAAGACGAGGAGCAGGGTGCTCCTGCGTGGACCAACACTGCCATCTCATGGTGCAGCCGCTCGCCTGCAAACGCTGCAGTGATGCTCCCTCTCCCAGCGCCCAAGGTCGCCGGCTCCCCAGCGCCCGGGAATCGCTGCGGGAAATCCGGGAAAGCCAGGGAACTTCACTCCCAACCTCGGAGATGGAGGGGCTTTCCCAGGATCGGCCCCAGGACAGGCTCTGCGGACACCCACCCGCCTGCTCTCGCCGATCCTGATTCCCCGTGGCGATCCCGGTCCCGCCGCGGTCTCCGCGCCAGCCCCAGCTCTCCCCACTCCCGAGTTCTGTTAATTCTCATTTTCTCCAGCCTCACTAATAATTTCCCATGCGGCCCCATATCAAATGCTTTATTGAACTCCAGATAGATTAGATCTACCAAATTTCCCTTGTCTGGAAAACCAATTATCTTATCAAAGGAAGATGTCAGCACAGTCTGGCACAAACTGCCTTTGGTAAACCTGGGTTGCACTTTATCTCGTTTTTCTCAGCGCCTTTAATTAATGTTTCCTTCAGAATTTGTCCTGCAGTCCCAGGTCTGACTACAAACGGGTTAACACATCCAGAGCTCCTTATCTTCCTTATCTTTCCTCAGTTTCCCTATAATCCAGTTGCTTTTAGGCGCTCAATCAGTGCTGCTTGACCCACAAAGCTCGTTAGAGAGCTCTGCCGTCCTCCCTGTACCCCACGTGTCCCTTCTCCCTGAATTCCTGGATCACCAGGGACTGGCCTGGTCCTGGCTAGGTCCTGGCAGTCCCCCTTTCTGCCTGCATTTAGGTATTTTCCTAAAGAAGCTTTCCAAGGCTCCAGACTTCCCCTCGCATTGAAGACGCACCTTCCTGTTGTCCTGGCATTTCTGTCCTTCTCCGTCATCCCTCAGAAGTGGAGATCATGGAATCCCAGGGTGGTTTGGGTTGGGAGGGACCTAAAAGTTCATCCAGTCCCAACCCCTGCCATGGGCAGGGACAGCTGCCACTGTCCCAGGCTGCTCCAAGCCCCGTCCAACCTGGCCTTGGGCACTGCCAGGGATCCAGGGGCAGCCACAGCTGCTCTGGGCACCCTGTGCCAGGGCCTCACATCCCTGATGCTTGTAAATAATTTCTTCATCACATCTTCAATATCTGGAGCCACTGTTGCTCCTGGAAAGGTCTTTTCCCATCTCTGATGTCATGGACACACAGGAGTTAGTGAGGAGTTCCAAGTCTCCCAGGAATTTTAGCCACCAAAACGAAATTTTAAATTTTCTCGACAGATAAAGATGTGACGTGACTGAAATGAAGGCAGTGGGGAAGTTGTTTGTCCACTTTGTCATGTCTCTACCAAAGGTCTGCAGCTTGCCGAATGATTCCGCCTTATCCCAGGGGAAAATCCTGAATTCTGGATATTCTGAGATTATTCCAGTGCGGCAGCAGCACAGTTTGCCATCCCACCAGGGCCAGGAGTTGAAATTTTGCCTACCATTTGGAGTAAATGTCCCCTCCAGCTATCAACGGGTCCTTGCCCTCATAGCCTGGGGAGCTGAAGATGCTCCCAGAAATCCTCTTTGCCGTTCTTCATGCCTAAAAAAAAAAAATTCCTTGGAAAATGCAGCCTTCCCAGCAGTCTGCTAGTTTTGTTTTGGCAGATGCTCAACCAAATGTTACTTTCTGGCATGGTGGGATCCCATCTTTTTGGAATCCATCTCACTGGCCTGGTGTCAAAATGTGCTGACAGCTCGGCTGGGCCTCTTGGAAAAATCCTGGGTTGCTCCCATTTTGGATTTTACAGCAGCACGGCAGCTCTGGGATCCTGGGGAAAGGGAGGTCAGGATGGAGCCTGATGGAGCCAGGGAGGGGACTTTGGGGGACAGAGGCTGGAGAGGGACTCTGCTTCTACCACAAACCCTTCTGGCATGGCAGGGGACACTGGGCTGTGCTCCCGGGCCACCCCTCCTGCATCAGCCCCAGCCCATCCCCTGCATCCACTTGTCATCCAGATTTAACTTGGAAGAGCATCATTCCTGGTCAGTTGTCTCATCTCCTCTACCCTTTGCAGCATTTGATGGCCAAGAATCCAAGGAAGGGGCCCAGGAGCAGGGAGAGCTCCACCTCCAAGGCTCAGGAGCCGAGGAGGCCCATGGTGGCCATGGGGACGAACGTGGGTGTGATAAGGGGGTTGGAGCAAACAGCCCTGTCGTGCTCCATCCCAATCCTTGGAAAGTCATTCCCCGAGTTCTGTTTTCCTTCCCTTCCTCTGGACACAAGCAGAGCAAGCACAGAGCCCTGAGTACAGGCAGAGCTCCAAGAAGCCGGGACAAACCTGACAACAGCACGAGTCGTGTGCCCCAAACGAAATTTGCCTGGTAAAAAAAAAACCCACCCCGGTGGTGTTTTACACCACCCTGTAATGACTTTCTTTCTGTCATGATTGCCACCGTTGTTCTGGTTAATACCTTCCTCACTTAAAAAGCCCTGAACACGACCCCGTGGCAGCCACGACACAAATATCATTTGCTTGGATTATTCCTGAGGTGGTTCCTGTGCTGGAGGCAGCGAGTGCTCACAATCACTCAGTACATAATGGAGAAATACGTTCCAATAATAACAATAATAACAGCATTTATTATTTTTGAAATATGACTCTGATGAATTCATGAATATAGAAAGCTCTTGTTTGCTGGCTGCGGATGGAATCGAGCAGGATTTCCTGATGGACTTTTCTGGAGATTTCTAATGCTGTTGTTCTGATGTGCATCCGTCACCTCTCGGCATCTGATTGCTGGCCCCACTGGGTGTTTGGAGCAGAGGGAGGGCAGATCAGCCTGGGGCATCTCACCCTGCTCAGGGCACTGTGCTGACAGTGTCCCACAAAATCCCAGGATGATTTGGGTGGCAAGGAACCTTAAAGCCCATCCAGTGCCACCCCCTGCCATGGGCAGGGACACCTTCCACTATCCCAGGTTGCTCCAAGCCCCGTCCAGCCTGGCCTTGGGCACTGCCAGGGATCCAGGGGCAGCCACAGCTTCTCTGGGCACCCTGTGCCAGGGCCTCACCTCCCTCACAGGGAGGAATTTCGTCCCAATATCTGACATTTACAATTATTTACAAATGTTTTCTGTGTTATAAATAAACCTTTTCTTATAGGCAAACCAACCAATAATCTGGAGCTTTCCACTCCCTGGTGTTTCTCTTTTCTAGGGGCTGGGAGCTCTGTGGGGCCCTGTAAAACCAGGCTTTGCTCTGGCCCACCCTGCTCACAGGAATAGACCCTTCAAATTTGTGATGAGCTCAGCTTGCTGGGTTCTTTTGCCTCGCAGGGACTTCAGGGTTGGCACAACCCAAGTCTCAGGGGCTCAAATACAACCTGCAGCAGGTAAAGTGGCAGTTTGTCAGGGGAAACAGATCTGTTCCTAATGGGAGGAGAAAAAATAGTGGCTTTGCCCAGTGAGGCTCCCCGGTGTGATGGTGTTTGCACTCTGATTTGGCAGCACAAAAACCCCTGGTGCTGCAGAGGCGGATTTGGGAGCACCCCTGGCTAACCCAAATCCCTGTGCTCAGGAGGTGGGGAGAGACCTGGAAGGGCCACAGTGAGAAAATCCGTGGGCTGAGCTAATGGCAGTTCAGGAGGGGTGGTAAAAGCTGTGCACGAGCACACGAACCCAAGGAACCCATTCCCCACTCCCCACGGGCAGGTGTTCAGCCATTCCCAGGAAAGTCAGGCTCCATCCCACGGACAGGTGGCTTGGAAATGCCACCTCTCCAAGAATCCCTCTCTTCCTCCTTCTTCCCCCAGCTCCGTGTGGCAAGCACAGCCCCATCCCAGCTCCTCTGAGGGACATCAGCTGTACCCCAGGCCAAACCAGCACACAGGTATTGCTGTGCAGCTGGCTGTAACATGGCACAGGTCAGCTCCTGGCATTCCTTCCCCTGGTATTTCTCCCTCCGTGTCTTCCTGGCCCTGCCTCCCCCTGAATGGACTGCCAGGCCCTCCTGTGGGAGATGTAACTCCGGGTCTGTTCGGGTGAGCTTCTCTCCTTTTGTGTTCATCTGCATGTAAGCTCTTAAGTGCTTTATTGTTTCCCAAGCACAGCTATTGATTTTCGGGGAAATAAGTAAGAAAACATTAATTTATAACTTCCCTGTTGCTCAAAAGGAGCAAGTTGCTTTTCTACCCTATCAGTGTAATCCTGAAAAAAGCCACAGGCTTCCAATGAGCACCAAAAGATACAAATGCCAGGAGTTAAGAGCAGTGAGGAGGATGGAAAACCAGAGAGGGTGTGTGGAGGGTGGTTCTCTATAACTGAGATGGTCATGGAATTCCAGACTGGTTTGGGTGGGAAGGGACCTTAAAGCCCATCCAGCTCCACCCCCTGCCATGGGCAGGGACCCCTTCCACTAGCCCAGGCTGCTCCAAGCCCCATCCAACCTGGCCTTGGGCACTGCCAGGGATCCAGGGGCAGCCACAGCTTCTCTGGGCCCCCTGTGCCAGGGCCTCCCCACCCCCACAGGGAACAATTCCTTCCCAATATCCCATCTATCCCTGCCCCCTGGCAGTGGGAAGCCATTCCCTGTGTCCTGTCCCCTCCATCCCTTGTCCACAGTCTCTCCCCATGTTTCCTGTTGGCTCCTTCAGGCACTGGAAGGCCACAATGAGGTCACCCGAGACCCTCCTTTATTCCAAGCTGAACAATCCCAATTTTCCCAGCCTTTCCCCACAGGAGAGGTGCTCCTGGAGGGCCATCAGGATGCTCCCAGAGGGTGTGCAAGGACAGATTGAGGGAGATGCTCAGGACAGCAGAAGAAAAGGGAGTCTGGTCACTGTGTCTCACTATTTCAGAGTTTCCAGGGAAAGCAGAGCCAGGCTGGTTTGGGTGATGCCGAGGGCATGTCCAGAAATACAATGTTATTACGTAAAGTTATTATATATTATAATATTAATATGTTTCACGGGGAATGGCAATGTCTGCTTGGGGTTCTGGCCTTCAGCTCCTGACTCCACTCCTGAATCATCCTTTCGGATGGTACTTCAGCCCAATCGAGCCCCAGCAGATACTCCAGCTCCAGCCCAGGGGCCGGCTGGGCTCATGGACAGCAGTCCCCAGGCAGCCACATCGATGCTCCCCTGTTTTGGGGGGAGAAGCGGTGGCTGCCCCATCCCTGGAGGTGTCCAAGGCCAGCCTGGACAGGGCTTGGAGCACCCTGGGATAGTGGAAGGTGTCCCTGCCCGTAGCAGGGGTGAAATGGGATGGGTTTTATGGTCCTTCCCACCCAAAGCATTCCATGATCCTGTGATCCGTGTCCCAGTGGACCCAACCTGAGCAGGCAGAACAGGGGCCACAGCTGGTGGGACACTCTCCCCATGACTCTGGGGGTTCTCCCGTGGTGTTTGAGTCCCAGAGGTTCCTCTGAGTGTGTTGGATGTGGGGAAGGGAAGGGAAGGGAAGGGAAGGGAAGGGAAGGGAAGGGTAAACACAACCAACCCCAACAAACCGTGACACCTGAGCTTGGCTTCATGGCACTTTTACTCTTCCTGAGGCAAAGTTCATGGCATGGACTTGTGCCTTGTGGTCCTCATCTCTTTGTCACTGTGGATGTACATGGGCTGTGACAGACTATGCAGTGGGTCAGGAATTAGGTGAGCAAGGGCTTAAAGTGCAGAACAGCCAGTGAGAGTAATGCAATTAGCAGTATTAGTGTTCATAATCAGACACCTACCATTACTACTCACCCATCCTGAATAACTACACAGCGTGATCTGATAATGTCACTATGCACCAGCACAGGCTGGGGGCTGACCT
>VZRQ01002124.1:33994-51979 GCA_013397975.1 Machaerirhynchus nigripectus
GGAAGGGAAGGGAAGGGAAGGGAAGGGAAGGGAAGGCCTGACTTTGCCCCAGTCACATTCCTGGGAGCTGGGGCCTCCTTCTGCTGCGGTGACACTGGGGCCATGGCAGTGGCACCTGGGGCAGGGAATGGGCAGAGCCCTGGTGGGATGCTCAGCTTGCAGCATCCAGTGGGGTACAAAGGACTTGGCCTCAGTTCCTCTGGAATTAAGGGGCAGGATGAGGCTGCTCCAGGCTATAACTTTCTGCCGGAGTGAGCTCCATGGGAAAACCTCCTCCTAAATGTGTGCCAAGAGTCTCAGTAGGGCATCAGGGCAATGGGGAGAACTGGGGCAGGAGGGGAAAGTTTCCATGCTATGGATAAGATAAAAACGGGGCTGGAACTTTTAGTATCAGCTGCTATCTCTGTCCTGGTGCTGCCGCATCCTCCAGGCTCAGCAGACACTTCCCAGCGCCCCGGGAAGGCAGGGAGGAACGGACCACCATGGAATCATGGAATGGTTTGGGTTGGAAGGCACCCTGGAGATCCTCCATTTCCAACGGGCAGGGATGCCACGGATGCGCTGGACGGGCAGGTGGATGTGCTCACCCCCAGAGGAGCTGCCAGCCTCGGAGCTGCGCGCCCTCCGCCCCAGCTCCCTGCGGCTCACCTGCAAACGATGGACCCGAACGCTGTTTGCCCAAGGGGAGGGTTCCTCACCAAGGGGTGTGCCGGGCTCCTCACCCACGTCATTGCCCTGGGGATGTTGTTCACAACTGGAGCCCTCCCGGCATTTTTAGCCGGGCTCTTATCAGCTGATTAAGCGCTGGGTATCTCGCTGCCTTTCCCTGGGCGCTGTTTGCTCTGCCTGCAGCAGCCTCAGCAGCTCTCACATCCTCCGCCAGCCCTCCCAGCGGGAATCATGTACCAGGGGGAAGGATCTCTGCACCCTGCCGAGGGGTGAGGGGTGATGCCTGAGGCGGCCACCTAAAAACCAGAGGCTAGACAGGAGTAAGGGAATAAAGGCAGGTGTTTATTTGAAGGGCCTTCAAAGGCACACCCTGGGCAGGCCAAAGGCAACACCCAAGATGGACCCCAAGTCACGAGTTCTTCACCCTTTTATTAAGTATGGTTCATTTGCATATCAGGGTTAGTTCTCCAATTAAAGCTTCAGTTAATGATGTAATTTCCCCAAGCTCACCCCCCTTCTAAAGATGTTCGTTTACATATTTTGGGCCTAGGACAGTCTGGGTGTCCTTGGAGAGCAGGCTTGGAGAAGCCTTGTTGTGCCTGACTGGCATGAGAGAGCAGGCCACCAGAAACTTCAGAGTTACACAGTAAGCTGTACAAAACTTGAAAAATATGAAAGTCAAAACCCAAGGCATCAGGGGGTGCCCCCGGGCTGGCCCTGAGCGAATGGGAGTGCCCTGGAACGCTCGTGGCTGGTTTTGAAGAGCTGGCTGGGTTTTTGGTGCCACCACGGGCTGCGGTGGGGATGCACTGAGCGGGTTTTCGGTGGCTTCCAAGCACTGGTGGTGGAGAGGTGGGGTTTGGGTGGCAAATGGGTGTTTTTGCCCTGTTCGCTTGTGTGCAACACGTGGGGCTGCCAGCACTTCCTGGCTGCACAAAGCTTCCAGCTCCCCTGGCACCTCTGGATAAACGGCTTGGCCAAAAAAGGGAAGAGAAAGGAAAAAGAGGAGGGGGAGGAGGAGAGCTGCAAAGAACCTGATTGGTGTGGGTGGCTGGAGCCAGGGGTCACGTCCCAGCTGGGTGCTGTGGTGTCCTCACATGGGCTGAGCAGCTCTGGATCGGGGTGGGGGGGCATGCACTGAGGAGTTTTCTGGGATGCCACAGCTCCACCTCTCCTTCCAAATTCCGCTGTCCCGGCACAGGATGGCCGCTGCAGTTCACACCCCTTAAGACTCCAGAGCCAGGAAAGCTCTGGGGGAATCTTTCCAACCTGAGGTGGGTCACCCAACCCCGTTCCTGTCCCCCTCAAGGCATCCTGCTGGGGACAAGCAGAGGCTCTGAGGGATCGGGAAACCTCCCCACCTGCCTGGGCAGGCCCAGGAGCCCATCAGGCGGTGGCTCAGGATGTGCAGTGTTATTTGGGACGTGTTTGTGTAGCAAGCCGTGTTGTTGCCTCCCTTGGAAGTATCCAGAGCACCGATCCCACCCAGCAAAGTTCTTTGCCCTGTAACAGCCTCCCTAAGCGCGGATCTGGATGCAGAGAGAAAAGGCTGAGCGTGCTGCAAACCACCCCCAAAAAGGTGCCTTTTTCCCGGTCCCACCCATCCTCTGTGACGCTGCCAGAGCAGGGGACTCACCTTTGGCCAGCGGAGGACCTCGCACTGCCCACTGCTGGGAGAGCACAGCCCCGGCTGAGCCTTATCTCGGCACCCCGGCAATGCAAACAGCAGAGCCGGCGCAGAGCGAGCCATGAGGCTGCTCCGAGCCCTGCCAGGGCAGGACACAGCGGGGAGGCAGCGCAGCTCCTCGGGCTCTCGGCTGCCTGTGCCGCCCTCCCAGTGGGGCTTCCCGACAGCCTGCACGCCTCGCCCGCTCCTGGCGGCCCTCAGGTGAGTTTTGCTCAATCCCTAAACCTGTCGAGTTGGAGAGTGGGAAGGCAGGTGTGGCCCAGCACAGTGAGAAGCCCCTTCATTCGCGTCAGAGCGGCTGCATCAGTGAATCTGCTGTGAATCCGATTTATTCCTGGCACAGGTTTTCCATTGGAAAGCGCTTTCCAGACGTGCCTGGTGTTAAGCGTGAGCCTGGTGAGCCTGGTGTTAAGGTTGGGGTTGAGGCGCGTTAGCTCGATTGCAGCTGTGATTTCCTCGAGCAGATCCCATAAAGACGCAAAAATAAACCGGTGTGTGTTCAGGAGACGCTGTTCGTGTGGGAATCAGGGACTGCCCTGGGGTTATTCCCAGGAACAGGGTGGGTGTATCCCAAAAGTAAATCCCGCCGGCTCTCAGAGGAAAGCTGCGGAGCTGGGATAGGCAAGAGGATGAAGGTCTCTGCTTTGGATCCCGAGGGATTCCAGGAGCTGTGGGAATGCGGATGCAGTGGGGTTTGCCAGAGGACTGTGAGGTGCGCAACATCTGCTTGTGCTGCATGAGCTGCGGTCTGCGATGCAGCTCTGGCTTTTGGGGAGCCTAAAACTGAAACCAGGTCTGGGCTCAAGGGCTGGGCAAACTGCGAGCTGCAGGTTCTGGGGTTATTTATTTATTTGTTTGTTTGTTTTTAAAAAACCCTTTTTAACGAACGAGGAGTTTTGAGTCCTTGCTCAAGCTGAGCCCGTGTCCCCGCGGGGCTGGCGGTGCCCCGTGGGCTGCCCCAGGGACATCCCTTTGTGCACCGCAGGGACTCCAGGGCTGCGACGTGCAGGGGCTGTGGGGCCAGCAGGATCATCGCCCCTTCTTCGTGGCATTTACTGCAAAATCCCACTGTATTCCCAGCGCCTGTGTCTCACGGCCACCTCGAGGAGTTATCACAGGCATCTGTGGTAATCTCCCTTGTAGTGTCCCAGCCGTTCTCATCCTGCACTTGAAACACGGAAATTGCCCCGAGAAAAGAAATCTCTTTACAAGATGGGCCATCAAGGCAGCAGCCGCATCCCGGAATCATCCCACTCAGCAGGGTAATCTATTCAATGGCCGGGATTTATTTTTAACATTCGGCTCCGCAGTCCTTTTAACTCGAGCAGGGAAGGGAACATTTTGATAACAGCAGCCTCCAGGTCAAATGTGATGAGAATTCATAACTCGCCACACAGGGGTTTTGGAAAACCAGCCAAGCAAAACAATTTCCCGGAACGAGCCGCTGAAGACGCGTGTTTCTCTTCACAGCGTCGTGCACAGAGCAGGGAGGTGTTGGAGTGGCTCCTCATTCTCTGCCCACAATTTGCAAATAAAATGCCTCCCGGACTGTTTTAAATTTGAAGGACTACTGCGAGCACGGCTTTGCTGGGCTGCTCGTAAAGACCCGAGACATCGGATCTGTCGGCCATCAAAGGAGAAATGTGAATCCAGTAATGGGAATGTCCTCGTGGTCCCAACTCTAATCAAAGCAAAGCCGGGGGTTTCTGCTTCAGGAGAGTGGCATCGAGATTTAAAAAGGAACAGAGGGACTCCAGCCCCTGGTCAGCACTGGAGCAGCAGCAGGAATGATTTGCAGGGGCATGGAGTGACAGGACAGGGGGAATGGCTTCAACTGCCAGAGGTTAGATGGGATATTGAGAAGGAATTGTTCCATGTAAGGGTGGGGAGGCCCTGGCACAGGGTGCCCAGAAGAGCTGTGGCTGCCCCTGGATCCCTGGAAATGTTCCTGGCCAGCTTGGATGGGGCTTGGAGCAACCCAGGATAGCGGAAGGGGTCCCTGCTTTAAGGGTACAGGAGCACCACTGGGTGCCCCCAAGGACTGGGATGACCCAGGTCGGATTGGAGGGGTCCCCCTGAGCTTTCCTGGCCCTGGAGTGTGAGGGGTGTGAACTCCAGTGGAAGGGGGTTGGAACAAAATGAGCTCTAAGGTCCCTTCCCACCCAAACCATTCCGGGCTGGGAAAAAAAACAACAACCAGGAGCCTGAAAATCTGAGCAAGCTGAGATTGTGACAGAGCTGCCAGGGAGCAACTTTTTCTTTCTGTTTTCTTCTCAAATGACCAGAGTAAATTAACTGCACCTGTCTGAGAATGAGGCAGGTGGGAGAGGTGGGAGGAAATTTGGAGATTGAGCACTGTAGTTTATTTTGATGTCAGTGCTGGTGTCTCCTGAGCCTTGAGGGGCTGGGCTGGGCTGGGCTGGGCTGGGCTGGGCTGGCCATGTGTGTTCCACGTGAGCAGCACGGGGCAGCACAGGCTGCCTTTATCTGCAGGCTGGGGAACACGGCCTCTCCAAACCACGGATATTTGTTCTCCATTCCCTGTCTTCCGTTCAAATTCCCTATCTTCAGGGAGGCCCCTGGTGCTGCCACTCACAGCAGAGTGCGGAGTGCTGGGACAACAAGAGAAACTGTGAATGTGACTGGAAAAATTAACATGGAATTATATGGAATCCCAGAGAGGTTTGGGTTGGAGGGGAACTTAAAGCTCATCCAGTCCCACCCCCTGCCATGGGCAGGGACACCTTCCGCTAGCCCAGGGTGCTCCAACCTGGCCTTGGACACTTCCAGGGATCCAGGGGCAGCCACAGCTTCTCTGGGCACCTGTGCCAGGGCCTCCCCACCCTCACACCCAAGAATTTCTCCTCAAACTCCCGTGCTGTCCTGGGAACCCGAGATGTGATGAGAAACCCCACGCAGTTGGAATGGAAAACAACAAAATCTGTTATGCAGCACGGGAAGCAGCACTGATGGGAACAGTCATCGCTTTAATATTTAATTTGATGAGATCCAGCTCTGAGAAATGGGTCGGGAGCTGCCACAGCTCCAAGCGCAAGCCCAGCACTGGCAGGGAATTTCCATGGGGTTTGCTCCGCTCCGGACTTATCTGCATTCTGGAAGGGTGACATGGAATGAAGCTCATTAATTATCCCAGCACACAGAGCTCTGTTTCCTGCCATTCCCTTCAATCAATCAAGCTCTGGACACTTTCAGGGCCTCTCGGACACTGGGTTGTCATTCCAGGTGTGTGCTGTGTGCTGGACCCTGGCTCCTGGTCCCTGCAGAGCCACTCAGGTGCAACCAGGTGGAATTTCAGGAGGGAATTTCCTTGTGTCACCAGCCAGAGCAGTGCAGATCCCATTCCATCCTGCCTCTCACCTCCCTGTGCCTGTATGGCCTTGTGTCCTGCCGGGATCGGGAGCGGGCAGCTGTGCCAAGGCACAAGATGGGTCCCACCAAATGTGTCCCTTCTTTGTCCTTTCAGGTGGATCCCACACCTTTTCCGGGACTGAGGCTGAGCCGGCAGCAGAGCTGGTTTTCCCCGTGCACCATTCTCCCACCTCCAGAAATCCCTTTGCATGCTCCAGACGGTTTGGGTGTCCTCACCGGGGAGCTGGGCTTTGCAGGAGCCCGGCCATCACCGCCAGGGCAAGAAAAGGAGCTGGAAATGTAGATTTGTCAGGACTATAATCCAGGTGAGGTCCTAATTCCTTCCTTGTATGAAACCATCCACTTCCTATCCTCATCTGCTTCTCTCTGGTCCCTCACAAGGCTCCATCCCTGCGGGACACAAAGGCCTCACACCCCTCAGGGCTGAAGTGTGAGCAGAAGGGATGGATTGGGAAAAAGTCTTTGGCCTGCCGATGTTTTAGCTCCGGGTGGCACACCCCGAGCTGTAACCACACCCTTCCCCCCGTGACACTCACGGCCCGCTTGGACACTTCATTCCACGGGCACATTTGGCTCCACAGATTCCCTGGGACGAGCATGTGTTGGAATGGCACTGCAGTGCTTGGGAACCGTTTCCCACACCAGCCTGCCCCAGGCATGGGCTTGGAGTTTCTTGCCTTGACACGGTGACCCTTCTCACCTGCTCTCCCTGGGTCCTTCCCGCTCTGCCAAGCCCATGCCTGCACCATGGGACACGGCTGCCCATCCCTTCTCCAAGACCTCTCCTGGTTCCCCCTGCCTGGCTGGGGCCGAGGAGGTGGGACTCCAGATCTTCATCCCAGGGGGAAAAGCTCTCTGTACCCTTAGAGGAATTGTCACCAGGCTTGTCACCAAACTGCCTTCACCTTTCACTGTCCAAAGCCACGTTCCTCCGTTTCCCCGTCCTGCTGAGTAGTAACTGGCTCCTCCTTTTGCTGTTCCTTTTCTCTCCGTAGCATCCATGTCGGAGGCATGCCCCCAAACGCTCCAGGAAAGCAAGAATGTTGAGGAAAATCCAGATATGCCTCTGTTTCTTCTTTGTCTCGGGCATTTTGTACGAGATCTCCCTCTTGTCCAGCTGTGTCTTCTCCTACCTGCCCGTGGCCCAGCACTACCTGACACCTGAGCAGGTGCTGAACCTTGGCAAAAGCATCATTTTCCTGGAGACGACGGAGCGCCTGGAGCCGCCCCCGCTGGTGTCGTGCTCCGTGGAATCTGCTGCCCGGATTTACCGGGACAGGCCCATCATCCTCTTCATGAGGGGACTCACCAACGAGACGGCCTTGGACCTGAACACCAGCTACGCGGCCTTCTCCCTCCTGTCTTCCATGAAGAATGTCTTCATTTTCCCTCTCCAGATGGAAAGCGTCTTCCAGGAGACCCCTCTGCTCCAGTGGTACAACCAGGTGAGTGCTAAAACAAGTGGAAAACAGGAAAAGAGTTATGAATGGGAGTGGGGAAAGGCTTCAAAATGAATGAGGAATGCAGGACTGTGTGAAATTAGTGACTTTTATTGTTTTGGTTGGGAATAGATTCGTTTTGGCCGCGTTTTGCCGTGTATTCGTCTCTCTGTTTATGGAATACATGATCGGTGTTTTCCCCCTTATCTGGAGAATGGGATTTTTTGGCAAAGGAAACACCGGTAAAAACAGATTGCAGACGTGTTTTGAGAAAACAGTCTTAATAATCTTCCCCAACAGAAGCTGGTTGAACAAAATGTGCTGCCTGAGCACTTGATAGAGCTGCCTCACTCTGACAGAGCCCGCAGGAGATAAGAGATAGGGGAGAAATTTCAGCTTCTGTAACAGCAGCATGCAAAGCCAAGGTGGGATCTGGTGAGCTCCACCCTGGAAAAAGTTCCTGGCAAACTGCCCACAAGTAGCTTTGGTCGAATTGCTTGGGCAGGGCAGGCAGATTTCCTCCCAACTCTTTCTTCTCCCAAGAAAAAATGACTCCAAATGCCAACAAATGCCGATGAAAAGCCTCCAGCCTGGTTCAAAGAGCTGGGAGGGATCCGGGAGTGTGTTAAGTGGGTTGTGTCCCACTGAAATAGCAGGGAATGACTCACAGTGGCACTGGGTTAACACTGTAGGTGCCATCAAACCACCTGGGAAATGTTCCTGCATTCCCAGTGAGAACAAAGCGTTGCTCTGCTCCAGCTCCTTGTCTTATCCACGTAAAATCCAATGGCTGGAGGCAGCAAAGGCTGCCAGTGACATTTGCAGCCGTGCAGGTGCAGGTTTGTGGTGCCATTTGCAGCCCCGTGGATGGACTGGATCCGTTCCCTGCCCGCGGCATCACATCTCACCTTTCCCACTCCGCAGGTGGTCCCGGAGCAGGAGAAGAACTGGGTGCACGTCAGCTCGGACGCCAGCAGACTGGCGCTCATCTGGAAGTACGGGGGCATCTACATGGACACGGATGTCATCTCCATCCGGCCCATCCCCCAGGAGAGCTTCCTGGCGGCGCAGAAGTCGCGCTTCTCCAGCAACGGGATCTTCGGCTTCCCTGCCCGCCACAAGTTCATCTGGGACTGCATGGAGAACTTCGTCCTCAAGTACAACGGGAACATCTGGGGCAACCAGGGCCCCTTTTTGATGACAAGGATGCTCAAAACGCTCTGCAACCTCACGGATTTCCAAGGCACCGAGGACCACAGCTGCCAGAACATCTCCTTCCTCAACCCCCAGCGTTTCTACCCCATCCCGTACCCAGCCTGGAGCCGGTACTACCAGGTGTGGGATAAAAGCCCCAGTTTCAACCACTCCTACGCGCTGCACCTGTGGAACTTCATGAACCGCAACCGCAAGGTGGTGGTGGCTGGCAGCAACACCCTGGCTGAGAAACTCTACAAAACCTATTGCCCCACCACCTACGAGGACCTGATCCAGAATGCCAAGCACAGGGATCTCGCAAGCCCTGAGGACACTGAGTGACACACAGCAAGGAGGAGAGGGGTGATCCTTCCAGCCAAACACAATCCCCACTCTGTCGGTATCTGGCTTTGTAGGAGAAAGACAGAACTTTCCATAACCACCATTCCTGTTCCCTTGTGAGGCTGAGAATGGTGGTGGGTATCCACTGGACGTAGCCTCCAAGGACACCTTTGCCTCGGTTCTGTTTCCTGGTAGGTGCTCATGAGCCAAATCTTCCCAAACCTGACAGACTTTGAGCCTTTTCATGAGCTTCTCCAAGGGAAAACTTCCTAAAGAGAGGCATGGCCTCCCAGGTGGAATGTTGTCTCTGCTCCTCTTGGCACTGCCAGCAACTTCCCACATCAGAAAAGCTGGAAGCACAACAGGCTTTGGACTGGAGCCTCCAGGGCAGAAGAGGAGAAACCCAGTCCAGTGTCTTTTCCTGGTGTTTTCCTCACATGGACTTTACACCCTACGTTTTTGAGAGGGACTTTGGTGAGAGTGAAAATAAAAGAGTTCATGAACCACCACTCCTCTGAGGTCGCTTCTCCCTGAAAAATGAGTCACATTTTCCAAAGGTTTGCGCTCCGCACTTTCACTGTGGCTTTTGCCGGGAAGCAGCTGCACTGCCCCATCCTCCCAGGTCAGTCCTGGCTGTAGAAAGTGTGCCTGGAAAGGGGATGCTGAGACACCAAGGAAGGACAGGGATGGCCCTCCAGGTTCCCAAATCCCTTTTAAGTAAACGGATTTCAATGGACATGAGGTGGTCACCCATGTCCAGCTGTGCAAAAATCCCGGTTAATCCCCACAGGGCTCCCAGTGAGCAATCCCCTTCCAGATACTCCCTTTCCCAGGATAACGCCAATCCACCCAATTCCCTAAAGAGAAGCCCAGCTTGCAGATCTCTCCCGAGCCTCTCCGAACAATAAATAATAATAAATTATAAAAAATAATTTATAAAAATAAATAAATATAAATAAACTGGTTTTAACTCGGGAGCAGGAAGGTGGGGATCGGTCCCCGTCACCCAATGTTTGCCGTGTGCACAGCGCTATCTCCTGCAAACACAGCAGCTGCTGAGCCGCCTGCAGCTCAGACTCTGGGGTTCAGCGGGAGAGGGAAGGGAGCCCTCTGCACACCGGGCTCGTGCACTCCTGGGTTCGGACCAAGCGGTCCTGCCTGCCCTGTGTTCCCCCAAAGTCACTCCGGTGTAAGGCCGGGTGGTGCCGAGCCGAGTGCCGGGGATTGTCGGATCAGGAACGTGACATGAGGGAATATTTTGCCTCTCCCTTCCCGAGGGTGACACTCTCGTGGCTCAATCCCAGCGGAGTTTCACTTTCTGGTGCCATCCACTCTGGATTATCTTTGCTCCGCTCTCCGTTAGAGCAGGGTTTTCCTGCCCATGGATTTTCCTCCATGACTTTGGCCTCCCAGCGCTGAGGGGATGCAGGGGAGGAGTGGTACAGCCCAGGAAGCCCTCCCTGTTCCCCACACGGCTCCGGACAGCCCCGATTGCTCCCCGCTCCCTCTGACTGCCCACACTCCTCGCTCTGCTCCCACCCTCATCTCTCCAGTTTCTCTGTGTCTCTGGCAACAAGTGAGGATTTGTCTTTTCTGCCCCGGGACTCAACTCTCTGGGAGTGTCCATGAGGGGAGGGACGGGGCTGGGGGATGCAAGCACTCAAGCTCCCTCCACAAGTGAGCTCAAGGAAGGGGCATTTCCAAGGCCCTGCTGTGTTACCTGGTGGCCCCTCTGCAGATGAGTCCAACCCCGTCCCATTTCTCTCTCCTGCCTGACAGGAGGGGAGGAATTCTGCCAGGACTTGGAGCAAAGCAGGGCACCAAGCACAGCCAACCTCACCAAAGTCCTCACATTGGGGGTGTCTCCTGCACTCACCCCCTGTGAGCCCCAGGAGAAGCTGGGAAAGAGCAGGAGGTGCTGGCTGCACTTGGGAAGGGTCTGGAGGAGATGGAGAAGCTGCTGGAGCAGGTTCTGAGCAGAGACTGGGTCTCCAGTACCTGCTGCACTGCCAGGAGCACCGGGCACCAGCCTGGCCACCCACGCCCGGTGCCTGTGGGAAAAGGAGGGAAAAGGAGGAGAGCAGGAGGTGGAAGGAGCTGATTTTCCCACAGCAGCTCTTCCTGCAGCTGGCCCCAGCAGCTGCTGCAAGGTGCGTGGAGGGAGGGTGTAAAACACCCCTGGGCACGGCGCTTGTTGCCGCATCCCGCCTGTGCATCCTACACCCTGGCCCCACAAAAGGTGCCAGCCAGCCCTGCTGCTGGTTTCTCACCTTCATGGAGATGGCAAATTCCCTGCCAGCCCCTGGGAAGATCTGTGGTTTTGGGAGGTGCCAGCTGCAGGTGGTCAGAGCTGTGTGAGACAAGGGGTCTGTGAGGGGATCTCATGGGACCCCTGTGTCCTCGTGGGTATCACATGCCATGGAGAATTTAAGCATCCTCCAGATCAGTGAAAGGCTTCTGGATGCTCCTGGATTTGGTGACGATTTCCTTTCCCCACCTTTCTGTCAGGAAGCCCACTGGGAAGCCCTCAGCTCCCATCCTGCACAGCAGCCCAAGCCCACCCGCACCCAGGAAAAGAAGTGAAATAATAATAATGAGAAAAAAAAAAACAAGAGCCCTTGGCTCATTAAGAGCATTTAAGCAGATGTTTAACTCTAAGCAGCCTTAAAATATTTGCTGAGCTTAGGCTAAGCCTAATTTCAAGCCCCATTTCAAGCCCGTTCTGTGAGGTTTTACTCTATTTGGCACTCGTTAAACACAAAGCATCGCATGAATATTGTCGAGTCACCCACCGGGGTGTCATCCATCAGAGCAACACTAAATTCCAGTGGAGAGCATCTTTCCCTTGTCACCAGGCCCGAGTGACACGTGGGGTGGGACAGGATGGCATCTGGTAGGTGGCCTGGTGATTGTGTTGTGGGAAGGGAAGGCCCTGAGCAGGCCCCTCCCAGGTGTGGTCAGCGGAAGGGACACAGCTCTTGGGGAATCTCTGGTTGCTCTTTTCTGCTCTGGTTTTGGATGCACTTCATAATTGTATTCTGCAGAGAGAGGAAAAATTGCCAAAAATTACCCAAAAAAAAGGATCTTTGATGCCCAGTCTGTTTCTTCACAGATCCCGCTGCCCTCAGCAAACAAAGCTGGAGGTAACGATGGCATCCTGAAGTGAATCAGTTTGGATGTAGATACATTTTTCATAACTTCCAGCCCTTCAGAGCACAATCTCTTCTCAGGGAGCTGGCTGTACTCCCCCTCACATGAGCTGTGGACAGGACACTTCCAGTCCTTCCACTGTCAGCACGGCTCACAAACCAAACTCTTCCCTTGGCATCGCAGCCAGATCCCAAAGGAATGAGATTTCCGTAAGATTTCCATCCAGTTTCCAAGCAAAGAGGTGACCTTGCCTCCTTCAAACGATGCTGATGGTTATTTGCATAAAAACAAGGACCTCGGGCGTGCTGTGGATCCTTCATTGCAGGCCAGGGGAAGGCACTGGGCGATTTCTGCTCCCTGATGCGGGCAGAAAATAAAACCAGTCCCAAACCAGGGCTGGCTGTTGGCAAATACCCAAAGCGGGTACTGTGACCTCTTTGACACGCTCCCACCAGCGGCCCGCAGGTCAGAGGCTGTTCTCCAAGGACTGGTGCCATCCCCAAGGGGACAGTTATGTCCATGCCCCCCATAAGGGAGAAGCAGGTGTTGATCAGGACTTGCTTCCATGCTCCGGGCCACGGCTCCTTTTTAACCCTTTTCCCCCTGCTGGGATTTTGGGAAAGCTGTGGGTAGGAATCAAATCGAGTTAGGGGAGGAAGCTGCTCCTTCGTAGAGGGATGTAGGCTGTGAGAGCAAGGAGTTCCTGGCTCTGGGACTGCTGACACCCATCAAGGGGGAGAAGGAGAAGGGTCAAGGAGAAGGGTCCCCCCAGCCCCTCCCCAGTCCTCGCTGCACTGGTACCAGCACCCAGTTGGGACAGGGAGGAGGCCACCCCGCCAGAGAAGCTGCTGGAAGCCCTGCAGAGAAACCCAAACCTCCTGGAGGATGTGCTGGAGGAAAAGCTGGAGAGCCTGGGGGTCAGTGGGGTAAGTCTGTCTTTCCAGTGCCACCAGCCCTGAGCTGCTCCAGGGACACAACAACTGCTCCAAACTGTTCGTTTTGGGTTTTTTTTATAGGGGGCAAGCAACCCAAACAGCAGCAAAAACCCACCCAGCTGGAAAAACGCCCCTCTGAGAGGCAGATGGGGAGGCCATGCAGGGAATAAACTTCCCTGCTCCCACCTCTGAGGCTGCTTTTAAGGATCTCTGCAGCAAGTCTGCCTCTCCAGCAGCCTGAATGACCCAGGGCTCCCTCTCCCTGAGGGGAGGAGGGTGTGGGAGGGCACGGCAGCCCCTGGCACGGGCATTTCAGGGGCACATTCACCGTCCGAGCCCTCTGGATGCCAAGCACGTTAACCAGCGCTTCCTGCGAGCGTTCCCGAGCTGCCGGCGATGCAACACCACCACCTAGCACCGCGCAGGGCTGCTGCAGCGACAGCCGGGCTGCTCCACGGACCCGTGCTCCAGAGCAGGGCAGCACTTCTGCCAAAGGCACAGAGGAAAAGCAGCGATTTTGTCCGCGGATGTTTCCTGGAGCTGCTTCTCAGGAGCGCTCCTGGGTTTGTTTCGCTGCGGGGCGCGTCCCCCTTTCCCTGGCGCGGAGTTTGGGGGTGGGAGGCAGCGGAGGTGCCCAGAGCCAGACCCACACCCCCCTCCACCTCTCATATTTTACATCTCCGGGACATTCCTGGTCGCAGAACCCCCTCGAGCTGTGAACACCTCCCAAGAGAAAACGCTGCACGTGCCCCCGTGGCCTGAAAATTCCCAGAAGGGCTGATCGACTCTTCAGCAGTCACTCCCCAGAGCAAACGTGGGCTGTACCTTGGGATACGTGCAGCCGGGAGATGCTGGGTGCCACGGATCTTCCCTGGGGTTTGGGCCGGGCTTGGAGTTCCAAGGATGCTCTGAGAGATGGGTGTTGCTGCTGAGGGCTTGTGCCTTGTCCTGGGGGGGGATAACGCCTCACGTTGTGAGGGGAATCTCCACTCGGACCTGCCAGAGACTCCAGGCTCTGGTGAGGCATCAGCAGCAGCCCAAGGATGACAAATTCCCTGCTCTGCTCCACCCGAGGGATGAGCAGGTCCAGCAGCGATGGGGGAAGTCAGGCAGCGCAAGGGGCCCAGCAGAGCTTTGCCTCCACCTCTCTCCCCTCTCCCAGGTGAGGGGACATCATGTCCTCTAAACACATGGACCAGGAGATCTGTGCCCATGGCCGTGGGATGTTTGTCCTGACTCAATGCCCCCAAAATTCCCCCAAAAATGCATTTGGGGTGGTGCAAGTTGCTCTCTGAGCCCATGTGGGCTGACCTGCAGTACCCAGAAAAAACCACTGGCTGCTCCCAGAACCCCAGCAGGGTGAAATAACAGCTCTGGCAGTGCATTCAAATCCCTTTCCCCGCCCTTTTCCTACAGAGCCCCATGTCGGGTGGGCCCACAGGCCTAGCAGGACATGGAAATTTCCTTACTCTCTCCCAGCTCGAATCCCAAAGCCCCCCTGGGAGGTCCAGAGGTCCAAAGGGAGGGTCACAGCCCACGGGGACACCAGCTGATCCTTGCTGATCCCCAAAGCTGCTCCTTGGAGCAGAGCCCGCTGCACCCACAGCCCTCCTGGCACTCCTTGCAGCATCCCCTGGATCTCCAAAGCCGGAAACCCCCACTGAGGACTTGTCCCATGGTGGAAGTGAGTCCCGCCAGACCCTTTTGGTCTCCAGGCAGTGCCCTGGCCCTGAGTGTTCCCAGGGCTGCCCAAACACCTTTGGAAGCTGTGGCGTGGTGGGTGATGTGACAGCCCAGAAGTCCCAAAAGCACTTTCCTGGGGACGACTCAAACAACTCAGCCAAGTCTGACCCCAGGGCTTGTGCCCACCGTGTGGGACTGGGGACAAACATGGAATTTCCCACTCTGGTGTGGCTCCTTGTTCCCTTCCCAGAACCTCAGCAAGCGGTTGTCTTGGGCTTTGGAAACAAAAGCAGTGAAGGTATAAAATAAAAACTTGGAGGAACTGTGCAGAAATGTGGATAAGGAACAACTTAGGGTGAGAACGAGGTGGCAACAGAGAAGAAGAGAAGCTCAGGGGCAGGGGAGGAAGAGGAGTGAGTCGTTTGCCCCAGGAGCAAGAGGAGCAAGATTTAAGCTCAAGGGGAGGTTTTAAGCTCAGGGGGAGGTTTTGAGCTCAGGAGGAGGTCTAAACTCAGGGGGAGGTTTTAACCTGAGGAGGAGGTTTAAGCTCAGGGGGAGGTTGTAAGCTCAAGCAAAGCAATGCCAAACACAGCCGAGGCACAAGTGGGAAATGCTGGAGATTCCAGCAGCCAGGTGTGTGTGGTCAGTGGATGTGATGGCATCAAGATCCGATTATTGAGGTGCTTAAAAATTCCTCTGCACGAATGAAGGAGCAAACGAGACCACATGCCAGTTAATAGTAAAGGTTCTATTTGGCAGTAAAGATGAGAGAGAGAGAGGGAGAGAGAAAAGAGAGGAAGGGAGAAATAGGGAAAGGGGTGGGGGGACAGAGCGGGGCAGAGACAGGACAAAAAGAATATCACCACTCTGTGAGTCCCACTGGCATCCTGATGATCCTCTCCAGCCAGTCTTCTTGGTGGTGAAAGTCCCCCAAAAGCATAGAATCCAATGGATTTATACACCCTCGAGCTGGGTGGCAATGTCCAGGCGTGTCCCCCTGGGGCAGGGGGGTCAGTCTCTTACAGCAGACCCTGGATCTGCCGCATCACCTGCAGTCCTGTGGGGCACGGCCTCCCACCTGAACGTCCCGTGGATGTGGCCTGTGGGGCTGGGGGGGTTCCACAGCTGGGCCAGTTTGGGTAAAAGGGAGGATGGGTCTTCACTGCCTCTGAGCAGAGGTTTCATCCGAAATCTCCTCCTCCCCTGCTTTGTTTCAGGGGGGAGTCTGTGCAAACCTGGCTTCTGTGGGCTGTGGTGTCCCCCACCCCAAACTCAGCCAGGGATGATTCTCAGAGCAGCTGGAGGCTTTGGCCTTTTGGGGATGCTCACCTTCCCCTCCGCCTGAGATGACAGAACGATGGGTTCCCCTTAATCAGCAGTCTGACTCCCAGCCCAAAGTCCCAGCTCTCAGGAGGGCTTCTTTGGTTGTAGCTTCTTCATTTTCCATCGATGTTTGAGGCAGGAACTATTTCCAGTCTCTGACACATGGGCCTGTCCGTGTGTGTGGGGGGAATGTGTGACTGGCTCACAGCCACACCCACGCAGCAAAAACCCCTGCTGGGGGAAACTCTTCCCAAGCCAGCCCGGAAACCTCCAGGTGTGCCCCGTGCCAATCTGCAGGGTGGCTTTTGGGCATCATTTACATTGAAATAACAAAAGGAAAAGTCCTGTGGTGCCTCCTTCCCGGCTCCTGCCCATCAGCAGGGCCGCGGGGAAGGGTTTGGGCACGGGGAATTCAAACCTACAGCAGCAGATGTGGCTTGTGGCCCTTCATCCAGCTGCACACATCTGTCCCCTCCCTAATGTTTGTCCACTCGCCCTTTTTTGGGGAGGGGAGAGACATTGGTATACATGCAGTTGGGAGCAAAAGAGTAGCTGCCAGAGAATCAGCTTGGGAAAAGCTCTCTGGAACAAATCTAGGGATAATTGGAGTGATGCAATGGCGAAATAATGGAATTACTAAAACAGGATCTGAAATAACCTCAATTTATGGGGAGAACTGGTGTAATTACAGTGGTCAGAATCAAATTGCTTCTTACACAGAAAAAAAATTTACAAAGATTTTACCCAAGGAAGGCCTGGCACGAACCCGAGGAGGATTTCTTTTTTCCTTATTTCAATAAAAATGAAATTCCAGGCCTTCATCTGGCGAATTCAAAACAAAAATGAGGACTTGGGGACAATTTTCAAGCCGTGGAAGTAGAGGAAGGGTCTCCTGTGTGGTGTCCTGATGCAACGATGGCATTTGGCCCTCTTGGCTCTAATTTTTGTAGGAAATCAGGAAGAAGAAATCCCCGCTGGTTTGCAGAAGGGGGCTCTGGGTGCAAATGTGGGGTTCTGCCCCCTTTTCCTCTCTCTGTGCTCCCCTCGCGGCTGCAGGTGGCAGCAGTGACCTGGAGCCCTTCCCAGTGCATCAGCGGTGCCGGGGAGGGGACACACGGTGGGGACAGGGAGGTGACAGTGCTCTGCCAGCAGCCACTGGATGGTGCCACAGGACCAGGAACAGAGCAGCAGCCGCTCTGCAGCCCCCTCCAGCGCTGCTCCTGGGCCCTCCTTTTGGGAAGACCCCAATGCTGGGGCTCTCCCGAGGTTTGGGACCCGCCTGGTCAGGCCCCGAGGAGGATCAAGGACATTTCCTAGGTGTGGTTTCTCCTGTCCCTTCATCACACACGTGAGCAATAACAGGAGCTGGCAGTGCCAAGGAGCTCTGGAGCCTCAGCAGCTCTCCCTGGACATCCTTAGGGCATAGTCACGACCCCTTCCCATGGCATGTGGCATCCCACAGGCCGAGGGCAGCTTTCCACACCGGACGCACTCGTGTGTGGCTTCTTGACTCTTTAGCAGCTTTCCCTCTCCTCGTTTTCCTCCCTCTCCTCTCTCCTCACTCTCCTCTCTGCCAAAGCTCCACAAGGGGATGGGGAAAGCCTCATTTTCTGCTGCAGGAGGAACCTGGCCTGAACTCACTTGGACAGAGAACCCAGCCAGAGCTGCCGTGTCCTCCCTCCTCTGCTTCTGGAACTGGTGGGAAATCCAGCCCCAAGGACGACTCTTTGCACTGCGGACGTGACCACGTCAGCTTGACCCCTTCTAGAGCTCATCTGTGTAAATTAAGTTCATTTTCCTAATTCTCTCTGTATTTTGGACATTTCTAGCAGTGCATTTATGATCTTGGTCTCCTCAGCGTGTGGAATTTGGGAAGACGTAACAGGAAAACTGGCACTCAATTCCTCTTCTGTTTTCCAACCCGCTCCACTTCTGGTTCAGGCTCTTACCCCTCCCTATTTCCCACATTTCCAGGTGGATATAATATAATATAATATATATTCTATAATATAATATATTCTATAATATAACATACTATATTCTAAAATGATAGGAATAACATATGAATAATTATTATATTATTTCTATATTTATATTAGGAATATTAGGAAGCAGGACACACCCAAGGGGGGCTGAGCAGAACAAGGGGAATGAAAATTCCTCTAAACAAAAA
>VZRQ01002124.1:52022-89080 GCA_013397975.1 Machaerirhynchus nigripectus
AAAAAAAGGTTTTCCACACAACTGCTCACAAATAAGCAGAAAAACCCTTTTTCACCTGTAAAAACTTACAGGTGGCTGTGAGAATTTGTTCTTGGGAGGGGGTGACGGGCACTGGTGCTGCCACCATCCAAAACCAACGGGAAAACAAGTTCCTGCCCCAAAGAGCAAACAGGCAGGAGAAGGGCAGAGAGCAGGAGCTGTTCTGCCTGGACGACGTGGCAAACCCGGTGCCAAGGCCTGATCGTTCAGCTGCCAACGAGTGCAGGAACCATTTTGCTGTTGGTTTTCCCAGCAGTTTTCCTGCCTGAGCTTCCACCACCAAGTCCAGATGGAAAAAGTGGGGGAAACTTCCCCTAAGTTTGGGGAAGTCCAGAAACAGCTGAGAGCCTTGTGCCGAGAGGGAGGCGACATTCAGACCCTGACCACTGAGGGAGCTGAGATGTGGAAAAAGAGGCTTTGCTCCAGATTGGGCATCTTGAGACAGCGTGTTCCATGGGAACGTGGGACCAAATCCGTGCTGTGACCGTGCCCTGCCAGCCTGGGGCTTGCAGGTGGTGCAGGGTGGTGGGTCAGGCTCAGTCCATGGGCTGGAAAACACGTCCCTGTCCTTGGTGCTTAACACCCAGAGGCTTTGCCTCAAAGTCAGAACGTCGCAGGATGGTTTGGGTTGGAAGGGACCTTAAAGCCCATCTTGTTCCACCCCCAGGGACATCTTCCTCTAGACCAGGTTGCTCCAAGCCCTGTCCAACACGGCTTGAAACAACTCCCAAAGTTTTGTTAAGTGACGAATGGTGCAGTCTTTGCATCCTGGTGGGATTTGGAGGAGCAGGGTCTGTCCAACATCCCTGGTTTTCCCTGGGCATGGTTTTCCCTCAGTCCTTACCCCTCTGCCCTGCCCTGGGTGTGTAACTCCATCCCTTCCCAACTGCTCTCCTGAAATCCCCACAGGTTTTTATTTGCCTCCCCCTAATTTTTCAGCTGTTCAGCTCAGCACAGCACAGAGGGTTTTCCATGGTCTTGACCAACTGCTAACACCTCATTTCTCCTGCCAGAAGTGACTCCTTTGGCTTTATCCTCTCTGGAGTCTCTGGGAACAGTAAAACAAGCCCAGAGCCAGCAAGATAAAGAACTGGCCAGTTAAATGAAGGAGAAGTCACACAAATCAGTGGGGTTGTGGGTTTTGTTTTTCCCAGTGACTTCTTCTTCATGGGCTCCTGTGACTGGTAATACTTTTATAAATCATGAATATACAAGGGAATATCAGTAAATATTCAACCCACAGCACTAACAAGCTCTGAATGCAGCACAGCTCTCCCAAAGCTGAAAAAAAGAATAATAAAGGAAAATAAAAACCCTATCAAATTTATTCAGCTGGAATATCTCACCCAGAGAGCTATTCTCCCATAATATTTGGGGCAAGAGCAGTGTCATAAATCTTAGTGCCATTAATCCATAGACTCATTCATCTCTGTTCAGCTCCATAAAAGCAATAACCTTGTCACTATAGGGAGGAAGATTGGGCTTTTAATTGCATATAGATTTCAGGAGAGTTCTTATCTCCTAGTCCAATTTGTAGCTCCAGATATGGTCCCTTGGTCAAAGTCCATGCAAATCCAGCGTGCTCTCACACACTCCAAATGTTGCAGGGGCTCGGGAAGAACCTGTTTGGAGCTGGCAGATAATGCACCTGGCCTTTGCAGACTCAGCTTTACTAGACCAGCCTAGATTTAATTAGCTCCTCTGAACGGGAAGTGCATTTTTCAAAGGACGATCAAATTTATGGAGACAAAACCCCATCAACTGTTCATGAGTTCCCTGACTCCTCTCCCTCGGTTCTACAAGTGCTACCAAATCCATGCCTTGCAGTTTTATGGTCAGTGAAGGCAAAAGAAAAGGTGGGAGAAGGTTGTCTTCCCTCCCTCACCAGGAACTGGGAACACTGGATTTACTCACAGGGCCACGTGTTCTGCAGTCTCTGGGATCTGGTTTTTTCCAGGCTTTAGTCAGCCAAGGAACTCCAGAGGCCCAGACTTGCTGCTGTGGAATTGGTCAAACCAGCAAGCCCAGTTCAGCCCAGCAAATACGGAACTGCTCCTCCCAGCCCACAGCCAGGCAGGGTGGATTTGGTCCAGCGCCGTGCGCTCCACGCGTGCTGCTCCTTCAGCAGCTCCGGCCTCACGTGATGGATCTCAGAGCCCAAATTCACATCCCTGAGGGTGAAGTGTCTCCCTGCAATGCATGGCGTGGGGGGCAGGGGTTGTGTTTGGGGTGGGTGGCCCCAGGATGGTCCCCAGGCGGCACCTGGGCAAGTGTCCCCCTTCCCTTGGCACTGGGGGCTGTGGATGTGGCTCAGGGGTTTGTGTCCTTCACATAACAGCACTGGGACATGATGAGCTGTCACCAAGACATTGGTTCATCCTGAGGGTGCTTCTGGGTCTCCAAGTCCAAAAAATAATTAGGGTATCATAATTGGTTATTTTTAGCCTGCTGGGCTGCAGAGGAAAGCTTCAAAAAGGGAACTTTGGCCTCAGTGAAGACCCAGAGATTTCCCAAGCAGATCATTTTGGCTTCAGGGCTTAGAGGAGACATCAGCTCAGCTGGAAAGGGGATACTTGGGTCGGTGTCCAAGACAAGGAATCACAGAATCATGGAATGGTTCGGGTGAAAGGGACCTTAAAGCTCATCCAGTCCCCCCCCTGCCATGGGCAGAGACACCTTCCACTATCCCAGGGTGCTCCAAGCCCCGTCCAACCCGGCCTTGCACACTTCCAGGAGCAGCCACAGCATCTCTGGGCAACCTGGTCAGGGTCTCAGCACCCTCACAGGGAAGAATTTCTTCTGTATATCCAATCTAAAGTCCCCCTCTTTCAGTCTGAAGTCGTTTCCCCTTGCCATGTCACTCCAGTCCATCGCAAATAACCTCTCTCCATGTTTCTTGTTGGCTCCTTCAGGCCCTGCAAGGCCACACTGAGGTCACCCCTGGTCTCTTCTCCGGGCTGAACAACCCCAACTCCCCCAGCCTTTTCTCCCAGCAGAGCTGCTCCATCCCTCTGATCACCCTGGTGCCTCCTCTGGACTGGCTCCAGCAGCTCCACACCCAAACCCCGAGTTCTCCCTGCAGCAGGAGCCGCGGTTCCGTGGCTGTGGATCTGGATTCTCCCAGTGCTGTCATTCCCAGCAATGATGTTCACCACCCTCCGTGGTGCCCAGCAGGAGATAAGGTCCCTTAGGGCCACGAACACAGGGGCAGCTGCAGCACTGAGTGTAGCTACACCACAACCCGGCTCATAAATAAATGATTCTCTGCTCCGGAATGGGATTTTTTTTCCTTGGAGTTCACTGCATTAAAATATCTCATCCTGCGTGTTTTCGGCCGAGGCAAGGAAATGAAAACTGATGCCGGAAGATTAGGAGCCCGGCGAGGGCAGGAATTCCCGGATACAGCTCTCTCTCAGCTCCCCATAAGGCTCCTGCCCCTTATCTTGTCATCTACACGCTTGCACACATCAAAGTGTGACCGAGAGATAGCCGGCTCGGGGACTTTGTCACAGCATTTGTGTAGCTGGAAAATAAAATGTAACTTTCAAAGCTGTTTCCTCGGGAATTTTTTTTAGTCCTGACTCAGTCGTAAATGTGCATTTCACATTTTTCTGGGCGTTTTCCTGCCTTTTGCATCCCCCTGTGTACCTTTCCTTCAGCACCACTTATGTGTTTCCTATCTAAATTAAACATTCCTGGGCTTTCCAGCCCCTTTCCAGTGGAGGCTGAGAACATACCCGCAATTTTTCTGCCCTCCTAAGAACAATGAAGTGTTTAGAAGTGTTTAATCTCTACCCTGAAACTTGCTGCACTCCACTCCTCAGCAAGCTCAGGTTCCCATTAAGGGTCTCTGACTTCATCACGACACCCATTTGGGGTCCCCCAATAATTATTAATCCGATTTTCTGGTATTTTCTCTCATCATGTGATTTTTTTATGTCTTACTAAGGAAATAAAATGCCCAAATCTTTTCTTTTTCCCCTGAACGACCCAGCTGTGTCCATACTCCTCCCAAGAACATGCAGAACACGAGCTGGGGGGGCTTTGGCTGAGCAGGAAGGTTAGAGCTTCTGAAACAACAACTGGAAACTGTGATTCTGTCTTTAAGACTTTCTGGTTTTTTAATATTCACGTAAAAAAAGAAAACAACAACCAACAAAACAAACAAGAAAAAAAAAAAATCCAGCAGGCAAAAAAAAAGGCAGAAAATCTAAATTTATACTGAGAGATACAAACCACGGAAAAGAGTAGCAATGTTTTTAAAACAGAACAGGATCTATCTCTGCAAAATAAATTCTTCTCCTTTAAAAACGAGTGCTTAAAACAAGTCCTTTGCCTGATGAAAAGGGAGGGTCAGTACTGACATCATGCAGGGATTTATCCCAGGTGGCCAACATCCAGCCTGAGCTGGTGTTGGCTGGAAGCTCTCCTCACCCCTCCTCACGGTGGCTGTTTCCTCCAGCAACCTGCCAGGTGTTCCCTCATCCTCCTGCTGACCTTTCCCAGGATCTCCTGGACCTGTGCTGGGGATTTGCCTCCATGTGGTGGTGGAGAGCTGGTGGGCATGGAAAGCTGAGGGTATGGAGCGGTGGTGGACATGGGGAGGTGGGGGATGCAGTTTGTGCTCACTGGGAGCACAGCCTGCCCCCTCTAATCCTAGGAGCCACCAGAGATGCCAGCTCGGCTGGTGGCAACTTGACCTTCCAAAGGTCCAACTCTGCAGAAATGTTCAGCTGTAGATTCTGATCCCTCCAGGACATCAAACACTCAGGGAACACCAGCATTTCACCACAACAGTTTTGCCTGAATGGAACTCCTGCAGAGAACTTGTAATCCTGAGGAGTGGTGCTCAAGCCCTCTGCAGATGCCGTTAAAATGGTTATTTTGGAGGGTCTGGACCCCTTTTTTCTCTCTAACTTATCCCTTTTTTCTATTCATAGGCATTGCCTAGAGCTTTTTAGGATGTGCTCTGGAGCCAGGTGGGAGGATCTGCTAAGAGCTCTCAGGTCTCTCTTCCCACAGAAGTTCTGACATCTCTCCCTCTCCCCCTTCAAATAAACCTCCAACCTGATGGATTGGCTGGAGGAGGCACCGTCCCACTATGGAGTTAATCTTCCCATCACTGGGGGGAGAATTACCACAGGGAGGTCCTGATGTCGGTGTGGAGCTACACATCTAATGCTCCCTGGGATTCCTGCTCCAAAGGTAACTCTAATTAATTCTAAATGAGAAATTCTCCCGGCCCCATTAAAGATGACATCTGTGGGAGCACCGGTGGCACACGGGAGGTTGGGAGCTATTAGTGCAGGAATAACAATGGATTATGCACATTCCCTGGAGAGATCTGAAGAAATAAATACACTTTGCTATCACAGGCTCCAGCAAATGTCGAAGTAACAGAAATCAGATTAAATATCAGAGCAGATCAGCGTTGGAGTACAACCAGCAAAGCAAAGGTGGGACTGGTGGAGAAGTCACTGGGGAGGAAAATGCCCTGACCACAGGCTGCGTTTGCTTTGGGCACAGCCAAGGGGACACAACTGAATTTACTTCAAATACACGGCGATTATCAAAGGGGAATTTTCACCATTTGAGCAATTAGGAAAGGGCACAAGGCTCTGCTCCTGGATATCAGTTTATACAGAAAATAGGAGCAAAATGTTCTACTCTGAGAGCACCACAAGGCTTTACTTTGGTCACAGACCTCCTGGTGCTGTTAATACTAACGGGCAGTCGAGTAAAACTGATGTTCACTACAAAGATGCAACCTCAGAGTAGAGAAAACCTGCTAGAAAACACAATCCTATTTACAGACTGCTTGGTTTGCTGCACTTTTTGCTTGTGAAGTTAAAAATATCTGACAGCACAGCTTGAGGCCAGAAGATCTGCTAGACGTAGTCGTATTTCGAAGGGTATGAGCGTCTCCCATCCTCACTTCGAGGAGCTTCTTCATATCCTGCGCCCTTCCTGGACTTTGGGTCAGCTTCGTACCCCGAGCCAACCTTGTAGGGCCCCGTCCTGTAGGAGATGTTGCGGCCAGAGGCGTTGTAGGACACGGCTTTGTAGCTGGAAGAGACACGAGGAGGAACATCAGCCTCTGGAGGGGCTGTGACTGCCCAGCATTGCGCCCTGTGCTTGCGGTGGGTCTTAGGGGACTTTGTGCTGTGTCATCACTTGGAGGCACTCAGAAAGCTCAGCCCACCATCCATGGACAGGCTGCAAGTCCCTTTCAGGTTCTTCCATAAACTTTTACTTTCTTCCCCTTGAATAAACCCTTTGTGGAGCGATGGACCCACCTACAATAACCGGCTGTGTCAGGGTACAAGTTCCTAGTGATGTTACACCATCCCTGGAAGTGTTCCAGGCCAGGTTGGACAAGGCTTGGAGCTACCTGGTCTATGGAAGGTGTTCCTGCACATGGCAGGGGTGGAATGGGATGGGCTTTAGGTCCCTCCCAACCCAAACCGCTCTGGAATTCTACAATTCCATGTAAATCATGGCTCAGTTGATGCAATCTGCCCCTGCTAATGATCTGCTGTGCAACCTGCAGTTCATGGGCCTGAATCCAGCAGCACAGTGCAAATGCCACATTTTGAGGTCGGTTCTCATGCCCTCTCTGTTCGTGGGTGGGTCACAGGGTCAGGGAGGGGAAATGCTCACTTCGGACCCAGAGGGCAGCTCAGTAATCATGGACTTCATGGAGTGGTGGCCTTGGCAGTGCTGAACTAATGGCTGGACTCTGATCTTAAAGGTCTTTTCCAACCTAAAGGACTCTGTGTTCCCATCATCAGGAGAACTATCATGACAGGGGTGTTACACATCCACACGTCCTGGGCCAGCTGTGGGACATCTGGACACCGCAGGCTTCCTGCAATACCTTCCTGCCCCTACCCCAGCTCAGCTTACCGGGATTCTTCTGGGATGAGCCCTTTGCAAGCAAGGCACATCATGATGCCTCCCACGAGGGCCAGGCCCCCCGCCACCCATCCGACGAAGAGGGCTGAGCCAAAGGTGTACCTGCAAAACAGGCGTGGCTGGTTAGGGTGTGACAGGCCCTGTCTGCTGCTGCCGAGACACACTGACCACTGGCATCCTCCCTCTGGCCCTACAGTTGCACCCAGGAGTCCCCAGAAGTTCCCAGAAGTCCCACCTGCGGTCTGAACCCCAGTGGCCTCCCTATCTCATTCTTGAGCTGCAAGGACAGAGACATCCCAGCCCATTTGGTTAGCTCCAGTGTAGACAAGAGGCTCCATCTCCCAAGAATAATCTTCCAAGTCCCGCAACCATCTCAGTTTGCCAGTCCTTCGGCTGCAGCCCTGAGGGAGATTTCCACCGTGGAGCACATGGAGCCAGCTGAGCACCCACCTGTTCTGGACGTTCTGCATTCCCTGGTACATGTTGGTGGTGGACATCCAGAAGTTTGTGACCAGCATGTTGGCAAACACGGACACTCCAGTGATGGCACACAGGCCTGGGATGGGATAGAAGGACAGACTGAGAGCCACACAGTGCAAGAAGTCACCTGGGGCCTCAGGGAAGCACCTCACAACTCTGGAAAGGTGGGTGAGACATTGCTCTGTGGCCTTCAGCACAGAGGCGGACCCACAATGCGTTACACTTTTCTTCCAGGTTTTCCTTGCATTTACAATCCAACATCAGGAATACAATGTCACACAAGACAATCCCAAATCAGACCAGCATACAGGAATCTTTCTCCTGGTGTGTTTTGTCACACAAATCAGTTTAACAAACAGATCTTTGTACGAAATACCCAGTAGTTCATTTTAAACATTTGTTTCACAGTGAAAAACACGGACAAAAGATTCCCTGCCAGAATTTTTATTAATTGGGAAACGCTCTCTCTCATGTGAAAGAAGAGATCTCTTTGGTTCACAGCCTGCTCATCACCAGATATGGAAGACCAGCCCCAGGAGGTGGGAACTTCTTCCATTCATCCAAACAGGGGATGTCTGGGATGGCCATCCCTGACAATCCCAGCAGCAATGCCAACCTTTGGGTTTCCTCAGCAGAGGAATTCACAGAACACTTGAACATGGAATCACAGACTGGTTTGGGTGGGAAGGGACCCTAAAGACCAAGGATAAATAGGAGCTGGGATATCCAGAAGACCTGAAGTCCAGAACTTTTGGCAAAAAAATCTCACATGACACTTTTGTTTTGTTCTTCCTTCCACAGTGTGCAAGGCCAGGTTGGACATTGGGGCTTGGAGCCCTGGTCCAGTGGAAGGTGTTCCTGTCCATGGCAGGGGGTGGAACTGGATGACTTCTAAGGTCCTTCCAACCCAACCCATTCCATGATTCCATGATTGTAAAATGATAGATGTAAAGTACAAAATTAAAGCTGTGTGGCAGAAGGCGGTTTCCTCTTTCCAGCTTGTACTTACTGCAGTTTTGTTGAGTGTCTCATATCCCAACAAAAGCTAAGCCTTGAGATTTGAAGTATTTTGAATAGGGACATTCTCCTTCCCTTTTGTTAGGATGTAGATTTAATTTGATTCTTGTCTCCAAAATAATGTAGGAGAAACCTGTAAGTGATGTATCAAGCATTTGCAGTTTTGAGGGAGCTGGGTATTCCTGCAGCCTTGTAGCCTGGTATTTAAAACCTACAAACCAGGCTACAACAACCCTGGGAATCTTCATGAAATTATTATGGATAAAGCCTGAAACTGGTAAAAAATATAAAAATATATTTCTATATATAAATATAGAAATATATTTATAGATAAATATATAAATATTATAATATAAATATAACTATAAATAAAAATATAAATATATTTAATATAAATATAATTTTATTTATTACACATATAAATATAAAATATAAATATTATTATTTAAATGTATATTTATATATAAATATATAAATATATATAAATATATAAATATATAAATAAAGGCTATAATTACAACAACATATATAAAACAAATCAAGAGTGTATTTCCTTTTCCATCTGTGGGATGTTTTTTCAGACTCCCATGTTTTGTCCACACAAACTTCTGGTCTCCAGAGATTTTTTTTTTTGTTCCCTAATCAGAGACAAAAACCGCTTGACCCCAGGAGATCAGGCTGGAGGACAATGCCAATAACTTCAGAAAGCACCAAGACTTGCCCAGTCCTCAATTCCAGGGAAATGCAACGCCTTCCATGTGGAAGACACATTCCCACTTACCAGCAACAATGAACATGATGCCAGAGGTCAGGGTCATGTTGGCTTTGGCAGTATCCTCCATGCTCCCAATCCGGATGCATTTCAGGGCAAAAATGCACACAAGGAGGCCGAGGATTCCCAGGACGATCCCCACGATCATGAGGGCCCTCACAGCCTGGAACATAGCTGCAAAACAAACAGCAAGAGCCTCGCTGAGTGGCTGAAATGGGACTTATCAGAGTCTGGGGGATTTTCAAAGATTGTCTCTGTCCGAAAATAGAAATATTAAAGAAGAAAACCTTGGAAAATGGGCACTGGATCTACTCTGTATTATCTGGGGCACCTCTGGGAGTGCGGCTGCTTGCCTTAACTTCCCAAAGAGTTTGATGGTTTAGGCAGCATTTTTTTAGAAATGTTCATTCGCACCAGTCGTGAAATTCATGGAGAAGAGTTAGTGAGGAGCTGGGATAAGCATGGCTTGTTCCATAGCCACAGTGGTTGAGAAAGGGCTCTTCTTTGCTCCCCAGTCAGCAGTGGAAGCAGACAGCTCCAGCCAGCTATCTGGGATATTTCCAACTACTGCATGACTCAAAAATGCAGTTCTGTATGTTCCTGCGTCCCGGGAAAGTACATGGAAAAGGGCAAAATCACCTTGACAAATAGAGACCAGGAGAGAGCATCAAAGCTCTGACAACCATCTCCCTCACCATATCCTTCCCAGGGTTATTTGGAACATCAGATAACTCTGCCCGTGTTCATGAATAAAACATCCAAATACCCCCATCCTGAATTCGTTCAGCAGCGTGCCATGAGCTGGGAATGCTGGTGGGTCATGCCCATGGGAGCTGAGGCTTGAAGGAGGCAAAAACCCCCCAGACTCCTCTTGGCTGGAGCAGAAAAGCAGAAGGAAAAGTAAAGAGAAACTTGCACCTTTAAAACCGGAGAAGTGGTGGGGAAAAGAGTACTTGAATACCAAGGTGATTCTCTAATAAGGTGGCACATATCCCATCTTTTTCCAGACACTTCCCCTCCCCACCTGTGCACGGGACCCTGGCAGAGACTGGAGGGGGAGCTGGGAGGTATTTCAAGGGCTGTTGGAATTTGGCTGGGACACGTTGCAGCCTCTCCTTGCCCTGCCATGCGCTCCCACAGCCGTGGGTCCGGCTTTGGTGCTCCCCACGCGGGATTGCCCCTCTTCAGGGAAGAGAAACTGGGCTCGTGATGGAGTGAAACAGGTGGAAAACACATTCCACAGCCCCAGGGACTTCTCCGCCCTGTCTGTCACCCCTTTTCTGGGTGACCGCGGTGCCCAAGGGTGCAGGAGAGCAGAGAGCCCCTGCTGGCCTTGCCCAGGTTGGGAGGAGGGTTTGTAAATCCTTCCCGGGAGGGTGCTGGGTGGCTCTCCTGGCCTGTGGGGTGTCAGGAAGCCGAGCAGAACCGTGCTGGCCCCGCGGCGCACAAGGAAGCGGGCGGGCTGCCATTCCACAGGCCGGGAATACATCACCCTCTCCCATCCGGCAGTCCCACCGCCTGAGCTCTTATGACTCAATTTGCCCTTATCAGCTGATAACGAGTGCTAACGAGCCGGGGGTTTTCAATCTCCCATTCATCAGCCCCCAGGTAGGAGCTCATTAGTTATGCTCCATCAGGGAATGGCGGATACGCCTTATCAGAGGTTGTTCCGCAGCACCTGATGGGAAGCAGAAGGAGGAGGAAATCTCAATCCCCAGTTTGTCTTTGCAACCACCGAAGTTTCTTTGCGAATGCTTCTGTTTCAGGGCGGGCGGGAGAGGCTGCTAATCCAAGACTATGGATCGTGATGGAAGCTGCTTGTCCCCAAGACAGAGCTTCATTCCTCAGTGTTTCCTGCAGGCTCCTGGGTGTCATCGCTGGGGTGTTTTCAACCCACGGAGCAGTGACCCCAAACAAAGATCCCACTGAGAGTTTGTTGGAACCAGGAGAGGTGTTCCAGTGCCCTGGGTGCCCATGGAAGGGCACAGCAGGCAGACCAAGCCAGGCAGCCAAGAATGCTCCACTTTTGCTGGAGCACTGGAATGGATCTCCATGGAAAGGAGCTGTTGGGAAAGGGAGGGAGAGGAACACAGCAGGACATGACAGAAAAAACGCCAGATAACCATCAGCAGCCATTCCTGCCTTCATGAGACTGCAGTATACACCATCTCCACTAAGGGGTGGAAAGGAGAAGGAAGTTCTCCCAGGCCTGCTGTGGCATGAACACCTCTCCACTTGGCTCACGGGACTTGACGTGGGAGCTGTTTGGAAAGGCAGCACTGCTGTTTCAAGGGAATTTGGGCATCCATTGAAAGTCCTCTGAAAAGAGCTGCTTTCCAAAGGTGAATGACCTCTGCTTGGAGGATGGAGTGGAAGGGCTTGGACAAACAAAGTGGGAGACTGAGGAAAAATGGTATCAGGAGCAGTAGGAAGCAAACAGCCCTGGAGTTACAAACCTGCCTTTGGCACACGGCTTTTGCACGAGGGAGGATAACTTGGCTTTTGCACGAGGGCTGCTGTTCCGTAATGAGGGAATAGCAAAAGCACCAACAGAAATAGCTTCTCCACCAAAATAAATGCCAGTGGTGTCAAACCACAGCCTGCATCCCTTTTTTCCAGAGGTGAACTGGGTAGCTGTCTTTCTCCCCAGTGTGAGAGGTGAGCAAGGTTAAACAATTTCAAGTCATTTAAATGACCATTGCCTGCATTTCTGTTGCTAATACATAATAAAAAGGTGGAATCTGACTTTATGGCCGGTAATGATTGATGGGATATAGAAATTTTAGGGAAATTAAGTAAATTCCAGCAGGGACATTTTTTTTCTATATGTTTGTAGGAATTAATCAATTATATGGATTCATAAAGATAACTCTGACAGAAATCATCTGTGACTGCTTTGCATGTTTCTTTATTGCCGTATTACTTAATAATAACTGAAAAAGTAAAATCTTGATTGGGATAAATGGACATCAAAATGATGGTTCCCATTTCCTCATGGCTCATTTGAAACACAATCACCTGCACAGAGTATTATAAGGACACATAGTGGTCAACACTTCGTAGAGATAGTTGGATAAATCTAATTTTCAGTCTTTTAAATAAACATTCCCATGGGAGAAGTGACTCTAAATATTGGGTTTGCTCTTCCAAGTGGGAAAGAATTCACCTGGCAGTCCTGGAGCTGCGTACACAGAGACACATTTATTCCTTGGCACCCCTCAGAGAGTCCTCAGCAAAGCTTGAGGGCATCCCTGAGGATGGCATCCCTGAGGATGGCATCCCTGAGGACACAGGGCTGGAACCCACAATAGCTGCAAAAGGCCTGTGCACAGCAGTGCTTGCTTGGACCTTTCTGTGATCGTGCACCAGGAGTGAGGAACACTTCCAGATCCAAATTTACTGCTGGGCTGGGAGCGCTGGAACACCCTCACATGCAGCAGGGTGGGAACAACAGCTCTCCTGGGAAAATTAGCAAGCAAACAGGACAGCAGTACCCCTCTGCACTCTGCTTCTGCCGGCACTAACTCTGCTCAGGTGATGGGGAGTGATTGAACACAATTTTCCCCTTCTCGCCCTTCCTGCCTGCGCCTCTCACAGTCAGATTTCTCCAGTGCCAGTTCTCTCTTTGGAAAAACAGTACATCTCAGTTATTTCCATTCTCCTATAACACTGCACAATTGCATACAGCCCTTTTCCTCATGTTTCCATTCCAAGGGACAATACCTGGGGGGCAACACACTCTCCTCACCTCAGTGGAGCTGTGCTGATTTATGCCAGCAATGGTGCTGAACCCTTGATGCTCGCCCAGAGATCCCCCCACACATGCTCCAGGTTGCAACCCCCAACAATAACCCCCACCACAAAAATTATTTTGGCAACAAATACACTCCTATTTTTATGCTCATACACTGGAAGTGTTACTCATCACAAAGTGCCTTAAGATACCTGCTCCTCCTTTCAGATGAAAACTGTGCAGAGCTCCAGCAGAGCCCCTGGGTGACACCTGGTGCATTTTTGCCCCTACCTGGCAGCCCAAGGATGGTGAAATACGGCCGACACTCCGTGAAGCCAGAGCTCTGCCGCACGCAGCTCCTCCACAGCCCCTGGTACTGGAACACGGCTGTGACCGGGTTGTCATACAGGTCCTGCGTGCTCCACGTGTCCATGGCCGTGGCCATGATGCTCCCGCCAACGCCCAGCGACGACACGAGGAACCCCATCACCTGGCAGAGGGTGGTGGACATGGTGTGTCCCCGGAGAGCGGAGGTGACACGGCCCCGAGGGAGCCGCAGTCCTAATGGGGCACCGGAGTCCTCTTGCCTGAGCCACCAGAAGTGCAGCTGCTCTTATCAGATGCTTTCCATTGAGCGCTGTTTGCTCAAAGTGTTTTTGCAAGATAGTCCAGTTTCACTCTCGCTGCCGGGGAGGTTTGTGCCGGCAGGGCTGGAGATAGGAGCTTTTGTCCTTTAGAAGTGCTTGTCCTTCCACGTTTAAGCAGCCACACTCTGCCGAGTGTTGGGCAACCCACCTGGGGCTTGGCCAGCCCCCTGAAACCCTTTGCTGCCCATTGGGGCTCTCCTGCCTGCTTGGCACGGGGCAAGGACCATGTCCCCCGGGGAATTCAGCACCTGCCCCAGGCCACCACCTCCCCATCCCTCTGCTTATGCCACCAGACAGTCTGTCCCATGGAGGTGTCCGCACAAGAGGCACAGTGAGAGACAGGGCTCTGTCAGAGGATGGGAGGCCACCAGCACCGGCCCAGCCCAGGGACGGGGCTGCTCCTTGAAGTGCCCTCAGGCGTCACTGAACTTCCACGGGATGCTGACCATGGCACCAACCAAGAGCCCCAAACTGATCCAGCAAAGCTCCTCCAATGCTGTTCTCCACCCACCCACATCCCCACTGCCATCACGAGGGCACACTGAAACCTGTGTGGGAGGGAGGAGAGTGCAGGGACCATGGGGAAATGGCCTTTCTGAGGGGGTGCTTGTCCGTATTGACTGCAGGGATGGTCCTGGGAAACAGATGGGGGATGTGAAAAATGGGAAATTCATTATCACAGCGGAGAGGTGCCGGGCTCGTGGGAGCAATATAAATCCACTGTGCCACTCTGCCAATGGAGTCAGTGAGGTACAAGGATTTTCCAGACTTTACATTCATCCATCCTCATCCAGTGTCCCCCTCTAACTGATTTACTTCAGCCCTGACCCAGAAACAAATTCCTGTTTAACCTCTCCATGCCACAGGCCCCATCCACAGCAGCACGTGCATGTGAAGCCATGTGAAAGCCACCAGGAAGAGAAGAGAGGCTGATTTGTGTCCATGGAGGAGCTACCAATGGGGTTGTTACACCCTGGATATTGCTCCTGCCTTCTGGAGAACAAGGACCCAGGACATCCCTCGGTTTGTGGGGCTCTGCTGGAGCAGCCAGAGCACAATTCCATGTCTCCTGGCAATCACAGCCCTCTCGGGTCAGGCACCAAATGTCTTTGCATCCATCAGTTTTATGGGAATCTCGTCATTTTCACTCACTTTGGCAAGTTGACATCAGAGGAACAGTCAGTTCCGACCTACCTAAATTTGCCAGCAGAAATAATAAAGTAAAAAAAACATAGAAGGAAACCCTCAAGAACCAGAGGTGGTAAAGAGCTGCTCATCCTCTGTGCAGGACAGGGAATGCTGACTAAAATTCCTCATTTTGGATAATGGTTTGTGATAGATCAGGGCTGGAGGAGACCTAGAAGCTGAGACAACAACTAGAGATGAGGAGGACCTGGAAGACAGAAGGACAAGAAGTGCCAAAATGTGGTCAGTTCTCCTTCTCATCCCTTGTGGTCCCACGTCCAGAATTGTGTCCCAGTCTAGAAGATCCGGTTGCATCCAAGCCCTGATGCAACTCAGCAGCTCTCCGGGACGACTCCTTCCCATGCCCCAGGACTCGCCTTCCTGTTTCTGGCCATCCAGTGGCAAGAGCCCCCACCCCTTTTTCTGGGCTGAACCTCTTCAGAACACATCAGAGGGAGTGATGTTCCTTTGAGACATAACCCCTGTTCCCAAGTGTGCAAATTCCCAAGTGTGTGCAACAGCGCACAGAGAAATGAACCCATAGACTGGTCATAGTTAAAAATGGGGTTCCCTGGGGAGGAAAAGGGAAGGGAAGGAAAGGAGGAGAATTAAAGAGGTGAACATCTTTTTTCCAGCTTTTTTTTTTCTTTCCCAAACACTTCTGCCACCTTTTCAATGATTGGTTTTTTCTGCTCAGTTGGACATCTGGGTGGCTGCGGGAATACCAGTGGTGGTGGCCCTTCCATCCCTATACCCACGTTTCCTTTGGTGGGAGGGGCCCCACCACTCCTTCCTCCAACCTGGCTGCTGGTTCCAGCCACGTGCAGCAGGAGCTGCTCTTCAAACCAACAAGGACCTTTCCTTCTCCTCTTCCAGTGTTTCACATCCCAAGCTCTGCTGATCCCCCCAAGACACCTACTGGAAATAGGGCCATCCCTGGATGTGCCCCTGCCCAGTCCATCACCTCACTAAACTTTTCTTGGGAATGGAATTTTCTCCTGTGGATGGAGACACTGTTTCTCATCGTGGCTCTTACTCAGGGACATCAAAACCCCAGAGCAATGGTGGAGCAGTCAAAAAACAACATCAAACTCTCCAGGTGTGCAAGAAAAGTCCAGGAGGACCAGTCTGGCCTTGATTTGCAGGGCCAGATGGAACTGTGTCTCTAAAGAAGATAAACAAACTCAGTGTTGGACATTCCCCACTGAAGCCTCGTGTACTGTCCCCAAAAATGGAGCCAAGGAAGGAATTTTGGTGCTGATGGTCATCCTGCAGGAGTTAAACACCCAACCATGCTCAGCACTCCACGTGTCGTCATCTTTGAAGAATTACTGTGGTTTGGGGGGGGTTCTGTTTGCTCATCCCTAAAAGTATTGGCAGAGGTGTCCTCCAGCCATCCCATTGCCATTTGTCCTGCTCTGACTAGAACCATACTTGGAAAGAGTGGGAATTCAAAGCTCCCACACCTTCCTCAGTGGATGCTTGAAGCAGAGTTCTGGAGACAAAACCCAAACTTGTTTCCTTCCCAACCCTTCCCCAGCACACTTCCTTGGCCTTTCTCAAATATTTGGATTTTAAGCTTAATTTTAATGGTTGTTTCTGAGCTGCCCATGATAGGGAAAAATACATTCATCCCATTTTCCCAGATAACAGAAGATCCCCTGGGAGTTTCATCTGAACTGCTGGCTCAGAGCACAACCCAAGAAGGGACTGGGTGAGAGGAAAGCTGTGGAGCAAGTCTGAGCATCTTTACCGCAACCTGAGGCTCATCTCCAGCTACCCCACGGAGATGACCACAGCCAGGATTGGTTGAAGGATGGGAATCTCTCTCCAAGTAATCTGTGGATTGTCTCCAGGGGTTGAACACTTGGCCAGAGGCTTTCCCAATCCACGTGGAAATGCTGAGCTGTGTCTGAGGAAGGGGAATGGCGAGGCTGCAGCTCACCAAGGAGCAGAGAACAGGGCTCCCACTGAGCACCGGGACAACTCCGGTGGTTTACCCAAACGAGGAAAAGAAGGGGGCTTTGTGACCACTCCCCTGTGCCTCTTTATTCCAGCTCATAGTTGCTTTATCTCTCCAGGCGTTGACTCTGTGTTATCTCAAAACCGGTCCCTGGGCCCAGGCAGCTCCTGAATGTTATCGCCGCCTCTCCCACAAAAATCACCTCCAGCTCATGTTTGCTCTTAAATTTGCAAACACAGCTCACACCCTGCCAGCTGCTCACACCAGCCCAGCCTGCTCAGGCCCAGACTAAGCAAACCCACCCTTCTCTTCCTGCCCCTCCGTTTTTGGGACCACCTCAGGCTCCAGGAGTGTGTGGTCCACAATGAGAAGGGCTGAATGGCCTTTCTGGAATTCAGTGAGGGAAGTAGATTGTGGAAGGACCCCATCCCGGCTCAGATCCACACCACTGGGTGGTCCAGAGGGTGCTCCGAGGTCCCTCAGTAGAGCTGGGGTGCATGAGGCTGTCCTTGCCTACATATCTATGAGCTGTAACCCAGCCCCACATCTCCACAGCCTTGGTCCTCTTCTGGCCCTCAACCCAGATCCCTCAGGATTTTCTTTTCTTGTCTCTCATCCTTTCACAGTGTAAAGGCACAAAACAGTAAGTGTGACATGCACACCCAGCTCCCCACCACCTACTCCCACCCTGAGTGTCACTGGGGTCCCTGAGACCTCTCTAAAGGTCTCCCATTGGCCCTTTCCCCATCACCACACCTCTCTCAGCTCTAGCTATGAGTGCAAACCCATCAGAGCCTCACACATGTCCTGGTAGGACATATCAAGTCTCCAGCCCATCTGCACCACCTAAGTCCTTCTGTGCCCAAAAGTGGACCTCAAAAGACTTCAGGCAGGTTGCCTGCAGACATTTCAAAATTTGGAGCTGACCTGTCTGGGTAAAAAGAATTTCAAGCATCAAACAGAGCTTGAAAGAGGCCTTGCCATGGCCATCACTGGTGAAGGATCATGACATGGCAATTAGCACTTCGCATCCTTACAAACTTTGGGCATGGAACAGTTCCAGGGTGCAGAGATGCTCCCGCCTTGGCCAGTGGCTGCCCTGTCTCCAAAATCAGGTTATTTGCAATGATTTTGCCACAAAAAGGTTGTGGGTTGTATGGAATGAAAGAAAACCTTGCCAGAGGATCGATATAGAAGGGAAAAATCCAGAGAAGGCAATGGTGATGCTTCCTAGACATGAATTCTCCTTGGGAAACATCTTTGCACCGCTGCTACCCTGCACCAGCCAAACTGAAATTTATGGAAAATCTGGGCAGTCGTGGTTGCATTCCCATGGGCTCTTTTCCCTCTGAGCACTCTAAGAACATGGGCATTATTATCAGCTGGAGAAGTTGAACTGCCTGCTCTCAGACTGTCAAAGTCTGCTGTTGGAAAAGGAAAAATATTCTCCTATTTCGAGCCACCAGCCCTTTGGCCCACAGCAGAGAGATATCTCAGCCCTTCTGAAGGCGTCAAAAGGGCTTTGGACCTGAGGGAGAAATGTCCTTGGAAAAATTGCTGAAGAAGCCTCCCTGAACAGGTGTGGAAAAAAGACACCAGCACAGAAACCAGGAAAATCACTGCCCGTGCAATTGTAGTTCAGCAAAGTTGGGAGCAACTGCGAAATTCTGCTTTGAGCAGAAAGCAGCTCGTGATCTCCAACCAAGGTGAAACCACCAGCCTTGCCCACCTCAGCTTCTGCTATTCATCCCTTATGTGTGCTCCGTTTCCAACTGTGTCCTCCGGACCATCTCATGCCAAAGCAAGGAGCAAAAAAATAACAGGAGAAAGCACAATCAGAACAAATTGTTCAGTCCTCCAGTACCACATTTCAGCAAAGAGAGACTGTTTATAGCTGAGCAGCCAGAGCCATAAACTGCCCGAGTTATTTCTCATTTCTATCTATTATCTTGATTTTTCCTCGATCTATTTGAAATTAAAATTCCCAACTAAATTGAAGATAGATGACGGGCAAGACAAGTTTAATCTTTGCTGTGGGAGCGGGGGATTGAGGTGAAAAAACCATTGGAACCCAAAACTTCCTCGATGTGCTCGGGTCACCTCGCTGCTTTGCCTATTATTTTTATTCACTCTGGCACTATTGTTCCCGATATAAATTGCCATTGTCAGGATAATAAATAGGGGCTGATAATGGAAATGCTGACAAACCATTAACTCTGGTGTAGTTCGTGAGGGGGGTTTCGTGGAGATCAAGGTGCCGCACACTTAAAATAAACATGGGGATGATGCATTTAAATAATATCTGAACAAATTAATAATAAGGGTTTTAGCATCATTTCCCCCCACTCTGATTGGGGTACCACCTTTGCTGGTGGTGGGTGGGGAGAACTGTCCGTAGGAGCAGCTGGATTCGGGAGACAGAGCCAATCCATAAAGCACAGCAGTGGGACACGAGGCTTTGCTCCGGCTTCTCCAGAGACTGGAAGTGTCAGACAATCCATAACAGGAGGGAAAAACGGGAGCAGGGAGGGGGGTGACTACAGAAGAACAAGCCCAGTTCATTAAAAAGAATGGGAAAAATTCCACCTCGTTTTGTAGGGCAGTGCTGATCACGAAAAGGATCATTTGGGACAAAGCACATAAATATTCATATTCCCTCACACTGAGCCCACACCATCTCCCCAACACCACTGAGGGTGAGGACAGCAGCTTTGGGGGGCTCAGGCCCCCACCACCTTTATTTTTTATGGTTGTCCTTTATTCCTTGGGCTCTTTTACATCCCTTTTTGTAGGCGATAATAAACCTATAGGTGCAATAAACCTGGCAAACACAAGTAGGAATTCCACTCTAAAATGAGGGTTTCATCAGAAACCCCAGTATTTAGGGTAGGATGCTCATGTCTGTCCATGGCTCAGAGGGATCCACAGAGCTTGTGGGATGGAGCTGAGGAATCATGGAAACACAGATTCCTGGGATGGTTTGGGTTGGAAGGGACTTTCAGGACTGTCTTGTTCCATCCCCTGGAACAGGGGGGAACATGACATGACATGTCCATGTCCCCTGTGGGCAGGGACATGGACACAGTGATCTCCAGCAGCCCCTCTAAAGGCAGGAAAATCCTGCTAATGCAGGAAATCCATCTCCTCAACTTTTCCATTTCAGAATATTAATAACCCACCCAACAGACACCAGTCTGGAGGTTTTGGAATTGCAAAAAAACCATCCCTAGTTTTCTGCTTTTTGCTGTAGGGCTGAGGTCAGTGACAAAGGTATTTTGAGAGAACAAACCCCCCCAAATCTCAAGTATTCTGATTTCTTCAAAGATTGGAACAGTTCCCAGAGCTGAACACTTGAAAAGGTTAATTGCTGCATCCATAGAGTTACAATTTTCATTGTTTTAATTTTTTTTGAGCAGAAGAACCAAGGAAGAACTGCAAGAACTGGAAGAACTGCAGCGTGTTGTGGGAGCACCTGTGCGGGGAGGGTTTGGTTTTTACACCTCAATTTACTCCTCACGTGGCAACTTTCATCTCTTTATAGACTCATTAGGGTTGGAAAAGACCTCTAAGATCGAGGCCAACCATTAACCCTGTGAGTTTTTACCAACCTGTCCTGCCCTTTTCTCCCTGAGTTTTCCCTTGGCAAAGCTGCTCAGCTTTGCTGACTGGGAGAGCAGTGTGTGAATACCAGCCCTGCACAAACACCCTTCTTTGGATGTCAGCCTTCAGCTGGGTGCCCAGGCAGGATCAGGCTCATGTCCTTCTAGGAAAATGCATCTCTGTACCCGAGAGCTCCAAGCAGGGACATTTAAAGCCACAGCTCCAGCAAGAGGACGATGCTCAGGGCCAACCCTGGCACCTGCGTGGGGAAGCTGCAGCACAGCCAAAGCCAGACACCAGTTGGGAACGAGGATCTAAAGAGAAGCAACTCAAAAACACAGCTCAGGGGATGGAACACCTCCCCAGCTGGTGTCTGAGGCCACAGCCACACTGGGTTGTACTGGTTTGATTTGTGCCTTCTCTTGAGAGAAACTACTTTTGTGCACAATGCCCCTTTCTGTGTGTTTTGGAAAAGCCATTTTGCAGAAGTTCTGCAGTGATTTCCTGATATAATTGGCTTCTTCCCTCCATTCTGGCTGTATCAAAGCACAGAGGCCAGATGGGTATAAGAGCCTAAGTGCCTTTTTTCCCACTGTATTAAGGCAAGAAGAAACCCCAGATAATCCTGTTGTAACCTAATTGTTTGCACCCCGAGATACTCTGGGCACAACCGGGGCAGGAATGATTCCCACGGCAGAAAAAACTGGAACCAAAGGAGAATTAGGGAGAAATCCAGCCTGGTGGTGTTAGCCCGAATAGAAATACAGTGAGCTGAACTGTGACATATCCTCTTAGTAAAGGATCTTCTCCAATGACAAGACTATTAGTAGCTTCTGGTGGGAAGCCACACAGAGCCACACAGCTGGGACAGGAATCTGAGCCGGAGCCACCCACGGCACAGAGGACAAATCTCCCCATGGAGCAGCCCGGACAATATCTCAGGAAGCCGATGCGTGATTAGTTGTAATGAGTTTTGCTGAACCTCAGCTTGGCCATGGGGAGGGGCTTTGCCTTGAGGTACCTCCAAGGCACCAGTTGCTCAAACGGGGTGAGCACCTGAGGTCCTTTTTGGCTGAAATTTGGGTCGCCCGCTGAAAATCCCCCCACTGCTCACATGGAGATTGCGTCACGCGCCCTCCCACCTCTTGCCTGGCGCCATCAGGTCCTACCTGGCAGCCCCAGGATGGTGAAGTAGCCGCGGCACTCGGTGAAGCCGGAGCTCTCCCGGACGCAGGTGCGCCAGAGGCCCTGGTAGTTGAAGACGGCCGTCACCGGGTTGTTGTAAAGGTCCTGGGTGCTCCACTGGTCCATGCATGTGGACGCGATGATGCCTCCGATGCCCAGGGCGGACACCACGAAGCCCATGGACTGGCAGATTGTCACCGACATGGTGCCAGGCACGCGGGAGCCACGTCCTGGGTGCGCACAAGCCTCCGCAAGCCGGGTCTGGGGCAGGCAGCCAGGGCACCGGGGACTTTTAGCTGGAGGCACTGCCTACGTCACGCCAGCAGCCAGGAGAGCTCTGGGTGCACCACGCAAACCTCCCCTCGCCTTTATCTGTTTCGGTGAGATAATTTCCTCGCTCGGTACCAAGAGCCATTTGTTCCACCTCGCTCTCTGTTTACCTTCTCCCTCCAGGCAGAGGTGCAGCCAGCACAGCCGGACGGGACCAGTGGGTCCCTCTGGAGAGCTTCCGCAGAAACACCGGGGCGCTTCGGGACACCAAGCACAGAGGGGGCTTAAATCGGATGAAACATAAAAATTATGGAGAGCCTAATCCTCTCCTGGCAAGGATGATGCTTTTGAGCCAAGTGGAGAGGTTTAGATTGGATATTAGGAAAAATTCCTTCATGGAATGGGTTGTCAAGCATTGGAGCAGGCTGCCCAGGGAAGTGTGGAGTCTCCGTCCCTGGAGGGATTTACCAGATGTGTGAATGTGGCACTTGGGGGCGTGATTGACCTGGGAGTGCTGAGGGAACAGTTGGACTTGATGGTCTTAGAGGGCTTTTCCAACCTAAACGATTCCATGATTTATTAGCATGGCTCCCTCTGGCTCAACCAAAACATTTAAGCCAAGGTTAATGTATGAAAGAGAGAATCTTGTAGCAATGGGTGTTTGGGCAGACCTCAGAAGGCTGGGCTGGGAGCCCACGGGAAAGGCAGCACTTGCTGAAGAGTGAAAGGTGTGAACCTGCATTTTGCTGTGGGAGTACCAAGGGGAAAACATAGACAAAACTGCATATCCTCATTTATCATTGTTTTATACCCCTCATCCAAACAGGAATTTGGATATGTTTCCATGGGCAAAGGAAGATGGCAGGGCAGACCTGCTGTGAGACCCTAAGAGAAACACCGCAGAAAATGCCTTTGTGGGGCAATGTCTTGTTTGCCCATTCTGCTCCATCCCTCACCGCTTTCTTCCTAGCCCAGTTTTCCACAGGTACGTGCCTGTTTGTGGTTGGAGAGGAACAGGGAATGTTCAGGAGAAGAGGAGATGAGGAGCCCTGTTTCAGCAGTGCCAGATATACACAGAGTATGGAGGGGTCAAGGAGGGACCTTCAGGAGAAGTGGAGCTCAGTGGGGTGATATTTAGGAGCTGGAAGTGGCAGGTATGGAGGAAGACATGGAGAAGTGGACCTCCATCACCTGGCTGAATTCACCCTTGCTCGAGGAGCCTGGAGTCTCTCCCAGATGCTTGGCCTCAATGCCTTGAGGACTTCCCCGTGAAGCTGCTTCCGAGGAAGATCCAACCTGTTTGTGGGAGCAAAATCTCCCAGAGATTATTTTTGTCCTGCACCTTTTTGAGAGAACCAAGAAAGGGGACCGTGGGAAGTCCCCCAATCTGTTCCCATGTCCAAAGCAGAGCAGCCCGAGGGAGCTCCAAGGGAGATGTCACTCTCACTTAAGATTATTTGTCCCAGAGCCTCAGTTATCAATTCTGAAAACGTTGTCTGACACATGGTTCGTGAAATTAATGCCCAAAATTAAACACCGACAAGGGAAAAAGACAACTCCAAACAGCCCTCGGGTTTAAATGGAACCCTACCCGGTTTTCCCTTTTTTCCCCCAAAAGAACGGGATTGGTGATTCCTGTGCTTTCACAGCCCACTCTCTCTCCCATTCATTTTTTGGGCCCAGTGACACCCTGTGCTGGTGCCACACCTCACCCGCTCCATGTTGGGGCTGTTAATTACTTTCGGTATCGGCCAACAGAACTTAATCACGGAAAGCTTTCCCGGTATCACGTAGCTAAATATAGAGCCCGAGTCCAGAGCACAAACACACTCCCTGTGTTTGTCACCACCGCGATCGCCTGGAGACAGAAAAGACTCGTGGCAGCCGAGGACTGTGCTCAATACATTAACTCAAAGGATAAATTCACCTTGCATTCGATCAGCTTGGAAGGCCTGGGAAAAAACGCCTCCACTTCCACCCCACCCTGGTCGATCCCTGGGTGGGGAGTGCCAGATACTTGCAAAGGGACAGGTTTTGTCCTAATTACCACCCGTGTGTCTCAAAATGTGCCAGTGTACAGCAGCCGGAAGAGTGGGGTCTTTGTGTGAGAGCAGCAGCATTCCCAACCGAAAATTTCCTAACCTTAGCAAAAAAGGGCAGTTTCCTCTGCTGGGAGGATCTCACAGTGAAAACAGCCAAGGGCTGAGCTCCTTCAACCACCTAAACTCACCAGCTCGATGTGACTTGTGTAACTCATCTCAGTTACCTCACACGACAGGGATACAGCAAGGACAAAGCCTTCCCTGGATGTTTTTCTAAGGAATGACACTGCAAATTGCTCCAAGTCCCTCCAGCTGTGCCTGCTGCCCACCGCCGGTGCTGTGACTGCTGAAGTGGGAAATACCAATTGTTAAAAAGCAGAGTTTGTGCTGTTCTCTGGGATTTAAGCGATTTAGCCTCGCTTTAGCCTTGCTGCTGCCCGTGGTAAGGGGACCCCTCCCGGGGATGCTGCCTGGACCCATCAGTCCCTTCCCACCTGCAGGGTCCACTCTCCCTCTGACACATCTCCTCACCACCTTCACAACCCCACTGAACCTCCTGCTTCCAGCACAGTGGAGAAGATTTCTCCTGAATATGGGATTTGTCCCTGCCAAGGAGGACGGCTGGACTGCCTAATTATTTTATTCATAAGCCGGCCGCGCTTTCAAAGACATCTGGGTGACCTATCTAAAGCTAAGTGAATCCCTCACCCCGGCGGAGCCCCGCTCCTCCTGATCCCTCCGGGGAGCCGGGGTTGGGTGGCGGAGGAGCTGCCGGGGGAGCTGCCGCGGAGCCGGACAATGAGGAACACATTGACAAAGTGTTCACATTATTGGCTGATGGGTCTGCATCAGTCACTCATTCACAAGCACAAGGTCTAAATTGCAGAACCAATTAACGGCACTAATAGCCCTTGCCTGAATTAATCTTTGAGACAAAAGAGGAGAGAAGTGGAAGAGCTATTAGCAAATCAAGCTGTACCATCCCTGCTTTATTGCAGGAATCTAAGTGTCTGTATTTGGCTATTATGAACTGACTGCAATTACAGCCCTCATTTAAAATGATTAAGTGGTTATAATTATTTTTCAATTAAAACTTAGATCTTCCATTTATACAACATTGCAGGCTTCAATTAAAGTCCTTTTTTTTTTTTTTTTTTTTTTAAGGAAAAAAGTACCACTGTGCCAAAAAACTCTTGCATCTCTTCTGGCCATTGAGAGCCAAGTAACATGGTAATAACACCTTTGTTTGCATCCCTCCTTCCCGGCCTCCTGAACTCCTGCGTGGCCAAGGAGATAAACTGTCAGGCACAGCACCTGCCAAAGGTCAGGAAAAACGAGATTGAAAAGCTCTACGAGCCTCAAATACCCCTGAAATCAGGTAAACCCACCTGGAATGGTGGCTTAACCACTCTCAGGGCTAAGAGGCACTGTAGGAGTTATTTATAAAGGGTTTGGGGGGGCTGGAGGGGACTCAGTTTGTCTGGGGCTTTTGCAAAGAGCAAAACCACTGGGAAACATGGAACTGGGAGGAGTGTGGCAGCAGGTGAGCTCAGGAGGAGTTTCTGCCAGGCCTGGTTTTAAACATCTGAGAACAGAAAAGCCAAGTTCTTCATAGGAAATTAAGCCAAGTGAAAACTTTTGCTAGTTTTCATTTCAAAATGGCGTTTTCATTTCTAACTGTGCTTACAGGAAGAGGGAGAGGAGAGCAGAGGAGAGGGAAATCCAGAAAAAAACGTGGTGGTCCAGCCAAAACGTATTCTCCTGTGATTTTTAATTTTTTAGCAACGTGCCCACCAAAATTTTATTTATTACTTTCATTGCCTACACGAGGCTGAAGAGCTCTAATAGTCTTACTTGGCCATGGTTTCTGTCACCAGGTTTGACTTGACAGCATCAGCCATCAGGTGAGAAGGGCAGTCACCATGAAAGAGCCAGACCTCACCAGAAAGTCACTCCTTCCACCATGGTGTGAGCGGTGACACAGACCAGCACAGCCAGCTCTGTCCCAGGAATGCTGGGCACACCAGGAAATTTAGAGAGAGAGGATGTTTTGCAATTCTGCAAGGGAGGTCTGGGTGGAGAGGGTGACTCAGAGGGGCAGGGTCAGACAGGAGGGCGCGGGCAGCAGTGTCACCCTGCTTGTCCCAACACATCACAACAACACCCACAGCTTCCTGCTCTCAGGGTCTTCAAGGAGCAACGAGCAGCACTTGCCCTGCACAAGCTCATGAGCTCCACCACGACGGCTCTTTGGACAAGCCCGAGCACGAGCAGCTTCTCAGGGAGGGTGAGCTGCACACAACCTCTCAACTGCTTCTGCCCTGCCTATCCCCAGGAGGAGCTGGGGGAAATGTGTGGGCAGGAGGAGCTTTGGTCCACCACCAAGAGCTCAGCAGAGCTCATGAATCACTGGTTGTTTCCCTGGTTTGCGTTAAGGAGCAGCCACACCAGAGGTATTGGTGGAAGATTTAGGGAAAGCCCTTTTCCCATCCAACCTCAACTCAACTCTGCAGCCTTTCCTGTTTCTACCAGAGACTTCAACTGCCCCCCACTGATGGGTCCCCAGATCAGGTGCATTCACCAGGGGGTTCCAGGGGCTGCAGTACCCAGAACTGGCACCTGGACACGTGTACAGACCGAGCTGGGAGGGCTTTCGCCAGTGTGTCTTCTCTGGATCATGGAATCATGGGATGGTTTGGGTGGGAAGAAGCCCATCCAGTTCCAACCCCTGCCATGGCAGGGACACCTTCCGGTAGCCCAGGTTGTTCCAAGCCCCGTCCAACCTGGCCTGAAACACTTCCCCACTCTGGGCAACCAATTCCAAGGTCTACTGGTGTTTGGGAATGGGAGATTTGGGAATAAGTTAAGTCCCTGTAGGAGGACAACCCAATGAGCTCAGTCTGGGACCCCAGACAGAGACATCTGCGAGCAAGGAGGAGCAAGGAGCAGGCAGCAGATCCAGGACCTCGTGTCACTGACACCGTTACAAGGTAAACACCTGTGCAATTAACTGCAATTAAACACAATCCTGAGCAGCGGATCTCCTGCAATAGCGCTTTCCAGGGAAGACTGTAAGTACTGCCCAAACTCTTGGGTGTATTTAGCTTTAACTTCGTGGCTTTGAGTGACGACAAAAGTGGTATGATCCAAAGAGTGCCAGTATCCTCGATGCAGCAGGTGGGGGTGGTCCTGGGGACGAGCTCCCACAACCACACAGGGCCTTTCCATGATTTACCTGTCCAGAAATGGATCCTCTTGCTGCCAGCCAGCCTCATTCCCTTTCTTTCCTGGAATGAGGGAAAGATGAAATGAGGGTTTGGATGGGACACTTTCCACCTGAAATGATTTCTTGATCACTGTATGTCATTTCCCCTCTTGCATTGGTATACAAGTATCATGTGTGCTGCTTTTGTTGTCTTCCCTGTGGGTGACACGGGAGTTACCCCTTCGTCCCTGGAAGTGTTCCAGGCCAGGTTGGATGGGGCTTGGAGCAACCTGGGCTAGTGCAAGATGTCTAGTGCAGGTGGTGAAGAACAAGAGGATGTTTAAAGTCCCTTCTGTCCCAAACCATTTGATGGTTCTGTAATGTCACTCCATTAATCATATTCACTAATCTTGTATTTGTTACGCAATTCCAACCCCATCCAGTTGACAATGGTTTTTTATTATTATTATTATTATCATCATTATTATCATTATTATTATTATTACCCCTTGCCACAAACTTTCTTGTGCAGATAAACCACTGAGGGTGAATATTTAATTACTTAAAAGCCAAGCAAAGCAGAGGCTGGGGTGAAAAGTCAAGTGAAACTGTGGAATCTTGTTGTGAGACACTCAGACTTCACCGACTTCAGTGAAGGAGGAGTGGCCTGGAAAAGTCCCATTTTACACACAGAAGGACTTCAGAGGTGGTGCCACGCTGCTCCTCAAACATCCCGAGGCATTCTGATGTGCTGAATCCCGCCATCTTCAATTATTTCCATACTGGAAACAAGCCATGGAAGAGTTTTCTGCTTGTGAGAGGTAGATAGGAAGAACTAAATAAAATAAATAAATGTATATTACATAAATTAAGCATATAAATTTGATGTGCAATGGTCACCTGACAAGTGAGATCAACACAGTTTGGGGCCACAGAGCACTGATGTTTTTCAGCTTCTGTGTATTGAAGAAAATCACGAATGGTCATTCAGTTCCAGGCTCTGGAAGTCAATGTTGGAAAGCTCTGGAAGCACCGAGGCTGTGGGGAGTCCGGAGCTGGAGTGTTCTGCTTGCAAGATCCAAGGCAGGAACAGAGCGGAGACTGAACTGGGATCAGCTGATCGCAGGGATGAGGTTCCCATTCAGTGGTTTCCAGGACACAAAATGGTTTTCCCCAAGGGTCACAGGAGACACAATTCTGTGTCGTGGTGCCAGTGCTCATCCACAATGTCCTGGTGCTTTACTTCTCCATGATTTCCCAAAAACACAGTGTTTTTCAACCTCTTGGCCACCACTAAAAAACTCCACCTGACCCCCACCGGCCATCCCTGAGCTCAAATCCACTTGAGCCATCCCAGGACCAAATCCTAATCTTCAGCCTTCCTGGAAAACCTTCTCTATCCCCAAACCTCCCTTTGCAGCATGGATTCTCACCACAGCAAGAAGCCTGCAGAGATCCCCTGGGAGGTGATTCCCGGAGGGAAATCAGAGCGAACGCGGCAACATCCCAGCTCGTCTCACCTGTCTGCAAGATCCCAGCATGGATCAGTGTTCCTGCTCGGCCAAGAGCTCCCCAGAGGAGCAGGAATGACCCCCGCAGCTCCATCCCACCCGCGGAACGCCGCAGCCATGAGGTGACCTACTGGAATGCCACCACGTGCCAACCCCATCATTCTTACACACAGAAATCCATGTTAAACCTGCTCCAGCAGCAGCAGCATATCATTGTGGGGGAGAGAGGAGGGTGATTTTTACCATCCAAAGCCCAAACAGATGGCAAATTCCTGTGTCAGGCTCTGTGGCCAGAATCGAAAGGCTCAGGCGCATCTGTCACGAACAGCATTCCCAGCCTTTCCTCTTCCAAGCCTTTGTTTCCTTCTCATTGCTTTGACACCAACAGATTCCCCCTGGAAATTCAGGAATTGTGCTTGCAAATAATACAGCCCCTAGCTTGCCCAGGACCTGAAGCCTGGCGTTGAGGAGAACAATTGTGTCTGCCTCCAGTTGATTTGGAAAGACAAAATTTACCCTGGCAAGGCTCTACTGCACTGGGGGGGGCGGAAAGAGTCTGGACACTCCTCTAAATCACCCTCTTTTTAGCATTCTTTTCTTGTTTCCCTCTTACTTCCAAGAAAACCTGTGTGGGCCAGACTGAAGACCTCTCAAGGTGCCTTTCAGTCTGTTTTATAGGGCTCTGCATAGAGGGGAAAAACGAACAAGGAGGGGTTTTCAGGAGTCTGAGTTCAGGATGAATAAAAGAGGGAAGATGCAGCATGTGAGGAACGAGAGTGGATGTCCCTGCAAGGCTCCAGCAAAGTCCACTGGGGACAAGGGGCCAGGAATCAGCTCTTCCACCATCCCCTGGCTGCGTCAGGATTTATTTTCCCTCTCTAGGTCAGCTTTCCCCACAGGCCAGGAATTCCAAAGCCATGGTTGTGCTTGTGCTGCAAGAGAAGGAAAAGTCCTTGCCCGTAAGGAAAAGAAGTCCCCAACCCATTAGGGTTTGTGCCTGTAGATCCTTTGCATTGCATATCTGCATTTTAAAATCATTAGTAATGATTTATTTATTTATTTATTTAAAACTAAAAGCATCTTCCACATAGGTAGAAAAGAAAATCACAAAGGAAAGTGTAGTTTCACTGTAGAAAAATACATTTCCCCCTTGTTTTTATCATGTCTGTCTCCTTTGCTGCTGACTGTTGCTCCTTCAAGAAAAGCAGGTATGCTTTTTTTTTCATTTTTTTAATATAAAATGTTCAATTTTCTATTTATAAAATTCCTCAACTCAGTTTTTTTAGGTAAACTTTTCTGGGAAGTCCACCGAAGTGGGGCTGGCACATAATTCCAGTAAGCAGAGTGGAGATGTGTCTCTGCAATCCCTTTAATGTGAGGCCGCCTGAACCCCCATTTCAGAGTCTCAGGGTGTTTAATACACACCCTAAGTGTTGATTTTCCAGAAAAAAAAGACAGGAATGTCAAATTACTGCGTGTCTATCGGCCAAACCTCCCTCCTCCGGTGGGAATTTCGAGATTTGTGCAGCCTCTTCTCCTCCCAGTCACCTTCTCCCGTCTCCTCCTCTTCACTGGGCAAACCAGAGTAAAACTCCAGAGTGCCCCCTGGGTTTCCCTATTCCTTTCTCCCCGTTTTCCTCTTTTTCTTCTAAATTATTTTCTCCAGTGGTGGAGCCGCTAAAAACCTTCGCATCCAAAGCAGTGACAAAGTTTCTCCTGCAGGGATCACTTTGACAAAAAAAGCCCCTGTAAATATTGTCACTGGCCACATCCAGAACACTTCCAGGGTTCTGTGTTTGTGAAGCAACCCACAAACATTTGAGGAATTAATTTCCCCCTGAAGGAGGGGATCCTGCAGACCCTGAGGATGGGATGTGACCGGATCCCCTCACTTTGTCACTGTGCCACTGTGGGAGCAGCCTGGCCCTGCATGGGGTGTCTGGCTTTAAACTGATCCCAATAAAAGAGATCTCTGGGCCGTGACCTGAATACGCAAAGATTTCTAATTATTTTGTCTTGCTGGGAATCGCACGATCCGTGGAGGTTTCGTGGTTTGCAGCAGTGATGGGAACACACCAAGCCAAGGTGGAAATAAAAGGACTTTTTATGGTGGAGAAGAGAGCACAGACGAACCCTGCAGATCCCAGCTCAGCAGAAACTTCCGCAGCCAAAGATTTTTGCAATGCCATCAGGTCGGCAGGGTGAGAGCACAAAGGGTTTGAGGGCACACGGCAGGGAGGTGCCAGCAGCAGCCCCAGCCCTAAGGGCAGGCCAGGGGGACACGAGGGACACGCGGCCCTCTGGCTGCCTTCCCGCCGAGGCCATTCCGTGGTTCTGTGATCTGTTCCAACCTTCCTCAAACCAAAAATCTCTCCGGCGACAGAAGGGCGACGGCGGCCACAGGATGGCAGCAGAAACTCAGCGATGCAGCAGCACCCAGCCCCGCGTTCTCACCCTGCCTGATGGACTTCCTCTATTACGGGCAGTAAATTGAATCATTTTTATTGTCTGGAGGAAATTTCTGCGGTTTTCCAGGCAGACCCCTGCTCCGGCGTTCGGAGGAGATGGCACACAGATAAGGGACGGGCGGTGCCCACACTCGCGGGCACCCCCGAGGGCGCAGCCCGGCGCTGGGGTTAATTGGTGGGAGAGCTCTGCCGCTTCTTCTGAGACACTGCACAACCCCTGAGCACTGATTAAAACATAAATATGTTTTTTTTTAAAGGGCTGCTAGTCCACCTTCCTCCTCCTCCTCCTCATCGCTGCTCCCTCCCCCCAAACTCTGCTCAGCCAAGCTTTACCCACTCAGGCTTTCCAGCCTTTCCGGCCCATTTCGGGTGCGTTGTTGCTCTTCTCCCTCTTCCCTCCTTTTTATTGACTTGTCAGGCTGAGCTGTCGCTGGTGGCCGTGGGCTGGGAAAGGAAAACACCCTCCAGCCGTGGCAGGGACCAGCTCTGGGCCGCTCCATCCGTGTCGGATGTGCGTTTTCCGTGTGCTTCACCACGCAGGGGCGGCTGGGGCTGTGCGAGGAGCGCAGGGATTGCACCGACTTCAGGTCGCTGCTGCTGCCGCCTCTGCCCTGTCTCTCTCTGCCTGTCCTCTCGGTAATAACAATTCGGTTTTGCCTTTAAAAGGCAAATATTGGGGATTTGTGCAGGCGAATAAGGTCGGTGACCATTGCGTTATAGTTGTTCTAATTTTTTTTTTTTAATTTCCGTGTTTTGGAGACCTTAATCGACTGTCAGTGTTTGGGAAAAGAAATAAGACATAAATTATGCATACAGATAGCCCATGATCATGGAATCCTGGAATGGTTTGGTTGGAAGGGACCTTAAAGCCCATCTAGTCCCACCCCCTGCCATGGGCAGGGGCACCTTCCACTAGTCCAGGGTGCTCCAAGCCCTGTCCAGCCTGGTCTTGGACACTCCCAGGGATCCAGGGGCAGCCACAGCTTCTCTGGGCACCCTGTGCCAGGGCCTCCCCTCCCTCACAGGGAAGAATTCCCTAATGTCAAATCTCACCCTATTCTCTGCCTGTTTAAAGCCATGATGAGTCTCTAAACTGATACCCAACCAGAAATATGGTTTATTTGATTTTTTTAATCAAATCTAACTTCTTTGCAGCATTGCCAAAAGCAAGCCATGTGCTTTTCCTGAAGCCAGGTTTGGGATTTTTGGTTACAGGCCTTCACCAGCCCCACTGGGGCCTCCAATGCTTCACCTAGAGGCAGAAGGAGACAACTCTCTGTATCCAGCCCTGCCCTTCTCCAAGAAATCCTCTCTTAATTAAAGCCAACCACTTCCCTCTGGCTCTGAGGATCCAAGTCTCCATGTCCCACTCCCAGGGCTTTGCAGAACCGCTCAAGGAAGAGTGGGAATGGCAAAAGAGACTGGTGCAGAGACACCATTCCCATTTCCCCCAGAGGTTTACCTGGAAAATTCTGGCTATCCAAATTTTACACCCAGAGCTGACAAGACTCCCAGCCTAACTTTTCCCTCCCCATTTCAATGCCTGCAGGTGCAGAGGCTGGGAAGGAGATGATGTTCAGAATTAAATAAGTTATTTGGGCGTTTTCCCCCTCGGAAGAGGAGTGCTGCTTCCTCCCCATCTGGGTGGATTTTTTCCCCTCTGAACTGTTTTTCTCACCTCCTTTTCCTGCTCGAGTCCTTGACTACTTAGAGGGAGCGTTTCGTGTCAATAATTCGCCGCAGGTTTTGCAGAGAGACCAAGGAAAAGCTGGGACCAGGAAGAACACAGCAGTGGGAAGCAGAGCATGGGTTTCTCCAAGGCCATGTGACAGCATCGTGCCCTCGAGACACCTGGGTGACACCACTGCCCCAGGCCTCAGGGCCAGGGGGCACAAACAGGGCTGGAAAAGGGGAACACAGGAGCAAGAGCTGCTGGCTGGTCAGGTAGAGTGGCTGGAAAGAAAAGCCCATTTCTATTCTGACCACTCCAAACTCGCCCACCCAGTGGGGTTGAGCAGAGCTGGAGGAGTGTTGGGGAAAGTTACTGGGGTGCAGCAGCACTGCTGAACCCCTTGGAGAGAAGAAACACCTCAGTATTTGAGAGCTGGGGGGAAGAATGAACTCGTGGCAGCTCCAGTGAGTCCACAGCAGCCCCTTGCCCACGGAGGTCACTGGATGCACCCCTGCCCAGGTTCACTGTTAACACCAAATGTCATTTCTCATGTCAGAGGGGTCTCCACACCCCTGGGAGCTGCTGGGTTTTCCACGTCCCCCTTAAGAAAGTCCATCACACGTGGTCTAAGCCTGTTTCTGTTCACCAGGAGCCCGTATCTGCCTCTAACCAACGTTGTCATCAGCAGAAAGGCCTACAGAGGAAAGGATGTAGAGCCTCAGTGGGCCGTGTCCCTGAAAAGAGCCGCCCTGGGGTGATCCCTTTGATTTGGCCCTGAGAAATCCCATCAAAAGCTGCACTAAATTGCTGGCTCGTAGGAAAATAGAAGTCATTTCATCCAGGCTTTGGGGAAGACGCATCCCCCCTTCGATACAGCATCTAGCAAGGCCACAACTTAATTGTTGTTTTGTAGATGAATGTGATATCTTCCCAATATTTTTGCCAGTGGTGGGTACTTCTTTTACTCGCAGGATACAAAACCAAGCAACATCATATCACTACCCAGTTACCAAGGTAACTGGAGAGAAAGATAGAAGCGTCTGGGGTTGCACACTTTGTGATCTCCCTTCATTAGCTCATTTCTTGACATCAGCTGCTTTCCCAGCTCCGTTTCTCCCTCTGCCTGCAAAGCACACAAGAGCTGTGAATCCAGGTCTCTTCTGAGGAAGGTGATAGTGCCAAGAGGCAGAAAAACTGTTCGTGGGCTATTTGCCGCTCGATCTTCATCTTAGAGGATGTTTGTACACCTGGAAAGGGGGGTGGTTGTGTCCCAAAGAAGGAACTGGCAGTGCAGTTGTTGTCCCTCCGCCTCGGTGGCCCCAAGTGTTGGGTTTCATGCTCAAAAGACCTCCATGTCCAGAGGCCAAGCCATGATGTCCACCCTTCTTCCCCCATGCCTGGCACTGATTCGCTCTTGGGCTCGTGGGAATGGTCCAGCTGCCAGCTGGAATTAACTCCTCCAGGATCCCAGTGCCACTGCCACTGCAGTGGAAAGGGTGGGGTGCTGACACCAGTGCCAGAGGAAAATCCAGCCGGGAATGGATCTGATAAAGGGACAATGAGAGCAACAGCTCTGTAAAAGCAGTATTTAAAAAGCACCCAGGTGATTAAAATACAACATAAATAAAATAAAACACATTTGGGAGCACACGGAGAGAGGCTCAAATGCTTCTCACAATTTGGGAACAAGGTTCCTCAGAGAGTTTTATAACTCATCTGATGGCTAAGTGTCAAGAGAAGCTGGTAAGTTTCTAGGAAGGAATTCCTTGCTGTGAGGGTGGGCAGGCCCTGGCACAGGGTGCCCAGAGAAGCTGTGGCTGCCCCTGAGTCCCTGGAAGTGTCCAAGGCCAGGGCTTGGTGCAGCCTGGGCTAGTGGAAGGTGTCCCTGCCCATGGCAGGGGGTGGCACTGGATGAGCTTTAAGGTCCCTTCCAACCCAAACCGTTCTGGGATTCTGTGACCATCCTAGTTATGGAGGGCCACCATCCACACACCCTCTCTGGTTTTCCATCCTCCTCCCTGTTCTTAACTCCTGGCATTTGTAACTCGGATCACACCCAGGCAGATGTCACCAGGGCTGTGCATGCACAGAGCTCAACCACCGCTGTGTCACACCAGCAGCTGGTCACACGTGTCCCAGGCAGAGCCAAAACCTTGGGCAGCTGCTGATGGAAAAGACATTCCTACTGCAGGGGAGGCCATCGGGAAATGAGGGACACTGGAGAGGAGCCGGAGGGGGATCCTTACCCGGGGACTCCCAGCTGGTGCCTGAGCTCCCACCCAAGCACGCAGGGACGGAAGAACAGCTCCAGCCTTTGCCACCTGCTGGAGTGCAAGGGGTCCTGGGGCTCAATTCCTCGTCCTGATGAGTGCAAGTCCCACTCTGCACCCTGGATGCACAGCTGGGCTGGGGCTGGTGTCCCAGGCCAGGAAGAGCTCTCAAAGGGGTGTTGCTTACACCGAGTCGTGCTCACCATGGGCTGCAGGAGCTGCTGAGCCAGAGGTTGCCTCGCCTGGCTCCACACCCCACCAGACACGCCCTAAATACAAAATTCGTACAGAAAATAGCCAGCTGCAGACAAAGCAAGCTCAGACTGTCTCTGCCTTCCCTGTTCTGCTCGTTCCAATCCCAAAGACTCTGATAAATGAGGCGCAGGTCTTAGGTGCCTGACACAACCACCCTTGCACACAGCCCCTTCTCATGCAGGAGTTTCCACCTCTCGCACCTCGCTGTACCCTCTGTGGGGTGGAATCACCACCCTGGGGACGTCGACTCCCTGCCAGTTCAAGTGTCCCACTCCTTTCAGTCACACTTGGCAGATTCCAGCCCCGTGCTGCCTCCTTAGCTGCACCCCAGTGCTTCCAGAGCCCAGGAAGGGTGTGCAGGCCAGTAAGGACCACGCCACAAACGTGGGAACGCATCCCATGGAAAGAAGGGAGTGGCAGCTCAAGAGGGGAAGTCTGTACAACCTTCTCAGTGCTCAGGGATAAGAGGCAGTGGGAAACTGACGCCTGGGAAGTTCCACCTGGACACGAGGAAGAACTTCTTTCCTGGGCACTGCCTGAGCCCTGAACAGATCCCAGAGAGGCTGTGGAGTCTCCTCACTGGAGATATTCCAGTCTGTGCCCTGTGCTCTGGGATGGCCCTGCTGGGGCAGGGAGGTGGCACCAGGTGACCACTGTGGTCCCTTCCAGCCTGGCCCATCCTGGGATTCTGTGAATATTTCTGGAATAAGAGGTTGGGTTTGTCCCAGCAGCATCTCCTGGGGGTGACAGCAAAGTGCTCGCTGATCTCTGCTGGCTTCGTGGTTTGGTTGAGTGTTCATTTTTGGCAGGGTTGGTCTGGGTTGGGGACAGGCTACAGGAGCCAGCTCTGTGCCTGTGACATGCCCAGGGGACAAGCCAGTTCATGGAGGGCCCATCTGTCCCACTCCCTCTAGGAGACACCGAGAGGGTGTCACCTGAGGCATGCTGGATGTGCTGTGGGGAAGGATATGGGAAAGCTGGGAATGGGATAGTGCCGTTGCCCCCTTGCTGATACCCAAAAACATGTGTCATTGCTGAGCTCACGCCTTGCGTCTCGGGGCACATCAGCCCTTCCCACTGCCCACTGGGAAGAAGATGCTTCCCGGCCTGCTTTCCAACTTCTTTCTTTCAGTAATGCTGCTTGTCTCCCAAGGCGTGCATTCCTGCTTTTCCATCCTTCCCTTTGAGAACGAAAACAAGGACAGGTCACTTGCCTTTTTGTACGAGCATCTCTCTGAACATGCCTGAGAGGGGGAGGCAAAACAAAGTGAGGGAACATTTTTAATTGGAAGTGTTTTGTTTTCGCCGGGATTTTAACTTTGGAGAGAGCCTCACAAATACTCTCTCAGGGTCCTCTGCTGAAGGGCTTTATTCCGCCGCAGGCTCCTTTCATGGTGCAGCACAATAGCTTTTGTTTCAGAAGTGTGGGGCAATGAGGACCTTGAATGCCAGAGGTCTGTATTATATCCATAACTGTAGATTTGGATGGTGGAACGGAGGTTGGGGGGAAGGTGAGAATGAAAAATTTCTCCATTGTGTAGATGGAGTCCTTCCAGCAAACACTGGCACAATAGGAAGCACATTCTTAAGAGCTGAAGCAGACTGTGGATAAAGACTCCCTCATTTTGTACATAATGGTCCCTGTGCTTTCACCTTGTACAGCTGCTATGACACCTGCTTTTCAAAGCCTTTGTGGCAGAACAAGCAGAGCTTTGTCTGCCATACACATTCTGTGCCACACATGTTAACATTTCTCTTTTTGTATTTACTTTTGTTTCCCCCACCTTCTCTCTCCCCCTTTTTTTCCTTCTCCTCTTTTTTTTTTCTTT
>VZRQ01002124.1:89120-108732 GCA_013397975.1 Machaerirhynchus nigripectus
AAATACAACAGTTATGAATGAATGGCTGAAAAGTAATTTCAGCCTTGATTCCGGTGTCGTGTCCAGTCTGGAAGTCTGCAGATATTGTAATGCAGAATAAAGGGCAGATATTAGACTGGGGAGCGCTGTGTTCCCTTTCTAGCAAAGCATCAGCCTTTGTGTCTCCTTCCTTCCTTGTCCCCCCTTTCCCTCCCTTCTCTCCCTTCCCATCTCTCTGGCTCTGGTTTGAAAGGACAGGCAGAACCCATCACAGCTCACCTCCCCTCCAGCAGGAAGAGCTGCAGGACTCTGTGGCTGTGGCCCGCTCACCCCTGGGACTCCATGGGATCTGCCTGGGGTGGAGGAGGGAAGTCCAGGTCACCGTTCTCATGAGGAGATGGGAAAGGTTTGTGGCACCAGAGTCCTCGAGTGGCTTTTCTTGGGCAGGGATCCAGCCCTGAGCAAAACAAGCCTGCAGCACATGGGATCTCCGGGATCTTCCCCTCGCTGTGCCACCTGCAGTGGGAGCAGGGCCGAGACGCCGTGTCCCTCTGGATCCCGTCGTGGCTCCTCCATGCCCGAGATTCCTTGGCTGTGATGGTGCTGGCTCCAGGGGGCAACGGGAATGAGAAAGATGGCTCCTGATCTGTCGAGGAATAAGGGAATGATGACCCTGACCAGCGGAGCCCCTAAAATCCAGATCCCGAGATCTGACAGTGAATGGTGCAGTGACAAGGGAATTAATTGATGGTGCCACCACACAGAAATATCTGGAGCAGTGTCATCTGCCGGTGCCTCATCCTGAAGGTCACGGATCATCTCCATGAGGATCTGAGCAGCCTTCTCTGCTGGAAGGTGTCCCCTGTCCGTGGCAGAGGGGTGGAATGAGAGGGCCTTGAGGGCCCCTTCCAACCCAAACCATTCTGGGATTCTCTGGTCTCCGTAGGGATGAGGTTCTGCTCCATTTCTCTCCACAAGCAGAATCAGGACTGACAGGGGCCACCAGTGTGAGCCTGCTGTTCCGCTGAGCAGCCCAGCTCCGGCCCTGGCAGAGAATTCAAGCTGGGACAGGCTGGGATGATGCTGGTAACTTCATTCTTTCATGAACACAACAAAAACCAGAGCCGGAGCGGATGGCCAGAGGGGAAAACAAGTGATCCAAGGTTGTTTATTCCAAGCAGGATGCACTGCCCCTGGGCAGGACGAGTTAACAGGTCCAAGGAGCAGCAAAACCCCTAAAAACCACCCCCATTCAAATTATCTGGGCTTTATTATTCCATTTGTTCTTGCGGCTTGGGAGGTTTCCTTTGGTTTGTGGCTGCAAACCCAGCTCTGTTCAAAGGCAGATTTTGGAGGGATACAGGGAAACATCTTCTCCTCACTTAACCTCCCTTCCCAGAGCATGTGGAAGGGGTGGGGAGGATCCCCAGTGATCCAGACTCTCCACCAGATTCAGGCCTTTTCCAGCACTGCTATTCCTGTGGCATGAGAAGAGACATCAATGACAGTGAGAAGCCCGGGGCAGGAGAGGTTCCCAGCTTCCAGACACTACACTTACATTTTCCTTTTTTTTCAAAGGCAAAAAGAGGCCAAAATCTGAAATGAAAGGCAGAAGCCTGGCTTCTGAAATCCCTGTTTGAGTCTCAGTTTTTTCATGAGAATAACCCAGACATTTATTTCATGCTTGCTTTCATTTCTAATTATTGGCGGGAAGTGCCAACCACATTCACTTGATCTTTAGCATGTTCAGACTCGCTGGGCAAAGGAAAAATCCATGGATGTATCCAGAGGACAGCCACTGCCTGCAGAGCGTGAGCAGCTGGCAGGACAGCAGGCAAACACAGCTGGAGCAGGGCTGAAGAGCGAGCTTCAAATCTCGGATGCTGGGAGAGATCCATGGGCACAAACCCTGCCTTAGGACTGTTCAGCGGAGCTCCTGCCCAAACTGGGAGACTCAAACAGGACTCTGCTGAGATCCATGTTCTTCCTGAAACATCCCATCCTCCCACAGCCTGAACCCAGGCGTTATTGCTGTTTTAAGGGTGTTTCTCATCAGACTGGTTTGGTGTGAGGCTCGGACATGGGAATCTTCCAAGTCCAGGTACCGGGGGCTGAGTGTGAAATAGCTGAACGAGAAGGAGGGGAAATTGGAACCGCCAAAAAAACAGGTCTCCAGGTTTTCTCACCACCCTCAGGAATTCTTAGCAAGGGATGCACTGGACTCATGCTGCTGGAAGGGAGGTGTGGATCCCAGCAGGCTGAGTTCCAGCATATCCACAGAAGTGGGAATTCTTCCTCATCTAAAAAGAGAGGGAAAAGGGCCAGAGCAGGTGCAACCCACCCGTTCAATATTCAGCCCTCCTTCGTGTCAGGCCCCCACGATCAGTTCACGCCTCCATCTCTCAGCTGTTAATGGAGCAGGAGACAATTCCGGCACGGAGCCATCCGGAGCATAATCCTGCCATTTGAAAGCACATAAAGGCACTTCATAGCAGCAAGTGTCAATAGCCACTCCCCTATTGATATAACATCCCTTCCCTCCTCCATAAACTCCGGCTGGCAAAGAAAATAAACAAGGGTTAGATGAAATCTAACCCCAGCATAGCTATAAAAGATGCTCCATAAAAAATAATAAAATAAACCCAACCCACAAAAAAAAAAGTGGTGTTCAATCTGTTAATTCATGCTCAGGGCCCGGCTCGTTGTTCAGGGAGCGTGTGCGGAGAGCAGCTCGGATTCAGGAGAGGGGGGAAACACAGCTCGGACCCTCCACCACCAAAGCTGCTGGGAGACCTGGCAGACACCAGATAAAAGATTTAGTGGGAAGGGGAAGAGGCTGAAGCTGAAGGAGCCCTTAATCTCCAGTCTCACTGCTGAGCGCTGGACATCCCTGCATCCCGTGCAATGTTTGCATCCCACTGCACCAGGGCACGGATCAGGGATGTGCTGCCAGAGGAAGTTGGAAGGGAACCAAAAGCCAACTTGCTGCAGACGCACAGCTCACACTGGGGCTTGCTGCAGCCTCAGCTGGGACCCCAGAGATGCCCCACTGGATCTGCCTCTCCCATCCCACCTCCCTGCCTGCAGATAATGTCAGTGAAGAAGGAAGAATTTAGGCACCTAAATCAAGAAACGCAGACCACAAAATCTCTCTTTTGGCAGCTGAGGGTCTGATAGCCTCAAAATCCTTGCTGGAGTACGTGTGCAAGGCTGCCCCTGGATCCCTGGAAGTGTCCCAGGCCAGGTTGGATGGAGCTTGGAGCACCCTGGGATAGTGGAAGGTGTCCCTGCCCCTGGCAGGGGGTGGGACTGGATGGGCTTTAAGGTCCCTTCCCACCCAAACCATTCTGTGATCCTGGGATTCTATGCAAGGGCTGGCCAGGCAGGATCCTGATGTTCTGCAAGATGCAGAGTCCATGAGAAATACCTGGGCCAGTTCCCAGGAGTGTCTCAGACGGTCTGACCTGCTGGGAGGAGGAGGGCTGGACACCCCTTCCCTAATCCCACCTAAGTGGGCTTACCCCCCACAGTGCCCCAGCCTAGGTAGCTGTGCCCAGCAACATCCCTGAGATGTGAACACCAGCCCAGGAATCCTTGAGGATTCTGGGGAATCTGGGATCCTTCAGGTTTTTCAGATCTAGCCTCTGCCTGTCGCTCTGTGCTCCTCAGGAAAAGCATGGACCTGGAATGTTTTGGAGATTCCCAAGATTTCCCTGCTGCCACACAACTCCCTGCACTGGCTGCAGGAATTCTCTTGGGTATCAGCCATCCCAGTCCACCTGGGAGAGGTGTAGTCCTCACACTGGGCTCATGAAACCCATCCCGAGACCCACGTCAGGCAGGGGCACATGGAGCATCGCCAAACTTGTGCCCTTTTCTGGATCTGGGACTAGGATTTGGGAGAAGAGTCCAGGCTCTGGAAAGTTACAGACCCTTCCAAGAGCCCTTGCAGGAGTTTAATCTCCTTCCTGCCCATCATCCTGGGCTGCTGGAAGTTTTTCAGAAGGCCTTTCCCTTTGTTTCTAGGAGCTGGGGTTTTTTTGGGGGAGACTCCTGGTGTCCCGTACAGGTAGTAGAGAATCCTGAAAGAAAAAAATCCTGAAAAAAAGAGAAAGTCAACTACTGCAAAACTGGGAAAAGGCACCTTGGACGTCCTGCTGGAGCACAAGGATGTACTTAACTTGCATGGAAGAAACCCAGAGATGTGAGGAGGGGCCTTCAGAGGCCAGCGAGGGGGTGAGGCAGCGGCGACTTGGCCGCGTCCGGTTTTTCCACGGGTCAAATGAAAGATGATTTGCAAAAAAAGGAGCCCCTGATTGGTTAATGAACATCTCTCAATTTACAGCAGCAGAATGCTGGGTGCCATCAAATGCAAGCCCAAGTTAAAGCTATGACTGCTTTAATAATCAATGACTGCAGAGTATTTAAAAAAAACAGCGAAGCTTTCAGGGGCTTAAGACTTATTGCTCGCGTTTTCTCAGCTTTCTTAAAGAAAAAAGGGGTGTTGTAGAAAATGGTCAAATTTATCATTTATAGCAAAATATTAATGTAGCAGCAGGAGACTTGATGTGGCCATCTATCTCCAAGCATTCAGACTTCAAAGGAAGCATAAACACGAAATTAATGGTTTGTCTAGTGTAAAGGAAAAATAAATGCAAATGTAGCCTCATTAATACCAAGTGGGTGACTTCTTGGTTTATGGGGTTTGGATTGATTTTGTCAAAGGCCAATAGATTTATTAAAAATGTCTTTTAAATTTAGCATCCCTATACCCATTAGTTGAAAGAAATAAAATCCTCTGCAATCGCCACCACCTCTCCTCCTCCTCCCCCCCCCCGCCCGACTCCCTGGATGTTGTTTTACCTAAATAAAGTTCTTGCATTAGGACTCACTTTGCCCTGAAATATGTCTCTTGTAGGAGCTGCTATAAACGTCAGCATTTTCTGCGGCGTTGGTTTATGGGCAGAGTGAATTTTAATGGCATCGTAATCTCGCTGCAATCAATTGTGCTCCGTGGGAGGGGAAACCTCGGGGAGTGGCCATTAACCACAGCTCTGCATCACTCCGGGCCTCAGGAGCTTCCAAAGGGGTCCTTTTTTTTCCAATACCTGCTCACCAAATGTTTGTTCTGGGCTGTTTCGTCCCCGTGGCTCCGAGCAGGCTGAGAGGTTCTCGCTCCTCTTCTCAGGGTGAGTTTCTGGCTGGGACATCTCACATCCCTCCCCGACCCATAGAGTGGGATGGGAGGGTCTCCAGGTGTGCCAGGGATAACCATTGCAGCTGGGGGCTGGTTTGTGGGTTCTCCCAATCCACCCCTGGGGAATGTGATGATAAATCCACCAACTGGGTGACAGAGTGACCGAGCTGATTTAACCCCTCCGGCGAACCCTATGCCAACACATTCCACCTCCTGCCCCAAGGCACATCCCCAAAAACAGAGGCTGATGCACAGCATGGGGGTTTCTTTAGGAAAACACAAGAATACAACCTTATAGTCCCACATCACACATTTTTGGGTGGCTCAAAGTCACACTGCGCTGCTCCAAAAACCATTTGGAAGCTGTCCCGAGCTTTCTTTGGTTAAAGTTGATTTGTTCAGGCCATCTTAAAGAAAGGACCCGCGAAGGTGTTGCAGTGCTCCCTCACCTGCATGGAAAAATGGGGGAGAAAGGAAAGGAACAAGATTTGAGCCCCAAGGATGTGATGGATCGAGTAAAGATGAGATGAGGAAAATGGGTGAGAACTAATCTGGACTGGGGGGGAGGAGATCTAAACTCAGAAAAGGCCTGGAAGTGGGAAGTTTGAAATTCCTGTGAACAGAGGGGATGAAATGCAAGGGAGACACATCCCAGATCCCAGGATGGGCCAGGCTGGAAAGGACCACAGTGGTCACCTGGTGCCACCTCCCTGCTCCAGCAGGGCCATCCCAGAGCACAGGGCACAGATTGTGTGCACACAGCTCTGGAATATCCCCAGGGAGGAGACTCCACAGCCTCTCTTGGATCTGTTCAGGGCTGGGCACTGCCCAGGGCAGAGGTTCTGCCTCCTGTGCAGGAGGAATTGATGGGCTCAGCCCCTGCCCGTCCCTCTGGTGCCATTGCTGGGCCCCTGGAGCAGAGCCTGGGCCCTGCTCGGAGCCCTCCCTGCAGCCAGGGACACCCAGGGCTGAGGGCCCCTCTCAGCTGGGGCTCCTCTCCAGGCTGAGCAGCCCCAGCTCCCTCAGCCCTTCCTGGGCAGGGAAATGCTCCACGCACTTCCTCATCTCCGCAGCCTCCGCTGGCCCCGCTCCTTGGAATGATCACATTCACCACACAGAAAAACACAATGTGATTTGTATTGTCCTGAAAAAATAAAAATTAAAGCATTGAATTACCTAGGAAGCCACCTGCACACTGGGTTGAAGATTGCCGGGGGATGAACCACCTCCAGCCCAGCACATGATGCCACTTGGGTGCAGTGATTTATTCTGGAATTCTTGGAAACCCTAGATTGGCAAATTTTCCTTCCAACAGGAAAAAAATACAGGATGTAAATGGCTGTTGGGTTCTAGAGGTCTGTATTGCAATAAGCAATGGTGTATTTGGAACATAGGTGGAGACTTTGAATCCGATTCATAGTGCAGGATGAATCCACTCAGGATCATCCACTCAGGCAGACACAGGAGATGTGGATGTTGGGCAATAATGGGATAATTTCCCATAAAAGATATCAAAAAAGAAAAAAAGTATGTAAATGGATTTATTACAAGAAATAATGAAAATCCACAAGCTGAAGCTTTGTTAAAACCAGAAATATGTTCAGTGCAGGAGTCCCTGAGTATCCACAGCCTACCTGGCAAAGGCCCCCATGCCTTTCCCTTTCCCTTTCCCTGCCTGGTCTGTGAATTCCTAATAAAAGTGACCCCATCTGCTGTCACTATCCATGCATAAATCTCGGGGCTGACAGCGATTAGCACAAGACAAACGGTCAAAACAACGTAACACTCTCCTTGACCTAGAAATCATCAATTCAGGAAAGCCTCTGCAAACAGCCTGGAACCTGTCAGCAGGGCTGGGAGGGGAACAAGTCTCCCGGCTCATTTAAATCTTGTGGATGCAAAACGTTTGTCCTACATGGGCAGGTCGAAATCCAAAGCCAAATAAGAGCAGAAAACTCAGCACAAACCACACACAGGGGCTTTGTTTCCTCCTAGCAGAAACAAAATATTTACGGGAAAAGAAACCTGATCAGGTTCTCATTTGCATCCACATCCAAATGCAAACTCGGCTTCAAGGGGGTGTTTCAGACTGGAAATGCCATTGCAGCCTGTGCAGAGCAGTTCCCAAGTCACCAACACAAGCCAGAGCTGACCCTGCTGTGGAAATCTTCCTGGTGGGGCTTTTCTGAATGCACAAAAGAGCTCAGGAAGGAGCTGGACCCACTTGGAAAATGCTTCTTCTTGTGCTTGCCGTGCTGTTCCCCTTGTGGCAGAGAGGAGGGATCCTGGCTGAGCCCGCACAGGTGGGAATGGGTGTCTCCAGTCCTCCCTCAGGCTTGGAATGACAAGGTTTTGGCATGGACAGAGCACAGTTCCCAAAATACGCAGAGACCCTGATGCCTGAGCACCTCCAGCTTGGATTTGTAGCTTGGTACGGCAAACAGGAGGCAGAGACTGTGGAGAAACAGGGAATGTGGAGAGGACAGGGATTGAAAAAACCCAACCAAAAAAAAAAAACCAACCAAAAGCAAATGGTTAAATAAGAACTAAGGCCAATCCTCCTCCCACTCCACCAGATTTGTTGTCCTTCATAGGGAGAGTGGGAGAATTTGGGTGTCTGATGGAAGAAGAACTCAACTGCGAGGAAAATCTGAGTGCACGAGGAATGCCAAATCCCCTAGGGGTAACCCAGGAAATTAGCAGGGCTGTGTGGTAATGCAGAATGAGGTGGAACAATCCCTTATCCCGTGCCGGCTGTTTCCCAGGAAGCGTACCTGGTGGGAGCAGAGCCCATGGCTCCATGGAGCCAGCCCGTCCCAAGCGTTCCACGCCACTGGCACCCAGCTCACACCTCCCACTTCGGACTTCAGGAAAAGCTTTAGATTTCTTCTCCATCCCTTCTGTCCTCGGCGCGTGTGATTTTGTGCCTGGAAGCGTTCAAAGGATGTGTAGATGTGGTGCTTGGGGAAAGGGTTGAGTGATGGTGGGACTCAATGTTCTTAGAGGGGTTTTCCAGCCTAAATGATTCCAGGATGCTCCTTCAGTTCTGCCAAGGGTCACTCCCCAACATCCCCATGAGTGAGACAGCTCCACCACCTCCCAGATCTACCACCTTCCCAAAGTGGGACCCTCTGAGGACTGCCCACGTCAGAGATGGGATTTGTCTGGCCTGCTTCCCTGTGGAGTCGGGTGGGTTTTGGGGCTGAAGCCACTGAAGACTCTTAGAGAAAACTTCAGCCAAGCTTTGCAAGGCCGGACATCCTTTTGTGCGTTTCCATCCCCTGAGGATGCCGGATCACATTCCGGGAGTTCAGGGCACGGCTCCCCCCTGTACACAGAGCCAAGCACTGGGAGCGGGGAGAGACGGATGGTACAGGCATTTCAAACCTTTCAGGGCTGGGCTCAGGAAAGCCGCCCCCTCCTCCTGCTGGAGCACAGGGACAGCTCATTCCTCCTGGTACAAACTGGGAACCTGGATGCACCGGGATTCTCCAGCCCTGATGATACAACCGTCAGTCCCTGCAGGCAGCACCAAGACACTGGCGAAGGCTTCCCTTGTGCCCGGCTCGGGATGGACTCAACCCTTTGGAGCCACAGCAGGCCCAGACCTGGAGACAACACCACGGCTCAGCTGAGCCTGTTGGGCTGCCTCTCCCTCTCTGTGCCCTTCCAGCTCCTCTGGAGCCACGATCAGCCCTTGGAGTAGGCACCAAGCACCGGGAAGCTCCCAAACTGGTGTTCTTTATGAGAGCTTCTGTCTGGCTGCAGAAATAGCCAGCAAATACCTCAGGCTGCTGCTCCTCCTCCTTCCCCCACTGCTCCAGGGCCGTTCTCTGGTGCCCATGCTGAGAGCAGAGGATTCTGCTGCCTTTCCCTTTCTCGTTTCTCCCTTCTGAGAGAGCTCAGAAAAAACGATGGATCCCTGCATGACTGCAAAACCTGCAGCACCTCTAACACTGGCTTGCAAAGTGAGAGACCTCTTGGCGACCGTGCAGTTGGACCAACCTTTGAAGCTTGTCTACACTGCCACTGCCATGATCCTCACTGGAGAGCTGGGAATTAATCCAGTGCACCAGAGCAGAGCTGATCTGTGCTGGGAGAGGTCAGTTTATGCAGCAGTCATTGCACAGGGAAGGCCACCATATAAGAAGAACAGGATTATGGGGGAATGTTTCTTTTCCAGCCTTCAAACATCAAGGAAAGAAGAAGATGAGTCATGCTTATGGAAAATTCTCAGAATATCCCTCCTTGCCCTTTTCGTATTTTAAAGGCCCTGCAGTGCCAGGACAAGGGGGAACGGCTTCCCACTGCCAGAGGGCAGGGTTAAATGGGGTATTGGGAAGAAATTCTTCCCTGTGACAATGGGGAGGCGCTGGCACAGGGTGCCCAGAGAAGCTGTGGCTGCCCCTGGATCCCTGGAAGTGTCCAAGGCCAGGCTGGACAGGGCTTGGAGCACCCTGGGATAGTGGAACATGTCCCTGTCCATGACAGGGAGTGGGACTGGATGGGCTTTAAGGTCCCTTCCCACCCAAACCAGTCTGGGATTCAATGACAGCTTTGCCTCCAGGCATTACCATCTTCCCCCAGTGAGCTGCTGCGATCCAGTGGGAAAGGAGCTTCGGTGGGATGGCCCTTGCTGGGATGTTCCCTGACAGCTCTGCATGATCCCATCTCTCCGCTTCCAGCCAAGCTGCACTGGAGCTTGCACTGTGTTCCCTCTGCCCCTCCGGGCCCGTTCAGACCCATGGAAAGGATCACTCTTGCCTGGGTGTGCTGCCTCTGCTGATGTCTTCCCAAAGGTTGCAAATGTCGTTCCTTGCCTTGCTGTGTTTGTACTGCTCCTGGTGGAGTCCCACAAGGATTGAGTCTGTCTCCCCTCCCTTCGAGCCCAGCAAAATCATGGTTCTTATCCAGCAGCAAGTCCAAATCCATTCCACAGACTCAGAAGAGGCTGGGTGTTCAATCAGCCGTGGCTGGTTAATTGGCGGGTCTGGCAGCTTGCACGACTCCCTGCAGCACCCCAACACCTAAATGAACATTTCCTCCCTCCCGTGACATCCGACAGGCCGGGCCTGGAGGTTTTGCTCCCCTGCACACACATGCTCCCCCTGCCCCTGGCCAGGCAGCCTCAGACCTTCCCGCCTGCTCCCAATTGTCCGAAGGGTCCCCGCACTCTTCCCGCACCAGCAGCTCAGGAAACCAGGTCTTCCTCCTGCGTGTACCAACATGAGCCTGAGATAATAAACGAGGCCTAGAAGAAGAGAGAAATCATCAGGGCTGTTAATTTGACACCGACTCTTTTGATCTCCTCTTCAGATCATACGGAAAGGGTAAGTGTGCTTCCTTTTAATCTTCACTCCCGCACTTTAAAGGCCTCAATAATGTTCCCACCAACCAGATCATTTTCATTTGCAACTCTAATTAATCTGTGAATAAATATGCTTCGGAGAGGTGGATTGATTTAAATGAGGGCTGTCTTTTCACCTTTAATCTATAATTCTGCATTTCTCTCTCTTGAGAAAATAGCTCCTAGCTTGCACTGTCTGCCTTTCTCCCCAAGTTCATGCAAGGCTCTTTCTCCTCTTTTTTATTATTATAAAATAATGGCTTCAGCAGGTGAATAAAAGGTTAGGCAAGTTTGACAAAAATGGGAAGCTATTCACCCTTGCTACCTTTAATCTACTGCATTCTCCTCCTAATGAGTGTAAATTACCCAAGCCATTTCACAGAGCCTTTCTCTGGCATAATACCTCTGGCAGCCCATTCTCACAAGGGCAGGTTTGTATTATTAGTATCAGTATTATCTTTAATCTTTTGTGGTGTGAAGAATGAGGACAACACACGGACCCACACCAGTTGCGGACCACACCGTGTGTCCGCAACACACGGACCCACACCTGGAGCCAGGCCCAGGGCAGCCGGGCTGTGTGAAGGAATGGGTCCTCCAGCAGGAGGATCCGGCATCCTCAGGGGATGGAAACCCACAAAAGGATGTCCGGCCTTGCAAAGCTTGGCTGAAGTTTTCTCTAAGAGTCTTCAGTGGCTTCAGCCCCAAAACCCATCCAACTCCACAGGGAAACGGGCCAGACAAATCCCATCTCTGACGTGGGCAGTCCTCAGAGGGTCCCACTTTGGGAAGGTGGTAGATCTGGGAGGTGGTGGAGCCGTCTCACTCATGGGGATGTTGGGGAATGACCCTTGGTAGAACTGAAGGAGCATCCTGGAATCATTTAGTCTGGAAAACCCCTCTAAGAACATTGAGTCCCACCATCACTAAACCCTTTCCCCAAGCACCACATCTACACATTTTTTGAACGCTTCCAGGCACAAAATCACATGCGCCGAGGACAGAAGGGGTGAAGAAGAAATCTAAAGTAAAACATCCCCCACAGCCTCCGAGAAACCCCAAACTGAGGGGAGGTCTCGGAGGAAATCCTGCAGTGTCCATCTCAAACTGCCCAGTTACTGAGAAGAAACCAAACAAGGGCCACGTGCCAAGGAGAACCTCAGAAGGAGTCTCACATCTTCACTGGTGATCTGGAGAAGGCCTTTAAGACATTTCTCCTGGAGGTACTCTAGTCAAACCAGAAGATGTGAAGGATGGTTGCAAAGGGATTACAGCACATGGGACTCGGGCGGGAAAAGCACAAGGTTGGGATCAAACATCCTCATCCTCAGGGAGAAGAGCAGCCTGGGAAGCCACAGAGAGGGCAGGGACTTTGCCTGCAGGTGAGCACTGTGTTGAACTGCACTCGCAGTGGAATAAGGAAACCAACAGACAGTCCAGAAAAAATCAAGGAACAGGTGATCCACAAGCAAAGAAAACAAAGAACAGACAGTCCTCAAGTGGCCAAGCTGACTTGAGGAATTGCCTGAGAGGCCACAGCAGCAAGCAGGATGAGAGCACTCACTGCCTCACAGTTGCTCAGCTATGGGGAGTACTGGGAACAAACTGGGAGCGTTACCACTTTTCCATGGAAATCCTTACACCCGCTGGCCCTGCCAGATCTGTGGAGCCCAGTGATCAGCATCAAACCACATCCCTCACTGGCAAGAATTGATGCCACCCTTGAGCATCCATGGGCATCACCATCCCCTGCCAGCTGGGATGCAGGACAAGGAGGGCTGGATACAGCTGGGGAGCAGAACCAACCTGGGAAACTCCCCTCTCCCAAACTTGGCCAGTGCTCTGCGGAAGAAATGGAGTTTCCACACGGTCCAAGATGATAAAACATCCCAAAACAGCAACAAAAAAAGATCCTCCTGGAGCAGCAAGAAAATCTTGGCTTTGCTTCGAGCAGTAGCTGGGCCATGGAGGAGCCCAGGCTGTCACCGACGCCTCCATCATTCCTCTCATCTTGGCTGGTTCAGGTCCCCATTACTTCGGTTATATTGTACGTCTTCCTTTTATTTTTTACATTTGCCACTTGTGATTATTACTCTGCAGCCTAAGAATGGCTGATATTCAGAGGCTCTTTGTTTCACTCTCATTATGCACACATATATGTTCAAGGTCGCCAGTTGGTCTATTATTCAAGTGGGCACTTTTTTTTCCTGTTTCATCCCCCCTTTTCCCCAAAGAGGCTCGGTTCAAGGTCTTGCATTCTATGCTTTCTCCCTTAAGTTTTACCATTTCTTTTCCTTAGAAAAACATTTTCCCTTGCCTCACATTCTCCAGTAGCTTCCACTCCATTCAATCCCTGCTTATATATATCCAAAAGCAGCCCAGGGCAGACCCCACGTCAGCTGCTGCAGCTGTTTTTAAAAGCATCAAAGCAAGCTCTTTATTTCCTTCCACTCTCCAACAATTTCTTGAGTTGCAAACTGATGTACAAAGTGTTCTTGGAGGTGGCCAGGAGATTTCCAGAGCATTTGCAGCAGTGCTGACAAAATCCCAGGCTGCTCTGTGGGGATTTGGGTGATAACCACAAGTGAACACGCTCATTGCTGCCATCAGACAGGAATTTTGGCTGCACTGCTGTCGTCCTCCTTGCAACAAGAGGTGAGCCAGCAAGGCATCACCCAGCAGGCTCATGTTTACTTTTGGATGAACAAGGAAAAGATTATTTTTAGCTCCCTACAAACCTATTTGTTTGTCAAGTGACATGCCCCTCAACGAATCTCCCTGTGCTATCAGTCATCTCTCATTATGCAGGTGTATTTATGTCTGCACAGGAAAAAAAACCCCATGGAAATACTTTCTGAGCCCTCCAAGGAGGAGCCTCACTGCACCCACTCCCGGGAGTGAGGTGCAGCTGTGATTCCACAGTGCTGCACTTTGAGAAAAAAACATCAGAACGAGGAAATTCAGGCTGATCCACTTGGGGTGGGAGTCACCACAGCCGTCTGGGAGGTACCGAGGAGGAAACTGCAGCTTTATGTGCAGGATAAAGCTCTTGCCCCAGGGAGAAGAGCCGGTTTGAGAAGGAGAGGCCTTCCCCAGGACAGGCACTGCGGCTGCTGGGGCTCTGTGCTGTCCCAGCAATGGCACAGCCCGGTTGGGAACAACAGAAGTATCCTGATAGCTCCAAAGAAAAGCTGGCAGGAAAGGAAGAGGTGGGCAAAGCGTTAATGGGAGCCAGTTGCAGCTCTGTCAGCAACCACAGAATCCTGGAATGGTTTGGGTTGGGAGGGACTTTAAACACCATCCAGAGCCACCCCCAGCCACGGGCAGGGGCATGTTCCACTGTCCCAGGATGCTCCAGGCCCTGTCCAACCTGGCCTGGAATGCTTCCAGGGATCCAGGGGCAGCCACAGCTTCTCTGGGCACCCTGTGCCAGGGCCTCCCCACCCTCACAGGGAATTTCTCCCCAGTATCCCATCTAATGCTGCCCTCTGGCAGTGGAAGCCATTCCCCCTTGGCCTGGCACTCCAGGCCCTCTCTCTCCATGTTTCCTGTGGCTCCTTCAGGCCCTGCAAGGCCACACTGAGGTCACCCCAAAGCTTCTCCTTTCCGGGCTGAACAATCCCAGCTCTCCCAGCCTTTCCTCCCAGCAGAGCTGCTCCATCCCTCTGCTCATCCTGGTGCCTCCCCTGGGCTCTCTCCAGCAGCTCCAGCTCCTCCCTGTGCTGGGCCCAGGGCTGGGGCAGCTCTGCAGGTGGGGTCTGACCTGAGCGGGGCCGAGGGGCAGAATCCCAGTCCCTTCCCTGCTGCCCACGCTGGGGATCAGCCCTGGATGCCCTGGGGTGAGGGCGTGGGGAAGATCCCAGACCAAGGGGAAGATGTGCAGAGGACACCCTGCATTTGTAAAGGTTTTTACACCATTTCCTTTCCTCGGGCTCAGCCCCACAGACCAGCTGTGTCACTTTTGAGGCACATAACACAGAGAGCCACATTTCATTTTCCATGGGGTCACCAGGAGCGCTTTCTGAACACTGGGGATTTTACTGAAGTCATGGAAGCAGGAGATGAAGTTTTCTCGGCACGTGGCTCCACCTGACACCAGAAACGGGCCAAGACAAGGAATATTCTGCCATGTCTTATGCTCATGGATGTTTTTTCCCATTTAGGAGCAGAAAGAGTTCATCTCCCATCCTCTACGCCACAATATTTCTCAAGGCCCTCACGCCCCAAGTTACCCTCACCACTTGTTTTATTTATAATCTGCTCTGCCCCCTCTTTCTCTTCTTTTTCTGCTTTATTTTTTTCCTTAAATATATTTTATTTTTTTGTTTGCCAGGCTCAGTCACAGCGCAAGGACATGGGGAAAGACATTCTTTCAATTCTTCGGGCATTGTGGCTGCCTGAAATGGGAAACAAGACAAAGCCAGAGAAGAAAAGCTTATTATGGGCAGCCTAGTTGGAAGAAAATGAATCACCCAAACAGATAGGTTTCAATGATCTCAGGCGAACTCCGCTCTTTATTCCGCACACCCGCATCTAATTGTTCCAGAAAATGTTCATCTGCTTCATAATGACAGCAATAATGGAAGTTATGTGAAATAAGGAAAAAAGTTTATTCAAGGGTCTGCTTCGGAAAGTACAGCCTTAATGCACTTTCTTCTGGGGATTTAATAGAATTTCCTCTCAGAGAAATTGGATGGATAACAAGTAATTCTTTTAATTTGAAGACTATGTGAGCTAGAAGAGTTTCTTGCCATGAGAGAGGGCTTGTGGGGTGAAAGGATGGGTCAGGCTCCTGGTATTGGAGAAGGGACAGGATGGGAAAACTCAACGGCAGCATTTGCCCTGCTGGCAACCTGTCAGGGCCCCTCCTGCTCTGCCCAGCTTTTGTGGGGGGATGGAAACTACAGCTCCTGTTTGAATTTGGGACCTAAAGTGAGACCATGCCTCAAAATCCCTCCGCAAGGTCCCACTGGGCTTCCATGCTCTCCTCGTTTTGTGAAGGGTGGCATAAGAAGGACACGTTGATGTGATTTCCCTGGGCAGGAAGAGCAGCAGGAATTCAGGGTGGGGGAATTTCATGGCAGGCTGGAGCAGACACCTGAATCAAGACAAACCCAGGAGGAGCAACAGAAGAACCCCAGTGTCTGCAAGGAGCAGGACAAAGGAGCTCACCGAGCTTCCTAAAAGGACCTCAAGACCTAAAGTGACATGGAAACAGCTACAAGTTCCCTTGGAAACTTGAGAGCACAGAGGGAGGTAGCACTGGAGTGTGTGGATTTGAGTTCACAGTGGCGAAAATCTCCTCTTGGGCCTGCAAGTCCATCTGATGCTCCTCAGGTGCTGATGGTGCAGAAGGCAAAGCAGGATCCTCCTGGCACTGCAGCCCACTCAGGTTCATGGAATCCCGGAATGGCTGTGGTTGGAAGGGACCTTAAAGTTCATCCAGTCCCACCCCCTGCCATGGGCAGGGACACCTTCCACCATCTTAGGTTGCTCCAAGCCCTGTCCAGCCTGGCCTTGGACACTCCCAGGGATCCAGGGGCAGCCACAGCTTCTCTGGGCACCCTGTGCCAGGGCCTCCTCACCCTCATAAAAAAAACAACTTCTTCCTTACATCGAGACTAAACCTCCCCTCTTTTACTTCCAAACCATCACCCCTCATCATCCCAGGGCTCAGCTGCTGGTGAAGCCCATCCAGCTCCAAGACACGATGCAAAGTGTCCCTCTAACTTAGAATCCAGGCTCTCTCAACTCTGCCTCTAGTCCCTTTCTAAGGCTGGAAATAAAGATTTAGGCCAAGCTGAGCACGCAGGAATATTTCAAGCAAGGGGGTTAACAAGACACGGCGAAAACCCTTGTTTAAACTGCAGAGATGTGAAACTGTTCCCGGTGGGAAACGTGGCGAAGTACCCGGCACGTCCCTGCTTTCCTGTCTGTCAAACAGAACCGGGCTGCAGCTTTCCGAGGAGAACATTTTGACATGAGCTCGGGCTGGAGGAAGGGCTGGAAGGCAGGATGGCTCCCATTCTGTGTCCTCGAGCTGCGGGGAAGGAAAGGCTCCATTCAATTCCGCAGGATCCTGAAGGACGTGACCAACTTCGAAAACCATGAGTCATCCGACGGGAGCCAGGCAGGAGGAGAACTCCTGCAATTTGAGCTGGAATTGTGCTCAAGTGCTTCAAGAGCCGAGGCCTGAGAAAACAGGCTGGCAGGTGCAATTTTCCCCCAGGAGAAATTATAAACCTCCTCTTGTTGATTTTATTTTAGCGGGAAGAAAGATTTCTACTCCGTAAGATTTTTTTCTCTAAAGGACTCCCTGGGCTAGTCCTTGTCTTGATGTGAGGAGCAGTCAAGGAGGAAGACAGAGAATCTGCAGCAATGAGAATTTGCAGAATTTCGGGGATTCTGAAAGGGAACAAGAACAACCAGGAGACAAAAAGATATATCCAGTGGGTGTCTTCCAGCTCAGCAGCAGAAGCTGGCTTGGGGAGGTGACCCAGGTGCACCCCTGGACTCCCCAAAACCCATTTGCTGAGCAAACCTCCCCCAAACTCTACTTCAGCTTAATCAGGCATCTGGGTGGCTCAGCAAAGATGAGCCCAGTTCCTGATGGCAGGAGGCTGCTTCTTGCTGGAAAAGCACTTGGGAAGGACCAGGAGGAAGTGTGACACCTCTCGTTCTCTTCACGTCGGAGTTTTGTCTGACTGCACCTCTCTGCCCACCATTCCAACACTCAGGACTTCTGAGGGAGACACAATAAAGGTCTTTGAGAAAGCTTCAGCTGGGAAACTGGTTTAAAAGAGTCGGATGTCTACGGTTAAAGTTGTAATACTTTAGGTTTTATAAAGGTAGCAACCTGGGCTTTCCCAGGGAATTAATTGTGCAACTTCCAGTGGCATTTCAAAGAGCAGTTCAGGAAATAAGCTCCTGATTTCCAGCATCATTTAGAGACAAGATTTCCAGCATCATTTACAGACATTTCCTTCCCCCACCCATAATTCCAATTCATCCCAAAGAGGTGTCTGTTCTCTAAATAAAGACTTTCTGTTTTAATTGGTGCCCAGTTTGCCTTGGAGCAGGTGTCCCTGGAAGCATCCAGGACTAACCTGGAAGATCTCATCAAGCAAAACAGTCATCTGAGGCCAGACGCTTCACACAGCAGCACCAAGGGCAGCTGAGCCTTTTGTGTCAGTGGAAATTTAAGTTAAAAAAGGGTTTAACTCCCTTTGTGATTTTACTCACATGGCAAAACAAGGAGGAAGCACTTCCACAGCCACATTCCAGCTCAGCTCTGCCTCTGAAACGGCCTGCACAGCGATGGCTGCCCTGCTGAGGTATTTTAGCTCTGCGTTTCAAGCCGTAGGTAGGTGAAAGGAAGGAATTCCCCACGTCACAGGCCCTGTGCAAACCCTCAGCTCCTGGGAAAACTACAAATGCACAGAAGGTGCTGAAGAGCTCCATGAGATGTTAGCACTTCAGTAATCCTGGGAGAGCTAACTGGGCTTGCAGGGTGAGTTGTGTTACCATCGAGGAGGGCTTGAAATCGCCCCGGGATCTCGAGGGGCTGAGGGCACTGTGCAAAGCGCAGGAACAAGTCTAGAACTCAGTGCTGGAAAGAGCTTTTAGTAATCTAAAAGCTCTTGGTGAGGAAATCACCGCGTGAATCCCACCATGAAATCATCATGTGAGGACCAGGAAGGGGATCGCACTTTGACGTGGAAGTCACTTGAGTGGAGAAAAGAGCAAGGAAGAACAAATATCCACCAGTCTTCATCATCAGGGCACCAGAATCCCAGAGCCTGTAGCCAGCCCTGCTCAGTGTAGAACATTTTTCTCTCCCTTCCCACTGAAAATTGCACCCCAGCTCCTCAGGGATACGAAAGAGGGATACAAAACATAAAGAAACATCTCCTCTCAGGGCATAGAGCAGAGACCACCTCCCTCCAGGAGGGATCCACCCAGCACTAAGAACCTTCTCAGCCTTCCAGAGACCATTTTTTAAGCCCATCAGGCTCTTGGTGAACTCCAAGTAGGACCAGCTGCACCCTGCATCCTCCATCACACCCTTTGCTCAGCCCACGTCAGATTCCCTTAAAGGGAGAGGGATTTTGGACAAGGGTGACAAGATAAGGGCTTCCCACTGCCAGAGGTCAGGGTTACATGGGATATCAGGGAAGAAATTCTTGGCTGAGAGGGTGGGGAGGCCCTGGCACAGGGTGCCCAGAGAAGCTGTGGCTGCCCCTGGATCCCTGGAAGTGTCCAAGGCCAGGCTGGATGGGGCTTGGAGCACCCTGGGATGGTGGAAGGTGTCCCTGCCCATGGCAGGGGTGGGACTGGATGGGCCTTAAGGTCCCTTCCAACCCAAAGAATCTGATGATTCAATGATTCACTGCAAGGCAAAGCTTTGTTTCCTCCTGAGGTACAGAACAGGTGTTTCCAAAGGCTTCTGATGTGCAGGATTGGTGAGTGAGGGGCTCAGGCATCCCTTCCAAGCCTGCTCCCACTCCTGCTAAAGGATGGTGAGTGTTGCAACAAATCTCTTGCTGAATTGGGACTCGGATTTGACCTCTTTAGGCCATCCATGGGATTTGGCTTCTTCAGGCTCCTTTGACATCCTCCTGATGGGTCCTGATGGCTGCATGGATCCCACACTGCCCCAGCTCCCAGGGACCCCCCGTGCCCACAGGCACCACAGCCGCTCCACACCCGCCTCCCATGGGGCTCTGGAAAGCCTTTCCAGGTGCAGCCGTGACTCTTTTTGTTTTTTCCCCACCTGGATTCCCCGGAGCCGGGTGTAGGTGCTCAGGGCTGGTTTTTCTGGAGGTGACTCCCATTGTTCCTTCCCCCCCTGGTGCGGCCGGGCCGAACGCATGGAAGGTCAGTGAGAAATGAAGCTGCTTTTATCTGCCATCTCCCACCAGCCCTAAGCTGGGTCCCCTTTTTCACACTGAGGCCTAGCCAAGCATGAAGGAAAATAATTTTACCCAATCTCTCTGCTCTAACGCGCACCAACCCCCCCGCCCTCCTCTTTTCCACAACTCCCCACCAATCTAAAGGAGAAAGAATTAGAAAAAAAAAAAAAAAGCAAA
>VZRQ01002124.1:108921-133266 GCA_013397975.1 Machaerirhynchus nigripectus
AAAAAAAGCAAAAAAAAAGCCCTTTCCACAATGAAAGCACAGCCAGATAGAAATCTTGGTGAGGCACCTCTCTAAATGTGACGGCAGCTTTTAGCCTGTCCTCAGCTCAAATATCGCCAGCCCCACTGTTTACTCTCCTGCTAAAAAAATAATAATAATAAAATATAGTAACCTGGTGATTACTCGCGTTCCACATAATTGCAACAGGCAGAGAAAAGAGGAGTGATTAATTTGCCTTGTGAATTATGCATTATTTCCCCGGCTCCTTCCTCCCCACCAGCCCAGCTCCCAGCACACTTCTCCAGAGCTTTATTATGTATATTTGTGGGATATTGTCACCTGTCCTGGCTCTGCTGGAGAGCTGCTGTCGGTGGTGTCGGTGGAGGCTTGGTGTTTAATCTGCTATGAACACTCCGGGTTTGTTTTCCACGGTCGCTGGAGGAGCGGGAGGAGCAAACCCACCAAGCCAAGGCTGAGTGCTGGCCCGTGTAATTCCCGGCGCCAGCTGCAGGATTTAGGGAGCCACACCAAACTTGCACAAATGAGACAAAGGCACTCCAGGCACAGCAAGCACGGTGCTCCTCGGGCTTTAAAATCCTGAGTAGAAGAGTTCCTTCAGTGCAGCCAAACACCGAACATGCGCTCGCGTTTCCTTGTGGGAGCATCCCTGTGCTCTGCTTAACAATCCACAGGCCCAATGCCCTGGGGAGCGCTGTTTTCCTCGAATCAGGGCATAAACAACTCCACGGTGTTCAAAAAATAAGCAGATGTGGCACCATAATTAAGTGGGCATGGTGGTACTTGGTCAAAGGCGACGATCTGGAGGTGTTTTCCAGCCTTAATGGTTCTGTGATGGTGTTTGGGTGTTCTTTGTGTCCCAGTAGATACAGCTCAGATTGGCAAAACTCACAGCCCTGCCCAGGTGTGCCTTTTTTGGTTGGTGATGGACATGGAAGTCTTGGAGCACATCCAGGGAAGAGCTGTGAAGTTGCTGAGGGGACTGAAGCACCTCCACTATGGAGTCAGGCTGGGAGAGCTGGGGCTGCTCAGCCTGGGGAAGGAAATATTTTGTGGAGACCTCACAGCTCCTTCCAGGGTCTGAAGAGGCTACTGGGAAGCCAGAGAGGGACTTTTCATTAGGAACTCGAGTGACAGGACAAGGAGGAATGGGTTCCAGCTGAAACATACATGGAAGAAATTCTTCCCTGTGAAGGAGGTGAGGCCCTGGCACAGGGTGCCCAGAGAAGCTGTGGCTGCCTCTGGATCCCTGGAAGTGCCCAAGGCCAGGTTGGACAGGGCTTGGAGCAACCTGGGATGGTGGAAGGTGTCCCTGCCCGTGGCAGGGACTGGATGGAGTTAAGATCCCTCTCAACCCAAACCATTCTGGGACTCCGTGATTCTGTGCTCCAGCCCAAGCTGCAGATGGGGTCTGGAGTATGAACACCATCCCCTTGGAGATGCACGAGTGCACCAGACACCAACTCTCTGCCTGCCAGGTGACCACGGATGATCTTCCATCCAGGAACCCTTCATCCACTCCATGTCCATCATTCAAGGCCCTGAGGCAGAAACATGTCCTTCCTTCCCAGCTTCTGCACAGCTGCTCCCAGGCTCCAGAGTGAAGGTGGTTTTTCATGATTCCATGACTCCATGATTCCATGATCCCATGAATCCATGGCCCAGGTAGTCACAACAAGTCTTTAGATCCCTTCCTGGGGTCCCTCAACCAGCAGAAACACAGCCCACGTGGCAGCACCAGCTCTTCAATCTACTGGGACACCATCTCCTGCCACCTGACTGCTGGGGCTCCCAGGAAAGGGGAATTCAGCCTCCAAGGAGGCATTCAGCAGGAAAAGCTGATATTCCCCCCGTTTTGACCCCCAGGGTTACGTGCAGAACTATGTGACAGAAACCTGCTGGGGCGAAATCCGTCCCCCTGCAATAATCCTGTGGCTACAGGTCACAGTAGCCTCTCCTAATGGTGCTCAGGGGACAGTGGTGCTTCCCAGACATCTCCTTGTTCCTCCCAAGGAGAGGCTGGAGGGACAAGGCACGGAAAGCACAAGTGAACCCCTCTCTAGATCTTCCTAAGGAGATTTTAGGTGAGATCACCTACTAAGGAGAGGCTGGGTACAAATTTTCAGGATCTAAAAGCTGATTAAAAGCTCAGATAAGGCCAGCTTTTCCAAAAAGCTGCTTTGGAAAAGCCTTCTGGTTCCCTCTGCTCCTTCCGCACCATCCAAAATCCCTCTCCGCCTTCCTGAAGGTGAAAGGAGCTGAGCCACGGAGGGCTGCCAGCGAGGGAGCTCCCCGTGCTGGGCTGCTGGGTGGATTTGTTCCCGCTGTTTTGTGCCTGGACGTGCAGCCCAGACAACGGTCATTGAGTGCCCCGGGCCCCGGGGACCGCGCTGTCCTTGCGCTGCCATCAGGTGCACACAAAGCCAGGAGCCTGTGCAGAAGGAGAGCTCTGCAGAGCTGAAAGGCGATTAGCATATTCCAGGGGGAACTTTTTTGCTCAAAATGAAAATAAACAGAACTGAAGGATTACAAAACCAAACATGGAACATTACATGGAGCAATAATTGCCTCCTATTATTTCCCTGCACTCACCAAAACAGCTATTTAGACAAACAAAAGAGCAAAGAAAGGCAGAGACCAGTGCTGAAAGTTGTTTTATCTCTGCTAATCCCCACTGCTTTGATAAGTCTGTAATAGGATCATTTGGCATCTCCAAAGTGCAGCGTCTCAGGAAATTTCTGTGTGCAGGCAGGTTGTGCTCAGGTGTCTGTTCCCAGCCCCCAGCCGTGGGGTGATCACGGAGTCTGTCAGCTTCTGCGGAGGGAAAAAAATTCCCCTGAATTTTTATGCATGGATACAGGGGACTTCATGCTCCTTCTTTAGATGGGACTGCTTCCAAATATTATTTTATTACTGTTTTATTAGTCTTGTTTTCATATTTCATGACGAGGCTGCACAGGGCAGTGGTGGAATCACCACCCCTGGGAGTGTTCAAAAACCATGTGGGTGTGGCACCTGGGACGTGGGTTAGTGGTGAACACCAGTCCTGGGGAATGCTCGGACTCCATGGGTCTATTCCAACCTTAACAATGCCACGATTCTGTTACTGGCAGTTCAGTTAATATGGATGGTCTTTGGTCAGATTTGGATGCCTTTGCCCGTATTTAAAGCAGCTCATTCCACAAATGCTGCCAGCCGTCGGATTGCCACAGAAGTTGGGATCGAGGAGTGTGCCAGACACCAGCGCTGTGCTGCTCCATCCCAGCTGCTGGAAACAGCAAATTTTGGAAACGCGGTTTGTCCTGAGTCCGTAAGAAGCTTTCCTCGGTTGTTCGATATTTTTAGTCCTCCCAATATCCTTTCCCTCTCCACATGGTGGTGTTTCCTACCCAAGACACTCACACGCTCCGTTCCTTATGTGCTCCAGGAGGTGTGAATTCCATGCGGGTTCCCGGCCGTGCTCTTTCCCATCTCCTCCCAGCAAGGACCGTGTTGCCATCACTGGTGGCAACGTCCCCATCTCCCACCTGCTCCCAACCCACACGGCACAAGCAAGAAACTTTCGTTTTTCCTCCCAAACAGGCTTTTTTTTCCAAAGATGCAACACAGCAGAGACCCAAAGGGGTCTGTGACAACCTCCCAGCCAAATCTGTGGTCCTAACTGGTGAGGACATCAAGTGTTTGGTCTTGGTTTCGTTTGCATGACTGAGCCAAGAAGAGAAATTCCTCGAGGCCAATCCATGTCATTTGCTTCCAACCTCATCCCCAAAATAGTTTTGCTAATATGCAGTGCTAGGAATTCACCTTTGCCTGGAATTCATCACCACTCTCCCATTTTTTTCTTTGTTGCCTAATATTTCTGTGTGGAAGAAAATCATGTCCTGCCTCCACCAAGAGGGCAGAGACGGATACCTGGAGTTGATCTGGTGGAACGTGGGGGGTTCGGGCACTTTTTTAATGTTGGATTTAAGATCAATTTTAGCCATTATTTGCCATATCAAAGTTTATGAGCTGTGCACAGAAACTTAATTGCATCAGATTTTTCTGTCAGGAGCTATGCTTTTCTGTCAGATTTTATCTCACAACAAAGAATGGTTCATGCACTACTGCTGGCACATAAGAATTCATGAGCAGCTGCTGGGGGGATAACATTTTCTCCATCAGCTGCTGAACTTTTTACCTGTACAGAGCAGTGTTACCATTGTGCTGGCATGAGAGTAGGGAAGAAAACACCTGGAAAAAACCCCAAAAGGACTCTGTTGCACGGAATTGAGGCAGTACCATAACCATGCTCCATCTTAGCCAATTCCCACCCAAAAAAAAAAGGGGTGAAAATAAACTCCTTGATTTCATACATCGCTGATGCTGCTGTGAGGAGGTGGTCCCATCACACAGCTGTTTTCTCTTACACAGATGAAAAACCTCCACGTTATGTCCTTTCCACTTGGACACGAGCAGCTGCTGTACTAAACCGTCCCTATATGCAGCAGAGGGGGAATGAAGCAAACACTCCGTGTGGAAAGCTGTCAGTGATGGGAAGATGTTGGTGTAGGAGAAGTCCTGAGTTGGGATGGGTTTTACAGCAAAACAGAGATGAACACGTGCCATGCACACAGGCAGGAAAGTTGTATTCATTGGGAAAGAATGCTCTCTGCTCATTGTGGTGTTTCCCTGGCAGTGGGAAGGGAGAAATCCCCCGGGCGGAATATTGCCCAGAATCGCAACGGGCTGCCCAGGGAGGTGGTGGAGTCCCCATCTCTGGAGGGATTTAGAGCAGGTGGATGTGGCACTTGGGGACATGGGTCAGTGGTGGCTTGGAATTGCTGGGACTCAGGGATCTTAAAGGTCTTTTCCAACCTAAACGATTCCAGGATTCTGTAAGAATTCTGTAGGTGTTGGTCACACTCCAGAGCAAAATGAACTCTGCCCTCACGCCAAGCCCTGCACAATGCATAATGCCAGCGTCAGTTCCTGCCCCAAAGACCTTCCACTCTCATCTCCCAGGGCTGGAGAGGAGCAATTCCAGGTCTGGTTCGTATTTCCAGGGAGCACCGGGGCTGTTCCCAAGAGCATATTCCCCGTGGGTGTCTCGGGAGATGTGCACTGGTGACTGTTCCTATTCACAGCAATAACAATAAGGACTGGAATGAAGTATCAGCGCCCCATCTCATTCAGCATATCTCCATTTCAAATCTGGGTTTTGTAAAGAATATTGCGAGTATAATACAGCCCCCTCCAGTAACCTGCTCTGCTTTATTACACAATCCACACAAGTTTTCCATTTTTTATTGAATTGGTCACTCAGTCATACTAAACACGGCAGAAAAAGAACAGGAAATAAAAATGAACCAATAAATAAAAGCAGGGTTTCCAAAGCTCTTCTTACTGAAAGGAAAGCTGGGGAGTTAGTTCAGAGTTTATCCAGGAGAAAACCACCTTGCTTAGAATAAAATTGTGCAGTGGAACAGAAAATAAGATGTTACTGCAAATGAAATGTGTTCTTTAGTGGCAAAAATTAAAGATGTCGTAGGAGATAGGCTTGGGCTGCGCCCATCTCCCCAGCTCTTCCCTGGGAATGATGTACAGGATAGAAATGCATGGCCAGCCCGAGCCACCCATCCAGGGGCCAGGTAGGACCACCTGGTCCCTTTGCCACTCGCCCATCCCTGCTCAGCCCAGAGCTTTTTAGTATTTTGGGAAAGTGAAGATGTTTAGTTTGCCGTGACATCTTATTTTCTGTTCTGCTGCACAGTGTTATTTTAACCAGAGCAGCCTGCTCCCAGATAAACCCAGAGGAGCTGAATGCCTCCGGAAAATCCTGCACTCGGATGTGGGGGAGTGTGTGAGTGCTGGGGAGAGGACAGGGCGGGAACCTGCCGTGGATCCTGGTGGTGTTGTCCTGTTAGGTCTCCATGGAGGAAGATCCATCTGTGCTTCATAAGCAGCTTGGAGGAGCATGAAAATGAGGATCCCTCCCTACTGCACATGCTTGGGGAGGAATGCTCATCCCTTAATTAAACCCAGGGGTTTGTAAGGCTCTAAAGTGCCTGGGAGGAGTTTGGTTTGGTCTCCATGGGGTCTTTGTCTCACTGGGACACGCAGTGAATATTCCTTTGCTCCCAGAAAAGTGCATTGACCAGGCAAATCCAGCTGGATTGGAAAAGTGCTGTTCAAGCACCAATCACCACCTTGCCTCTGAATGCAGCACTCTAAAGTGTCCAAGGACCAGCTTTGGCAGGCAGTGCAAGACTTCCTTCCTCTCCAGATCCTGATCTATTTAAAGTATCCAATAGAGGTCAGGACATGACCATGGATTTGTGCTCTCCTTTGGGTTCTTGGTGTGCATGGAAGTGTGGGATCATCTCCCAGATCCTGCTCCGTTCCTGGCCTCAGGAGCTCCCTGTGCAAAGGATTTCCTTGCTTTCACGCCCACTGTGTGAAAACTGTTGTTGTTGATTATTTGAAATGCTCAGATTCATTGATTCGCCTAAGCAGTTCTTGCATTAGTTCTTCCATGGCATTTTTCCTGATTGTCTGTTCATCGCGCAACAGCTTTTATGGGATGGTGGGACAACTGTCCACTGCATTTGGAGTAAGAAAAGAAAGCTCAACATGTAATTTCACCAAAATATCAAGCCCTCCTTCACACCAGGAGTTAAATGGGTGTGAATTAACACCCGCTGTAATTAGCATCTCCAGTCTAATCATTAGGAAATGCTCAGCCTTTAGGCTGACTGGTCAGTCCTGGAGCAGAAATCAGTGTCCCTCCCTCAGGTTCATCTCCCTGAGTGTTCAGGTTTGGCCAAAGAGCTACAAGAAGCTGCCTGGAGTCCTCCTCCCTGGCCAGCTCTGGTTCTTGGAGCGGGGAGCACCAGAGATCTGGAGAAGTCCGTGGTCCACCTTCTCCGGTGACCAGCAAAGGTTCAGGTGCTCCTGAAGGTGGTTCTCCAGGTTTCACATGGCATCTATGGACCCCTCCAGCCCACAGGCCATATTTCCATTCAATTACGGCCTGGGTCAGGAACATTTCACTGCTTTCACTGTCAAACCCAGGTAGAACCAAATTTTGGTTCTCTGCCCAGGAAAATGCAATCCTAATATCCCGGTAATAGTGCGCAGTTTAGAACAGGGTCCCCCACGTTCCTTTAAACAAATGATGACAGAGATAGGCAGTTGAAATAACTTGGGATTGGGATAATGGGATTTGTTACCAGCCCCAAATCACGGCCTGTACCCCCTGGACCTTGCACATCTTTCCAGCAGCTGCCGTGGTTGCATGGATCCCACTGCCTGTAGATGAAAAGCTTTGTTGAAACAAACAGCATTCACCCAAGCACCAGACTCCCGTCTGGGACAATGACAGAACAAATAGTCCCCTGCAGGCATGCTTTGAAGTCCTGAAGTCATCGAAGTCCCTAAACCAGATGGAAAAATCTTCCTTGAACAGTCTTTCTTAGCTAACACAACCTAAGCTGGCTGGAATATCACCTCCATCGCAGCTGACTCCCAGGATCTCCAATTCTCTTTTGTTTAACTGGGGTTTTCCTCAGCCAGCTCCAAATTGGAAACATTCTGTATTCCTAGAGAAAGGATTTCTGCTTGCCCCACAGCTTGGGTCAAACTTTCCCATTAGCACAGTCAGATTTTCTTCCCTATTGTTGGTAATTTATTTTAAGTTTTGCTTGCTCCTCACTCAGTGTTTGCAATGTAAATGGGAAACTTTTCACTCAGAAAGACCAAAAGGAGACATTTACTCTTCCTGGGTGTTTCCTCCCAGGCTTTTTTAGAAATGCCAGTGAAAGTTTACAAGTATTTCTGGTCAACCAAATGACTCAGAAGCACTGACTCCTCTCACCACCTGTAGCCATCCAACCACATCATCTGCACTTCTTCCCTGAGCAGCAGGGCCTACTGGCTCCACCACGGGATGGTTTGTCTTCTGCAAAAGACAGGGTCTGGGAGTGTGGAACTGAAGCTGTTGCAGCTCTTCAGTGGAGTGGAAAAGCCCAGCCAGCCATTGTCAGCCAATCTTACTTTGCAACAACAGCAGGCAAAGAAATGCGTCCTTCCGTGGAGCAATTCACCTGGAAACACCAGATTCTCCTGGTCTTCTCATCAGCCAGCCCACAGAGGTTATAAATCCACCCTCAGTTTTGTGATCAGCACCACCTCAATGTCGAACAGGAGGTGGATGTGGCCCTTGGGCATGAAGTCGCCTCTTGTTGGGCAGGCGGAAATGCACCATGGAAAGCACAGACCCACACAAGGGTGATTGGGTTCTTTGGGAACAGAGGAAGGTGGTTTTTGCGTGGCCTGGTCAGCTGTGGCAGGAGAAGACCCAGTGCTGTGGCTTCATATGGGATATCCTGAGTTACCGGGGTGTCTTTCTGCACGGCACTGAACAACAGCAGCAGGAAATCCAGCTGCTGCCTGCATGCCCACGTATCTGCCTGATAATCCTGATGGGTTTCAGGAGGTTCCTGCTTTCCCCTCTCATCCCAGGAGCTGTGGGATGGCATGGGAATTGAGGGCAGCATGTCCCACAACCTCCATTTCACTTGGGTCTTCTGGACACCTCTTTGTTCACCTCTGTGCCCCACTGCAGGAGGAAGTTCAGCCCTTTCAGAACAGCTTCTGGACAGTATTTATGTTTTTCCAAAGGCAAACACTGCTGGAGACAGTTACTGCCTGGCAAATCTTTGTGAGCGTCCCTCAAAAGCTACAATTAATATTAATGGCAAATCAAACACCATCCACGAGAGTCACTCTGGTGTGACAGTCTCAATTTCCAGCCCCTGGCACCTTCCCTTTCAGCACCTTAATATGGAGCTGACCTTTCCAACAGCTCCAGGAACGAGATCAGCCCAACAGGATGAATAATGGAAGAGCTGAGGGTCACCCAGTTGTCTGCAGTGGTCACCAGGGAAGGTGTGGCTGTGGGTGGCTGAGGTCACACCTGCCTGGCTGTGTCCCTTCAGTTCCCCCAGGGTAGCCCATGGTGAGGCACAAGCCCTTCCTGGCTCTGATTCCCCTCCAGGTCTCGACTCACCTGCAGGTCCTGGCAGCTCAGAGCAGCACAGGGAACTTGTCCTGAGTCCCAGGCTTGAAAACATAGCAGAGCAAGGCTGTGAGGTCATTGGGGCTTCTCCAGAGGTCCAGTTAGAGTTCTCCTACGGAAGCAGAGCAGAGCCTCTGGATGCCAAGGAAAAACATGTATTTTGAGGAAAGGAGGAGGATGGGGAGCTCTTCAAGCCTCCCTCGCAAGCTGCTCTGATGGAAGGATGTGCTTTCCATGGCAATGTTTGGTGAGGACACAGCCCTGGAGCCTTCCCTCCCAGGCTGGTGCAGCACTGGCCATGCCACACTGCCTTCTGCCTTGTTTTGCTGCCTGCAAAAGTGGAAGTTTCTTCCTCCATATCCTTGGGAAGCACTGTTTCATGGAATGCCAAGGGATGAGGCCGCCCTGAAGCCCTGCAGTGTGAGCTGGAGGGCAAAGAGCAGAGTTTGCTCAAAGGACTGAGTGCCTGACATCTTTATTATTAATTAGCCAGGAGATCTGCTCAGCATCTCTGAACGTGGGGGCATTTGTGCGAGTGGGACAAGAGGGAGGCCGAGGTCCCAGCATTTATCCCCCAGTATGGAAAGCTTGGTGAAAGTGAGAACTAGAGAGGTGGAGGGCCCAAACTCCAAAATCCTAATAACTTATCGTCCATCCTGCCCACACCAACCACATCGACTTCCCCTCAAGCTGTCTGCCAGGGAAGAGAAAGCTCTTCATTATCCTCCATGCTCCCTCCCCCACACCCCCCGCACGAGAAGAAACAGAGGGGAGATAATGCTTGAAAAACCACTAGGAAAAGAAAAAAAAAAAAAAATAATAATATGGAGCTGTCTCCAAAGAGCTGCTTTCCTTGTGTGGCAGGCGCCTCCTGGATTAACCTTTTGTATATGCAGAAATGGGGAATGAATAATTGAGCAGCGCAGGCATCGCAGCACTCCCGTCCCACGCGCGGCTCCGCGGCTGCCTCACAAAACCCTCCCCAATGGCGCCTTTTAATTGAGATGGATACCAGGGGGAGGCAAAGACAGAGAGCACTGCTCGCCCCACGCGTGCGATTGTAAACCTGTCATCCAAACTATCCGCAGCAACAAACCCAAGGTGTATCTGGCAGGTCTCACCAACGTGCACGGAGGGTGCTGCAGGAGGGGAAGGGATCCTCCCCGAGCTCAGTCCACCTGCACGATCCAGGAAGAAGTTGGGTAGTTCCTTCCAAACAGATCCAGACAGTCAGATTCCTTCACATGGATCCAAGAGCAGGATGAGCTCTGAGCAACCTGGGCTAGTGGAAGGTGTCCCTTCCCATGGCAGGGGTGAGCTGGATGAGCTTTAGGGTCCTTCCAACCCAGGCCATTTTATGATCCTGTGATTCCATGCTGACCTCAGTCCTTTTTTTTCCCTGGCCAAGACACATCACCAAGGAATATTGCCTTAGCCCCTGGCAAGAACTCATTCCCCTGTCCACACCGAAGTGCTTGCAATGGAAGGTCTGGGAGAGAAAAAAGTCAGCCCTGGGAGAGGACAACCCAGAAGAGGCAGTGAGTGAGGGCTGGAGACACTGGAGAAGGAGAAAGCTTCCTTTGGAGTTCCTGTTCCACTGGAATTGCCTCATATATTGTGGCACAGACCATCCCAGGCCACCGGGATCAGCCTCTGGGCTGACAAATTGGATGGGGGCAATTTTCACCTTCCTTGCTCTCCTGAAGAGCAGGAAGGAACCATGAATAGAGTACCCCTCTGGTGGCCCCACACTGCCCCTGTGGCCCTCCACTGGGCACTGGCACAGTGGTGACAGGTCTGTTCATGCCAAGCCATCACAATTTCAGAGTCCCAAGGCTCTGGCACAGGAGTGTGGGGTTTGGCTGCCTTCCTTGTCCCAGTAATTGCAGAGGCCATGCCCGAGCAAACCCAGCACAAGTGTTCAGGAGGAGGTGTCAGGGTTGTCTTTAGGAAGAACCACAAATCTCGGTTTGTCCGAGTTGAGCGTCACCACTTCGCAGGGAGAGCCTGTGCCATCACTTTCTCCACAGTTTTCCCTTCAGGCAGCCTCAGGTGTGTGCCTGTGGGCTTGGAAGCTACACATCTGAGCATGGATCTCCCCACCACAGCAGCTTTGCCCTGTAGCACTTCAGGCCCTGGTGGCCTGGGCTTTCCTCAGGGTGCACAGGAGATCCAGCTCTAAGAAGATTCCCTGCCCTGGCCCCTACAGGACAAGCAGTGCCTTTCCCACCATTTCAGGAAGGCCCTTTCCCGGTGCAGTGGTGTGTGATCCCTTGCTGACGGAGCTGCATGCACACGTGGGGGCTGACATGTGCTGCTTCTTGTCCCAGGAGACTCGGAAGCTCCTGGCATGTTCTTAAGTACCGTGGGGACGCATCTGAGCCAGCATCTTTAACCCTGTGAGACCTCTAACCCCGTGGCACCCTGGTTTTTTTACACCTCAGCAGAGCTCCTGTGGAGATGGCGGTCAGGAATGATCCCACAGCTTCCCGGCCTCTCCTCTCTGCTCCATTCCTCACCTGTCCCTTGGGAAGCATCCGTGAAGCCTGTCTGTGTGTGCAAGCCTGGTGTACACAACCCTCCCAAATCCTCTGGCGGGCATTTAGAGGGCCATGGAAGCAGGATGTGAGTGCTGACCCAGCATGTGGATGTGGTGAATTCCTGAGCAACTGCCTCCTCATGCCTGGCTGGTGGATGTGTAAACGGCAGCCCTGGAAGGACCATGAACATGGAAGAAGCTGGTCTTGATAGAAGCCAAAGTGTTTCTTCTTGTTGTCCATGAATTCTTGGCCCAGACAGAAGCCTTGGGAAGTCAAGGCACAGAGCTTGTCATGACAGGTGGGTACATCCTGAACATAGGTGGGAGGAGGGATAAAGTTTCTCCAGGGCTGGATCCTCATGGACAAGGTCTAATAAAGGTACGGAAAGCTTTACCAGCTGAGAAGGACCTGCAGCACTGGGCTTGCCCAGACAGCCCTCAGCATTCCTGAGTTATTCCCCTTTGGAAGGAGCAGCACTCGTGTGCTCATACACCACATCCCGAGTGTGAGGCAGATTCATCCACCAGCTGCTGAAGGCTGGTTGAGTCCCCAGAGCCTGTCCTTACAACACAGGAGCTGTGCTGAAGGCAAAGATGGGTGAAACACAAACTCCTCCTGCTGCTTGGACTCATTCCAGCCAGGAGAGAGTGGCCAGATAAAGTCTTCACCATCCAGCTGGAACTGTTTGTCTTTCTCTCCTAATGTTTGTCATTTCTGTGGTGACAAGCCCCTCTTCACCAGTGTCAACTCATTAGACCTGGTAATGACAAGTCCTACTCTTTGTCTAGTGAATTCTTCTAATCCCCATTGCAATCAGAATCTGTTTACCCTTGAAAATGCCTATAATGGTTTCGTCTGTCTCTAGTTCCCTTTTATTTTTTTGGTGAACATGGCAGGGATTTACCTTCATAATTGTTTATTTCTGTAATTAGCACGGACATAGACGACAGAAAAGAGAGGGGTAGCACATGAACACAGAATTTCTCGCGAAGGTTTTTTGCTGGCCCACCAAATTCACAGACTTGCTTCCCACCTCTGCAAATAAGAGCCAAAATCCTGGTATGAGTCACAGCTGAACCAGGCCAGGCAGCCTTTGTTTGACTCTCCAGGTATCTGCTGGGGACTTCCTGGGTCAATTTAGGATGCTGCAAACAAGCAGTTCAATTTACCCTGAAGGAGTATTTGCCCTCCAAGTGGAGGCTTGATGCCAACCAGGGAGCAAAGCAAAGAGTTTGATTCCACCTCTGCCTTCCCGAGGACGGCATCGCTTGGGAAAAAGCACGAGCTGGTTTCTATCCTGTCCACCAGCCCACAAAAAAAGAAAGAGGCTGCAACCTTAAGTTGCAGCAAGGGTGGTGTAACTGCGCTTCTGGGGACTGTGGTTACGGGCTCTGCTCCCTTCTCCTGCCCCAGAACACGGGAGTGGTCCCTGCTCTGTCCCCTCCCCTCTGAGCCCAGTTTTAGGTCAGGCTGTCACAGCGCCAGGGCCACTCAGGCCTCCCCACCCTAAAGAGGCCCTGTGCAATTTCATTACCCCCTGCAATGTCAAACTGCAGCTTGCTCTCATCCATCCTTTTCCTCCCAGGACTGCCCAGCCCCTCCCTCCCCAGCACCGCTGCAGCAAGCTTCCTAAGGTGAATTAACCACATTAAATTTGTCTGTGTTATCTGCACTACCCTGGTGTCGGTTCAGGCGGGGATGATGGATATGGTCCTAACCCGACAGAAATTAGGGAAGTTCACACTGTGTTTTAATAGCAAATGCAGTGATTTGACAGTGAATAATGGAGCTGGTCAGGTTCTATTAGTGGCAGATTAGACCATAATTCAATCTCAAACCTTGCTGTTTTAAGCCTTTCTCACAGACTGTATTAAACCTGACCCAGGTCTGCAGAGGCAGAATGGAAGTGCTCCGTACCCAGGGACAAATTACATCCCACAGGGACCAGGGGACAAAGCTGCAGTCGGATCCCGGGGGACCACGGGGTGGCAGCTCAGCCTGGGACCTCCAGTTCCAGTGCTCAAACTCACCAGTGCTCAAACTCACCCATCTCAGATACAACGAGGCCGGAAAAACCTTTCCAGGGGGCAGCACGACTTGGGGCTGCACCCACTGGAGAGGGGGCACAGCCCCACACAGCTGGAATTTCAGGCTGGAAGAACTGGGAATGCAGCACAGAGGAGGGACACACTGGGCTGGAGGGGGAGGATCCAGGGGGCCCATCCCAGGAAGGGTTCCAAGAGAGGGATGCAGAAAGACCAGTGTGCCTTGGTGGAGGGTACCAAGTGTCAGCCCTGAAGGAAAGCACCTCCGTGGATATTGGTGCTTCACACGCTTCCAGGGGGAATGCAGGGCACTAGGAAGTGCCCTGGGGTATGGAGAGACAGAAAACCAGGGTTTTTTCATCAGTGGGGAGTCAGGGAAATGTTTCATGGCATAGCTGAGCACTGCAACACCTGGCTGCCATCCCGTAAGTGGTTCTGATGTAATTTCCCCGTGGATGACTTCCTGCAGCTCTTCCTTACCTCATTCCTACAGGCTCTGACCACAGAGTGTTTCCATCACCATTCCGAGCTCCAGGCCTGCATTTCAGGCCTGTTCTCAGAGTTTCTTCACCCGTGGGCCTGCCCTGCCTGGCTTCTCTTTGCTGAACGAGAGCGTAATTGGGTACCTGACACGGGGCTGTGTTTTCTGATTGAGAGGAGAATGCTGAATTACTTTAGCAATCATTTATTGAGTACCTAAGATACAGAAAACCTAGCAGAGATAACAACGTCCTGCAGATTAAATCCTCCGTTAGAGAGGCCTCGCTCAGTAGTTAGGCTTGTAAACATCTTCCCATCAGTTTTCCCTCAGCCTCCATCCCCCCACACTGCAAGCTGAGAGAGCAGGCAGGAATTTTGAGGATCTTCTCATTACAGGACACCACGGAGCCCAAAAAAGCCATGAAATCACTGTCCTGCCTCCCATCAGGCAGAAATCTCCCCATCACCAGCCTCTCCCAACACCCCTGTGGGGCTTTGGCTGCCTCTGGTGCTGCAGCAACTTTTGGTCACTGGATGCCCAGGCTGGTGGAGTTTGGTGGCGGGCACAGGATCAGGACTGTCACTTCAGAGGGACACAGACACCCTGAGGTGACATTTGGCTTCTCTGCTGCTCTTGTGACATCCAGAATCTCTGACCTCCTCGCCAGGAGTTCGCAGGAGCTTTCCCCGGGACAGCGTTTGAAATTCCTTTGCTCTGAGCTTCGAGGCAAACTGGAACCTCTGCAGCAACACACTGGAGACAGAAAAGCACAGGTACTGTAAAGCAGCAGCACAGGCAGACACAGAACAGGAGTCAGCAGGGTTTATTTACACCGAGCCACAATTCCTGCTCTTTTAGCCCGTTGGCACCTTTGGGGTTTATACGTTGCAGCTTCTGAGTGCAGGACACAATTTCCACCTGGACAAGGCAGCCTCAGGCTACCAACACCCAGAAACTGCTGGCCTTGGCAGAAAGGATGAAGTCCATTTGCCATGAGCCATCTCTTCTGGTTTGTGAGAGAGCCAGGACCCCAAGGGAACCCCCTGGGAGACACTGGCTCTGACAGGAGAGAGCAGCAGAGCTTCCAGTGCCTCTGGAAGGGTAGAGGGCCAGGATAAATGATCTGTGGAGCTGGAAAGGGCTGCTGAAACCCACCAGGGAAGCAGAACAGCCGTGTCTACTTGGAGATCCTGTGCTGGAAGCAGCTTTGGCCCCTCACTGCAGCAGAAGAAGCAGAAGACAGGTGGGAGATGGAGATTTTCCCAGAGAACTGATGGAGGGAAGGCAAAGGGGTGGACAGCTTCCAAGAGAATTGACAGAGGTACTGTCAGTCTCCCCAGAGACAACACGGGGTGGTTGAAATCCCTCCAGGAGATTCTTCCCACATCTTATTTACCTCTGCCTTTTGGGCTGCAAGGGCCAGGGGGTGCTTTGCTGTTTTCCAGCCGGGACTGGTACACGTGTCCCTGTGCAAACGCAGAGGCCAGGGATCCTGCTCCGGGACACAGAAACCCCTCTCCACCTCTGGCCCTCCTGGCAGCCCTGGAAGCCTTTTTTGCTCATGTGTGCAAGGGCAGCAGCACTCCACGGAGCACTCTGACACCAGCCAGGGACAAGTGTGGGACAAGGGCTGGCTCTTGTGACTTACCTGGGAAAGGTTCCCCGAGGTCCCCAGGCTGCAGCTCGTCAGCTGCTGCCTCCTAATTGAACCTCTCCAGGAGGCTCCTCAGCACAGCGGGCGCCGCAATTACTCACCTCGCACAGACAGCAGCACTAACGAGGGTGGGTCAGAGCCCTGGCACTGCTCGTGGAACTCGGGCTGCCTCACCTGTGCTTCCTGCAGAGGCACGGGGTTTTGTTTTTAAGACCGCATTGTGGTTCGTACAATAGTGCAGGAAATCTTCCTGAGATGAGCTCCCTGGAGCAGTGGGAATGAATCCCTCGCCTCACACGGAGCACCACAGGCTCTGCAGGCTTTTCCCTTTGCACAAGTGCTGCCAGTGCCCTCTGAGAGCAGGAGATGCAGCAGTTCAAGAGGACCATCAGACCAGATTCCCTCTGAGGCTGTCACAGAGCACCTTCAGCTGAGCCTTCTTCCCCTCTGGAGTCCTGTGCTGGGACAGACAAAGGCTGTAGGAATCAGACCAGTCTGGGAAGGCTGCTTCTGTGGTGTTTCCTTGACTCTTATCAGCAGCACCAGCCCTGGCCAACACCTCCATTTGTATCTGTGAACCCACAGAATCTCAGGATGGCTTGGGTTGGAAGGGACCTTAGAGGTCATCCAGTTCCACCCCCTGCTGTGGGCAAGGGCACCTTCCACTGGACCAGGCTGCTCCAAGCCCCATCCAGCACTTCCAGGGATGAGGCAGACACAGCTTCTCTGGCCAGCCTGTGCCAGAGCCAGAAGTGTGAGTGCCCTCAGCAACCGCCCTCCAGCAGTGACAGGAGCCACCACAAGAGCAGCCACCCCCAGGGACTCCCCGCGTGTGTCCTGCTGGACTTTTCCGTGTGGGAACCTCATGATGGTCCCCTTGGGTGCCAGCACTGCCCATCGCTCCCTGAATGCCCCTCCAAAGCTCTGTCCGCCTCCTGATGCAGAGGTGGGATCCCTGGGCCTGCTGGGGATGACAACACTTGTCCCCTCCTGGTGGTTCCCATATGGCACAGGCCAAATTACCTAAATAATGCACCAACCATGCCTGTTGATCATGGCATGGTGAGGTGGGAGCTGGAATTCCATCCCTCCAGACAGCCACTCCGTAAGGGAGAGAAAGGGACACACTCTCCGTAATGCTGCTGGGCATTAAATAACATTTATGCTGCTAAACCCAGCTTTAGAACAGCACCTAAACATTCCTGTCGTGGTCTCAGTGGGGCTCTGGAGTCCAAATGGGAGCTCTCGGAGACTGCAAAGGTGGGAGGTGGGAAAAAAAAATACCCATTGTATGTCTTAGACTGCTCTGTCGCTGGGGTGAAGCAGCTTGGACAAACCAAGGGGTCAGTGTGCAGCAGCTCCCAAGACATCCAACCAAGCATCTCCCATGCTTCCCCTGAGCCAGAACCCCCCTGAGGGCACAAATCCACCTGAGACCTGAGCATTCCCAAAGGCAGTAAGAAGAGGCTCCAGCTCTGTCGTCTCCTGTCGCCTCAAGGACCTGGGAAAACCTGGAAGAGATGAAAAACACATTCTTAATGCCAGCCGTGAACGTGTCCACGAGGTTGGTATGGAGGCAGTCAGTGATGATGCCAGGGTAAAATTCAGTATTTGCAGTGGCAGCAGCAGGGACAGCAATGTGGAGGGAATTTTTTTGGCAGCCCGGATCAGGATCCATGGGAGGAATTTTCTTGGCAGCCCGGATCAGGATCCGTAACAACCTCAGCAGGAGCGCTGCAATTCCTGCTGCTGTTTCCCGACATCACAGCAAATGCAGGGCTGTTGTAGCCTAACGTGTGTCAGGGGCCAGCTTTATAGCCAGGAAAAAGTGGGATAGGGAATCTAAACTTCCCACTGCTGCCGCCTCTGGAGCATGTGTAAGTCTACTGGGAAGACAAAGGAACACAAGGACTGGTAGGATACCATCCAGTAGGTTGGGGTTTGGAGGAATAGGCTAGAAAATAACCTCTGGAATACAAACATTGCCTTCTGCAGAACTGAGCCCTCACACCTCTTCCTGGATTAGTTTTTAGTTTCAGCTTTTAATTGACCCAGCAGAGGTTGCGGGGTAGGAGCAGGTGGGGTTTGTGGTGCTTCTTCCCCCTCAAGCCTGGAGCTTCCCTAAGGGAGCGTGGCTGGCAGCCCCGACACACCTCCATAAAGAGCAGGCAGTGCTGCTTCTTTGAAACTGATGGAAATTCGAAGTCAAGATTTTTCATTAAAATCGGGGTGGTTTTCCCCACGTGAAAATGTTCGCATTTTCCCTATGGGAGGTTTTCAGTGGTAAGCAACTGTGAGCAAAGAACAAATGAAGTCGAGGAGGGTCTGGTGGGCTGGGGAAGAGGGAGATCTCCTGAGCTTCAGGTCCGTGTGGCCACTCAGAGTTCTGTGGGGACGAGCTGAAACCTCCTAAAGAGCGAGCCAGGGTTTTACTACAGTAAACGACACCTGGAAACACTCCTGGAAGGACATGGACAACTCAGGGTCCGTCACTGTGGCCAAATACACTGACTTGAAAAAGGTGGAGCTTCCTTCTGCTTCTTCCCACTTCTGCTCTACAGGGAAATCTCTGGAAACACTCACCCTGAGGAAGCCAGGCCTTAGAAACAAGGAGGAGTAAAAGGTTTAATGTCAGCACACAAAACCATGGGGACGCACAGGTTCCTCACCAAACTGGCACTGCAGGAGGAAGTCACAGTGCGGAGCAGGCTCGGGAACACTTCCCAGGAACCTCTGTGCAACACAACTCTCCCATCCGTGAGATGGGAACAATGGCACTGCTCCCACAGCTACAGGACACGAAAAGTGCAAAGGGAATAATTGTAAATCTGGAGAAAATCGGGCATTTAGTGTCCAGAGTCGGTCCCATGTATTGGCAAAGTCCATAAATCCCCAAAAGGTTGAAGGTGTGACAATATCAAAAGGTTGCTGAGAAATCACCCGTTCCTCTGCTTCAAGGCTCCTACTCAAGAGATTGCTTTCCCCAGCTGCAGAGACAATATTTCATGGAGTGGGGATACCTGGAGTCAGTCCTCTGGGGACTTGGAGTGAGAAAAAAAGAATCATGTTCAGTGCACTGAAGCATTTCAGAGAGCATTTCTTTCAGAGAAAGTCAATCCCGACTATTTACTCAGGGCCAGGAGACTTTGAGGCGCACGTGGGTGGTCCAGGCCAGCTGAGCCATGCCCAGAGGTGACCTGGTATTGGTGTTAATGACTCCAAAACCCTCAGTGCCCCTTCTCACTAAAGCAAATCAAAGACCACGCAGCAAATAAAAGATGCTGCAGAGCATTCTGATTTTAAACTGAGTTACTCCAAGTTGAGGGCAACGACAGTAATCCTCGTTCTCACCATAGACACGAGAAGTTAAATCTGTAGCATGATACCAAAATCATTTGTGCGTTGCACTGATCATTCAGGGGCAGAAACCATCCTTTTGACTGCCAAATATTTCCTGGGAAGATCACACTTCCCTACCAAAACACTCTCTCCATCAAACGTCTGAGATACACAACAAATGCTGGGGCTATTCAGCCTGGAGAGGAGAAATTACGGAGACCTCAGAGCACCTTCTGGCATCTGAAGGGGCTACAGGGAAGCTGGAGAGGGATTCTTCATCAGAACTGGAATCACAGGGCAAGGAGGGATGGATCAAACTGAAAGAGGGGAAATTTGGGTCAGAGAGACACAAGAAACTGTTCCCTGTGAGGGAGGTGAGGCCCTGGCACAGGGTGCCCAGAGAAGCTGTGGCTGCCACATCCCTGGCAGTGTCCAAGGCCAGGTTGGACGGGGCTTGGAGCAACCTGGGACAGTGGAAGGTGTCCCTGAACATGGCAGGGGGCGGAACGAGAACAGGCACTAAGGTCCCTTCCAACCCAAACCATTCTGCGATCCTCTAATTCTGTTATTTGAGCCAACCACCCTCGTGATTACAAATAAAATTCTCTATCCTGAGCCCTTTACCCTCTTTTCACCTTCTGAGCAGCTCTGCCCCCCGCCTGGGTGAAAACCATCTCCAGGGTGATGAGCATCTCCCAGACGCCAGCAGGGCACCCGGGCGCAGTCAGAGGGGAGGATCGGCAGCACCAAACCCGAAGCCTCAAAGAGCAGCACAATTATGCTCTTTACTGGTGCAGCTCCAGGAGGATCCAGACAAACCACAGGCAAGCCCAGAGTAATTTTATCCTGATATGCCTGTCTAAACCGCAGATAGCTCTTCAGGAGGATTCTCCCTCACTTGTTAATTTAACGCTTGATATATAGGAAAAATTAGAATTAAAATGTGCCCAGCTGCTTCCTTCATTCCTGATTCCATTTAGAAATATCTCACATCTTGCCACAAAAATGAACTAAACCGCTTGGAGACGTTTCAGAGCCTGTATTTTATTTTTAGACAAGTCTGTGTGGTTTAGGATCCTAAACTCCGATGGAGTTTGCACAGATCTGATCACCACACTTAAATCCCAGCCCTGGCGTGGAAGGAGAGACAGGTCTCTGCTGTTTGGATCAAGGGGTGGTTTTGGGGTGGAAGGGAGTTCAATGACCATCTTTTTGCACCCCCTGCCATGGGCAGGGACACCTTCCACTATCCCAGGCTGCTCCAAGCTCGTCCAACCTGGCCTTGGACACTTCCAGGGATCCAGGGGCAGCCACAGCTTCTCTGGTCAAGCTCTTGAAAGACCACAAGGATGTGTGGACCTGTGAAAGACAATCAGCCCGGTAGGGCTGAATCCCAGAGGACAAAGAGCTGGAGTCAGGTTTAACAGGTGACTTCCTCGAGACTTTAGGCAGGGTAAGCTACACCCAAAGCGTGCTGCTCCTCCCACCATGAGGACAGCAAGGAAAGGAAACCAGATCCTTGCCTAACCGCTGAGAGCCTTTCTCCCGCCTCTCCAAGGCTCTCCTTGCAGCAGCCACGTGCACGTGATGCCACGGAGAAGGTGCCTGAAGAGGCAGAGGCAGTTCTGAGCTCCACTGCATGCTTCTGCGAGAGGGGAAGGCAAGGGCTACGCTGGACCCTCATCAATCCCAGGAGATGGAGACCATGGGACCACGGGAGCGAGTGGGAGCTCCCACATCTGCGCCGTGCCGGTGACGCACGGGAGCCCGGATCCTTCACAGACACTTCTGGGATTTCTTATTAAAAACAGAATTCATGGGCTGGGCACGAAACAAAAGAAACACGAGGCTTAAAGCATTATGCAAGAGCCCCAGAAGTGGCCATGGGTCAACACTGTGCCACCAGAGAAGTGAATTCCAGGATACTTATGTCGCTCTCCACTGCTTTGTTTTTCCCGTGGCCCACAAAACAAATGGAGATGTTTCAGCTTGGAGAGCACGGAGTGGAGATGGTGGGTGAGGAACGAAATCTGTCTCTTTCGAAATCCACGGAGTTAAGCGTTTGTGAGAAAACGTGTTCTCTGCCCTCATTGGGAGGGGAAAGACAAAAGCAAGAAGGGAAGAAGAAGAGGGGAAGAGACAATGAGAAAGTTCTGGTTTTAATCCTGAAGAGCCAAGTGCAGAGGATGGGGCCTGCACAGAGATTTTCTGCCCAAAACACAGGGTAGACTGTGAGGCTTGGCTGCTTTTCCAGGAAAGCTTTGCAGAAAGCTGTCACCCAGTGCCTCCAAATAAAGCACAGAGATCACAGGAGAGACAGTTTCCTGGGAGATGTGCGGAAGGACAATGATCAGGGAACACTTTGTTGTCAAAACCTTGCATTTTAAAAAGGAAGGACCAGTGATAAATCTAGGTTGAGAAGAAAAAAAAAAAAAAGTTTGGGGCAGATATGTAAAAAATCTGGGTCAATCAGGTGATTAATTGATCAACTGATCAAGTGTTTGATCAATAAAAGAGAGAGGACTGTGCCAAGCACTGGAACGAGGAAGGTGATAAAAGCAAGGGACAAAGGCTGGGAGAAATCCCTTTAAGGAATGCCCAAATCATCTACAACGCCTCTTCTCCAATAAACAGCAACACCCTTAAATCTTGCAGCGTTCCCAATTATTCTGGACACAAGCCCAGAGTGCTGCTTGCCCTGGGCAGCACGAACTTGTCCATGAAATGCCCATCTTGAGGAGCACAGAAAGTTCTCTGTATTTATGAGGCAGACACCCATTTACTGGGGCTGGTGTGTGCTCTGTGCAGGAGGAGAGCTGCTACAGCTACACGAACTTATTGATGGTAATTTCGGTCTGACCAAGTGTTTCCTTCCCTGGGAAGGTAAATGATCTATGGATGCCACCATCCGAGCACCCTGGGAGCTGGGCAGGGTGGCACGTTAATATCCAAGAAGTAAGGATCATGTCTGGGTGCTGGTGCTGCTGCAGGGAACTGGAGGCTCCCCAGGTTGCCACAGCAGGGATGGACTCAGCTGCAAAGATCTGCATCCTGGAATACGGGGAAGGGGAAGGAAGTCTTCCAGAAGGAAACCTCAGTTGGCACCGAAACCAGCACCAAGTGATCATCACAAGGGTGAGCAATTAATGATCAGTCCAAAACCTGCAGTTGTTTCCTTTCTCGAGCACAACATGAGGCCAGGTTGTTGAAGCCCACTGGCCTCTCTGCATAGAACCAAACTCAATTCATCAGAAACACAACACCTGACCAGAAATTCCTGTATTTGCCTGGCTCGAAGGCCAAACTGCAAAAGGCAGGTGCTCAAAGCAGCAGTGTTTGCCCAGGGGATGCTGGCAGGGTACCCCGAGTGGGTATGCACGAGGGAATGCATTCCTGGGGTGGTCATGGACTCTGCCTCAGCTCCCCCTCGGGTCTCTCCCAAGGGACCAGAGGAACTGGGGTTTCTCCGGCTCTGTTGCCATTCATCCCGGCACAAGGGAACCTCCTGCCTCACACCAGACCCCGCAGCCAGACCAGGCTCACGGGCACCAAGCTCCAAAGTAAAGCAAGGCAATTTGCAATTAAAAAATCCCAATATTCGTAAATACATCCATCCCTCACACACAGCACCAGTCAGTCAGAGTCAGGGAACCAGAGAATGCCTTGGGCTGGAAGGGACCTTAAAGACCATCTCATTCCAATTCCCTGCCGTGGGCAGGGACACACCCCCGTTAGAAAAATAAACCCTCAAAAGGATCTGACACTTCTGGAGTTAAACACAACAAAAGGTCCAACCTGCCCATGGCCAACACGGCGTTTCCAACAAGCTCCTCTTGCAAAATTAGCACGACCTCGGCTTCCTCAGCTTTCCTACAACTCAAACTCGATGGTTTAAAGGAGAACTGGAAGTTTCTCAGCCAGGGTGTCTCTCATTCTTCTTTTTTCCTCCTTCCTCTGCTCCGTAGCAGCATCCAGGAGGTTTTCCTGGTGGGGATGCAGAAAGCGTGTTACAGTTCCTGGGTGAAGAGGGGAAGCAAACAGGAACCTGTGTTGCACTCCGAGACAGAGCTGATTAATTTGCAGTTAACATCCGCTCGCTTCATTATCCCTTCATCGGAGCCTGACAAATGTGCAAACAACAATGAAAAATAGAAATTAATAGGAGTATTAGCACTGCGTGCAACCTGCTATAGATTTAATCCCCACAACAGAACATATGGATGTGTTACACCTTCTTTCTTTGTAATGACCTCATACCCACCCTCCTGTCCTTGGGCATAAATCTATTTAAATTTAAAGAGATCTATTTATATACACACGTGTGTGTGTATGTGTGTGTCTGTGTCTATCCATATGCATGGGCACACGTGGAGGGGAAGCTTTGCTCATCACTTGTCAGTTGATAGCTGGGAAAAGAACTTGGACTGAACTAAAGCTCCTGGACAATCTGACCTTCTGTTCCCAACGTCTCAGCAAGAGAAGGGACCTGTGGGGCCCTGTCCCCACTCGGCTCCAGACTGAAGGGGGAGGATTGACCCAGCCTGGGAGCAGGGAGAAACTCCCTGATGCCACTAAGCACCTCCCCACCATCCTGTCCCCAAGAGAGGAGGCATCAGGGCGCCTCTTCCCCTCATTATTCTAATTTGCAATTCCTTCCCGTGGTTTCTGATGCTTGTCTGCTGGGCTCAGAAGGTGCTTTTCACCAGGACATCACGGAGATCTCACGGAGGAGCTGCGTTCGAGTGGGAAGCGGACGCTCTCCCATTTTTCTGTAGGCGTCTCCTCCAGCCCTGCTGCTATTTCAACAGGAATGTGTGAGCTGGGAGGCCAAGAGGTGGTTAAAAAATTATATTAAAGCATGTTGGTGCCAAACCTCCGTAGTCCCTCGAGCCGGGCAGTGTCACCGCGACAGAGCGAAAATCCACGGTGGGGAGTTGCCCAGGTGTTTGTATATCCTCCAGGAAAACCTGAGGATCTGGAAGGAAACAGGGAATTTCAATCATTGCTACTTTTCTCACTGAAATCCCCTTCAAAGGAATGCTATTGAAAGAGCTCCTCATCTACCCTTCAAGGTGACCTGCAAATGAGGGAAAAATGGGTTTGTGGCCTTATTTTTGGCTCAGTTACGAAGGCCTGGAAAGTTGGCAGGGATTCCAAGCAACACTGGGATTTAATTTTCTTTTTCTCTATTTTTCTTGGTTTTTTTTTTT